>ML777384.1:302213-372542 GCA_009831015.1 Picea engelmannii | reverse complement strand
TGTGTCTTTATATAGACTAAGATAACAATGTTGATCCTACTAATGTTGTTCCTACATGTCTATATTTATATTTTTCATTGAGCTATCTTGAGCTACAAAATTTAGGTCTAACTAAATGACATTTTGCATTGTTTTAGCATTTACGAGAAAGAGTACTGAAATTTCACAAAAATGATTATGCAAGGATCATGAAAATTCCAATATATGGTTTTTAACTTGATGAGTGTTCTTCACAAGATTTATTACCTTCCCACATCATTATATTTTCATTTCCAACCTTCAAAATGATTGTTGGGTGAAAATAATGATTGCCAGGCTTGTATTGTACAAATATTAGTCTTAGGTTCTTCAAAATAAATGCACACTATTCCTTATAGAATACACCATTCCCACATAAAGTGTGAAGGGTTGAATTAATTTGGGTCAATAACTTAATTTTTAGGACTCTATATCTTATAGGGTTTTAAAATGGATATTTAGCATGAAAACCCCCATTTCAATTACTAGACCATATCCCAAGACATTGAATTAGAAACTATTGATAATATTGGATCATGGATGTTCATTGAATGAACTACTAGGTGTAGAAATCATCTACCTAAGCTGGTAATGCATTGTGCGAGGTAGGAGGGTGAGAGAGGGGAAAACTCATAAACAACCAACACTCTCATGTTTTCACCTCATCTATACATTATGGCATTGCACATGACTATTGCACCACTATGTATCTCTCCTCGTAGACAAAGCATACTTGTTCCAACATAGCATTTTTCCATTGGATTCAACATCTTTCTTATATTGCCAACCATAGGTCATAACCAGTGGATAGATCCCCTAGATAATAGACACTTAGTTTTTGGGAATAGAACTAATCTTCCTACAACACCAACTTTGGACGTTATAGCTCAACAATCAACATTGAGGGATGTTTCTTCCAACCCTTTCCCTCCCCGTAGAGTTAGTCCTAAACTAGGAGGAAAGTGGAGGCACTTTGAAAATCTAAACTAAGAGTAATTGAATTGGAATAGGAGGTCATGCCTCTGAAGAAGGACATATCACCAACACCACCCTTTAACAAGGACACCCCACCGGTATCATTGGAGAGTGATAGTCAAACCCATGTCTGATCATTGTAAGACTTGGTCGAACTTTAAGGGAAAGATAAAATCTTGAGTCTAATTTGCCAACTAAAATATGGGTTGACAATTCTTGAATGCTATTTAAGTTAGTATTGATCATGATTTTATCAACCTGAAACTAATTTATCATTCATAATGTTTTCCCTAGAATGGGTTGAATAACAAATTTATTGTTTATTACTTGGATTGCAGTCATTGATGTAGAGCAAATGGGACTTTTGTGTTATGGAATAAATATTGATATGCTCAAATTATTGTTTAAATGAGGAACACCTTTTCCAAAGGAAACAAAAACATTGTTGATTTTTGTTTCAAATCATGACTAGAACAAAGTTTATAGTTTTTGATATCAACTATTCCAATTGTTTTAGTTGGCTAGTTATTTTTTTGTTTTAGGTTCAGATTCTTGATAATGAGCCCCACCTCTACACTTTCCATATTGTATACAACAATTCTTACAGAGTTCATGTGCTCCTTTTTCATGGTCATGATATTGGTATGCACTTATACTTGACAAACTGCTTGGACCTCATCTTATGTTAATTTTCTTTATTATGTTAAGCATAACTACTTCTAAAGAGTGATGTTTCCTTCACCATCTGTTCAAGAGAAATAAAAATGTTTATTAATTATATAATTAGATGGGAAACTACTAGATAGGAAAGACATTGTGAAGGATTTTTCATCATATACTCATCAACTGCTTAAAGAATCAAAATGGACATTTCTTACACAAGAGGTACCTTCTTACAGACCCTTTGTATGTTTTCTTGAGAAAATCTCAATGTTTGGTATTATGATTACTTAGATTATATTTTTCACTCCACAACTTTGTACATTTGTGTTGTTTCAAATATTTTTTGAATATCACAAGAGCATTCTTATTTAAACCAAACATCGTACTCCTTACATCCATGTGGAACTAGTGAATGGATGGGATTTCTTTTCTCAAGAAGAAGATCATCGAATTCATCTGCTAGATTTTTTGAATACATTCTGACACAATATACGAACAATTCATAACAAGGATGAGATAATGGGAAAATCTCTCAACTCATGGAAACCACTACAATGGGTGTTAATAGTTTTAGTAAAAGTACCATTGAAGCATACACCTACAACAATACCTTGAGAATAGATGTTGTTAATCAATACTTATTCACATGGTTGTCAGTGGTTGGACAAGTGGTGGGATGAGAATTCGATTTGAAATGGATAAGGTTTGTTCCTAGTCAGGATGAATTGTTCAAAAGAATATAAGTGTTTTCAACATTCCTACTCCTATATTTCCAAATTTTAGGCTTAAATTTCAAAAAATTGAGATAATAATACTATATTTTCTTAATAGGGCAATGGATCTTGTTGACATAAATGAAGTGAATGTAATCATTATTCCCCATTTCAATTAACTTAAGGATGTTGTGGAAATACAAATGGTATATTATATTTTGCTACACTTGTAGCACCACTTTTCACTCGCTACTGTGTAGGTGTTACTACACGGAATAACAACATTCTCACTCACAATTAATCACATGAATTCAAAACAAGTTAAACACATTCAACATAGAGTAATCGTATGATTTACTGCCATAATCAACAATCAATACTATTTAACATCAATTCATATACACAGCAGAATACATGATGATTATAATACACAGAGATACATAAACATAATTAAAGCATCATATGGTACTTATCTTTGAACAGTGGTAGATTCCACCAACCAAGTGCAGGCCTTCGACAAACCTCCTAGCCTTAGACTGCCTTGCTCATTAGCTCAGTAGTAGGTCACCCCCGAGCTGGGACTAAGCTCCACCCCAAGGCAAGGAATCCTAGGCTAAGATGAGGTTACAGGGAAAACACACAGTCACGAGGAATAAATTCTCTCCCAGGAACCACTCATGCTCACTGCCCACAGACTCTCCTTCCCCACATGCCTGTTCCACCCCAGGAGTGTAAACCTTCTCTGTCACCTAGACAGTCCTTCGACTGTTAACCTCCCTTGCCTTGGTTTACAGCAACATACCGGACTGGAAGTCTCTGAGCTTTGTGGCAGCTACAACGTTCCTTCCAGGAGTTCTCTCCTTCCTCTGTGCACTCTCTCACCTGGAGATAGTCGCTCACAAGCCAAGAAACCTGTTCTTCCAATTCAACCACCTCTCTCTCCTGAAGAGAGTGTTGCACAAACTGGCCAACAAGCCCCACGCAGTCCAACACTGCGTGGCCACAACAGCTGACGGGAAAACAAACTCGGGCTTTCCAACTGGTTCAACAATGGTGAATGGACTCATGGATATGGCTTCGAATAAGACTCCACGCATAGGCTCGATACTCATACAGAGGATGTTTCGGCTTTTTAGCATCAACACACAGGCTTCTGGATCAGTGGATGTACGGTGTATCTCTTGCAGAGGTTGGACGGGATGTCCGGTTTAGAAAATCAGGAAGAATGGAGAAGAACCCCTCTCATGGCTCATCTTGGCCGTTTATTCACATGCACCAGGGTTGACACTTGTCATCCTTGTAACTGCATGCATTCCATCAGCATGCATCCACTTTGCACGTTTTCCCCTTGCCAGGAACTTAGGATAAACAACATAAAATGCACATGTTCTTTGGAATAATAATAAAATATTATTCCCAAGGCTTAAGCCCCCTAGGCTTAACACTTAGCCCCTTTTCCCACCTTCCAGCCCCTAATCCCTTGCCCTCTCTATGGATGCTCAGTCTCCCATCACTCATTCATCGTGTCGGCTTGCACGCGATGGTGTTTATATTTTATTAATGTTCTGCATACATATAAGTACAAAATCAGGTCCATGGCCTACAACCCTTAGGCTCTCTCTTTGGCCTAATAATCACATAAGCCCATCGGCTTATACAAACTTGGCTCACCAACCTATAACACATATTTACAATTCATTTCATACATCAGACTTACAAAGGGCTCGACCTTGGGGACACTACAACACTGTTGTGGAAAAAGGGCACATTTATATGTATTTTTTAAATTATAGACAGTCGTTGGAACATTGCCGAAATTGTTCGTCAATATTCCGACAAACCTGGCCTACAAAAAAATGTCAGAGATACAACAACCTCGTCATTTCTTCTTCGAAAGTTTTCCAACGTTCCGTCAATAGTTTGATGAACCTAGTCTACAGAAAAATGTCAGAGATACAACAACCTCGCCATTGTTTCATAAAAATTTTGTCAAAGTTTCGGTGCAGGTTTGCTACCTGTTTGTCGCCAGTTTGTCACTTGTTCATCACAAAATTGTGACTAGGTCATCGATATTTCGACTAACAAATGACGACCAATTGATGGGAGTGGGCCAAATTGATTGGGGCATGTTTGTTTCTCTTATGACGAGTAGGTTAATTGGTCTTGTGACAAACACTTGAAGGCCGTAATTACGACGAAGTAGACATGACAAAAAAATGATTATTTCCTTTGTCGTACTTGGGATGATGTGGCAATGAACATGCATCGGTAAATAGTCGGAAAAAGGACACAATGTAATGGTGAATTTGGTGCTCCATCGACATTAAATTTCCCATTAATTCTATCCTCTTTGGTACATGTGTTGATCAATACCTCCATCCTTCCTCTAGTTAGGCAAATGACATTCATACTAGAGTCTTTAGGGATTCTAACAAAATCTACACATAAGGGGATATGATGTTCCTTATCCATTTTTTTTAAGTTGCTAGCAAATTCCCCCCTAGTGCTAGAGACCCCTAAGAAGAAGCTATCATTTTCATCTTACCTAGTGCTAATCCCCTTCAACCTTGAATAAACAAAAAATGTTGGCCTTCTAATGGGTCTTCAAAATAATCGATTAGTTCCTCCTCAACCTCCATGCCCCCTTTAAAATTTGAAGGACATAGGGGTGGGCTTTCATCCACTTCACTAGACTATCTTTTTCGCGGCTTCAGTCTGTATTATTCAAGTGGAGTTGCTATAGTAACTGCTTGTGCCACAAATACTGGTAAGGGTTCACATTTTGTTTTATCGAGTTCACATTCTGTTATATCCATGAATGACATAAAGTATCATAATTTATCCACAATTTCATAAAGCATGTAATGGTAAGATAAGTTCTCAATTGAGAAATGCTTATTAAATGTATTTGCAGTAGACATGATGTTAGTAGTGAAGTAGGTAGATAGTTCAAGCATCACATGATCATGCATACAATTGTGTTTATGGAGTTGGATTTAATCAGTGAAATATATGTTTTGAATTTATTGCTTGAGACTTTCTAAAAGTAGTGCTTTCAAGATTACATCTCCTAATAGGCCTTAGCAACTAATTGCAAGGATAATGAGTGAGATATATGTTTTCACTTCAGTGTTTGACACTTTCTAAAAGTATTTTTTTTAACATTACTTCTCCTTATAATTAATGTTTTTGGAGCTTGTACCTTTTAATTTGATAAGCCTTAACAAATGCACATTTTCTTTAAGATAATTAAATTATTTAAAATTTAAGAATGAAAATTTAACTCATTTCACTATTTTTTTCTTCCAAATAACAATAACACGTTATAACAGAAAACACGTTATCACATTTCAGCTTAGCTTTGTCAAAAAGCTGGATGTCATTCCTCACCTGGATCTCTTTTCCTTAGAACCAAGAAGAAAAGTATGCATTCTATCTAACAGGGATTTGGTTGGTAATTTTACTGGGCCTATGGCCCAGTCCAAAAGTTGTGGACACATGGGTTGAGTTACAGAGCATTGTGCTCCAAAAATTAACAACCAGATTTTTGCATATGCCTATGCCTTTAGTAGAGGGTTTTTTATCTTTCTTTTTCTAACTAAGGAAGCTCAAGATCTAACATTTAGATTTGGGCCATTCCAGTGGAATGTACTTGTTCTCGTGGACCCTAGATTTCAACCTAGAAAAGGGAAAGGACCCTAGATTTCAACCTAGAACAAGAAATTATTGCAGCTCTTCTCTGGGTTAGAGTGCCTCTCCTCCCGCTTATTTTATGGGATGATAGATAGCTCAGTTAGAGTGATTAGAATAAATTGGGTCATTACATTGATCATGCAAAACCAAAAGAGAATTTATACTCTTGTGCAAGAAAATTTGTTGAGGTTGACTTCTAGAAAGGGGTCCTTGAAGCCTTGTAAATCAATCTCTAGATGGGTGGAGTTACCAACAAGCATTAGATTACAAGTAGATTCCATTTAAATGCATGACCTACCCTGCATATGGACACTTTTCCAAAAACTGCCCAAAAATACATTAGATTACAAATAGATTCCATTTAAATGCATGGCCTACCATGCCTAGGGACACTTTGCCAAAAACTCCCAAAATTTCAAGTAGAACAACCTTCTTCAAAGCAACAAGTAAATCAACACTCAAGGAAGGAATCATAGTTCAAGGCGGTCTCAAACATAAGAAGGAATTCCTAGAAAAAAGGCCAAATTCATCTCAAGAGGGTGCGCCTTCTTCAAGCATTAACAAATATGAAGTACTTTACAAATTCATAGAAAAAAGAACAAAGCCATCTCAAGAGGGTTCGCCTTCTTCAAGAATTAACAAATATGAAGTCCGTTAGAACCTAGAGGAAAAGGAAAATATGGAAAATGTAGAGGAAGTAGTAAATCTAGAAAATGCAGAGAAAGAAGCCAAAAATGAGCAAGTAGAAGATCTTAATGATTAAGCTCACTCAAATAGTGGCTACACCCCTTGAAGACTCATCTCTCAATGCACAAGAAGAAGAGGAGGTTAAAGAAGAGGAAAATGAGAAAGATTCAAAAGAGGCAAAGGAGGAAAGTGAGGAAATAGATGAATCAAAGGAGGAAGAAAGGGACTCAATTTAGGAAGAGGAACAAGAGGTGGAACTAGAATTATAGGTTCAACCCATGCCTTATCCATCCTTTATCGAAGCTCTAAAGAAGGCAGAAGGAAGAAATGAATATTTAGAAGGGGCACCAAACAAACATTGAACGTCTTCTTCTAGGTTAATTATGTATTGGTTTTGTGATTTTCTTTTTCACTAGTTTGTGAGAATTTATTCATGTACCCATGAAACTGATAAGAAAAATTCAAGTCTCTTATGTAATATTTTTTTTGACAAGGAGATGTGTCATCCCATCCAACAGAAGAACAACAAAGGAAGCATAATCTATACAATCCATTATCCATTTAATTGTTGGTAGAATGAATCCTACATGAAGAAGCATCAATATAAGATATAGCCAATTGGTTATGTTGTAATCCTTAGATAAATCTAATTTCATAACCATGATTGAATTATTTTATTTTATTTTATTAAGTGAATACCTTGTTKCCCTACCTCACTAGCTTCATAGATTTGTCTACCAACCAAAAATCCAAATTGCTCTTGCCAGATAACTTTAGAAAATATATTTTTTAAACTTTTATTGTTAGAATATTTGCTATAATTTTGTACACATAGTTACACAATAATATAGGTCTAAACTCATCAAAAGTATTGGTATCATATGTTTTTGGGATCAAAGGTAGGRATGTAGAATTGAATTTTTCTCCTAGGACATTTTCATAATTCTTGATTTATTCAACTACTCTAATTAAGTCCACTAATTCATAGAACCCTTTAAAAAAWTCAACRGTCCAATTGTCGAGATCARAGCTTCTATCCTTCTTGAAAGAAGCTAACAGTGATATAATTTCCTCCWTAGAAAAAATATCTYCCATTAACATTTGKTTATCTTCTTTTTTCACAAAGWTGGGAAAGAAAGAAGTGAGCTTCAATATTCCAACTATACGAGTCCTATTTGTTTTTCAATAAACGAAGTGAAAATATGAGACCCTTAGACTTGTTATTTATGAGAATGCATTCAATGTGTCCCTTACATATTTCATTTCCTATATTGCATTTTTAGTTTTCTTATGAAAGAACTTAGTATTTTCATCTCCTTTATCTCAATACATAACCCTACTTTTCATCCTCCATTCAACCTCTACATTCTAGCATCTTCCTCTTCTTAAATTCCAACTCCTTTAACTTTATTTCTCCTCCTCGTTGAAATTCACTTCCTCATTTGACTAATACATGTCCACAATCTCTTTCTCTACTGATCTTATATCCTTATCCATATTATTTTTTATATTTGATGCCCAATCTACCACTGTGCTCATTAGATTTTTCAAGGATGTTGCAAAGTGAAAGCTTGCTGATTCCTTATACTTTTGATCATAAATCACCCACTCCTTATTAACCAAATCTTGAAATTTGTGATCCTCCATGAATAAGGGATTGAATTTAAAGGGACTAGTTGATTTACAATCTTGTTTCTCAATTTGCAAAAGAATTGGTAAATGATATGAACCTCCCCTTGTCTTCACCCATGATTTGGTTCTAAAAAAGTTTGTGTGCTTGGTAACCAATTTTAGTGTTCAGAGTTAGATAATACACTGAAAATGAATTCACTTGGGTATGCAGAAAGTTCACAAATCTCCATATTAAACCATTCTTCTAGGAAAATGCTTATCTCCTCCTTCTGTGGTGGAATAGATGCACACCATATTAGTCTTAGGTTCTTCAAAATAAATGCACACCATTCCTTATAGACTACACCATTCCCACATCAAGTGTGAAGGGTTGAATTAATTTGGGTCAATAACTTAATTTTTAGGACTCTATACCTTATAGGGTTTTAAAATGGATATTTAGCATGAAAACCCCCATCTCAATTACTAGACCATATCCCAAGACATTGAATTAGAAACTATTGATAATATTGGATCATGGATGTTAATTGAATGAACTACTAGGTGTAGAAAGCATCTACCTAAGCTGGTAATGCATTGTGCGAGGTAGGAGGGTGAGATAGGGGCAAACCCATAAATAACCAACACTCTCATGTTTTCACCTCATCTATACGTTATGGCATTGCACATGACTATTTCACCACTATGTATCTCTCCTCGTAGACACAACATACTTGTTCCAACATAGCATTTTTCCATTGGATTCAACATCTTTCTTGCATTGCCAACCATTGGTCATAAAAAATGGATAGATCCCCCAGATAATAGACACTTAGTTTTTGGGAATAGAACCAATCTCCCTACAACACCAACTTTGGATGTTATAGCTCAACAATCAACATTGAGGGAATAGGAGGTCATGCCTCCGAAGAAGGACATATCACCAACACCACCTTTTAACAAGGACACCCCACTGGTATCATTGGAGAGTGATAGTCAAACCCAGGTCTCATCATTGTAAGACTTGGTCGAACTTTAAGGGAAAGATAAAATCTTGAGTCTAATCTGCCAAGTAAAATCTGGGTTGACAATTCTTGAATGCTATTTAAGTTAGTATTGATCATGATTTTATCAACCTGAAACTAATTTATCATTCATAATGTTTTCCCTAGAATGGGTTGAATAACAAATCTATTGTTTATTACTTGGATTGCAGTCATTGATGTAGAGCAAATGGGACTTTTGTGTTATGGAATAAATATTGATATGCTCCAATTATTGTTTAAATGTGGAACACCTTTTCCAAAGGAAACAAAAAAATTGTTGACTTTTGTTTCAAATCATGACTAGAGAAAAGTTTATGGTTTTTGATATCAACTATTCCAATTGTTTTAGTTGGCTAGTTATTTTTTTGTTTTAGGTTCAGAGTCTTGATAATGAGCCCCACCTCTACACTTTCCATATTGTATACAACAATTTTTACAGAGTTCATGTGCTCCTTTTTCATGGTCACGATATTGGTATGCACTTATACTTGACAAACTGCTTGGACCTCATCTTATGTTAATTTTGTTTATTATGTTAATCATAACTATTTCTAAAGAGTGATGTTTTCTTCACCATATGTTCAAGAGAAATAAAAATGTTTATTAATTATATACTTAGATGGGAAACTACTAGATAGGAAAGACATTGTGAAGGATTTTTCATCATATACTCATCAACTGCTTAAAGAATCAAAATGGACATTTCTTACACAAGAGGTACCTTCTTACAGACCCTTTGTATGTTTTCTTGAGAAAATCTCAATGTTTGGTATTATGATTACTTAGATTATATTTTTCACTCCACAACTTTGTACATTTGTGTTGTTTCAAATATTTTTTGAATATCACAAGAGAATTCTTATTTAAACCAAACATCGTACTCCTTACATCCATGTGGAACTAGTGAATGGATGGGATTTCTTTTCTCAAGAAATCACTACAATGAGTGTTAATGGTTTTAGTAAAAGTACCATTGAAGCATACACCTACAACAATACCTTGAGAATAGATGTTGTTAATCAATACTTATTCACATGGTTGTCAGTGGTTGGACAAGTGGTGGGCTGAGAATTCGATTTGAAATGGAAAAAGTTTGTTCCTAGTCAGGATGAATTGTTCAAAAGAATATAACTGTTTTCAACATTCCTACTCCTATATTTCCAAATTTTAGGCTTAAATTTCAAAAAATTGAGATAATAATACTATATTTTCTCAATAGGGCAATGGATCTTGTTGACATAAATGAAGTGAATGTAATCATTATTCCCCATTTCAATTAACTTAAGGATGTTGTGGAAATACAAATGGTATACTATATTTTGCTACACTTGTAGCACCACTTTTCACTCACTACTATGTAGGTGTTACTACGCAGAATAACAACATTCTCACTCACAATTAATCACATGCATTGAAAACAAGTTAAACACATTCAACATAGAGTAATCGTACAATTTACTGCCATAATCAACAATCGATACTATTTAACATCAATTCATATACACAGCAAAATACATGATGATTATAATACACAGAGATATAGAAACATAATTAAAGCATCATATGGTACTTATCTTTGAACAGTGGTAGATTCCACCAACCAAGTGCAGGCCTTCCACAAACCTCCCAGCCTTAGACCGCACTGCTCATCAACTCAACAGTAGGTCACCCCCGAGCTGGGACTAAGCTCCACCCCAAGGCAAGGAATCCTAGGCTAGGCTGAGGTTACAGGGAAAACACACAGTCACAAGGAAGGAGTTCTCTCCCAAGAACCACTCATGCTCACTGCCCATAGACTCTCCTTCCCCACATGCCTGTTCCACCCCAGGAGTATGCACCTTCTCTGTCACCTAGACAGTCCTTCGACTTCTAACCTCCCTTGCCTTGGGTTACAGCAACAGATCGGACTGGAAGTCTCCGAGCTCTGTGGCAGCTACAACGTTTCTTCTAGGAGTTCTCTCCTTCCTCTATGCACTCTCTCACCTGGAGAGAGTCGCTCACAGGCCAAGCAACCTATTCTTCCAATTCAACCACCTCTCTCTTTTGGAGAGAGTGTTGCACAAACTGGCCAACAATCCCCACACAGTCCAGCACTGCGTGGCCACAATAGCCGACGGGAAAATAGACACGGGCTTTCCAACTGGTTCAACAATGGCGAATGGATTCACGGATATGGATTCGAACAAGACTCCATGCATAGGCTCAATACTCAGACAGAGGATGTTTCGGCTTTTTAGCATCAACACACAGGCTTCTGGATCAATGGATGTACGGGGTATCTCTTGCAGAGGTCGGACGGGATGTTCGGTTTAGAAAATCGGGAAGAATGGAGAAGAACCCCTCTCACAGCTCATCTTGGCCATTTATTCGCATGCACCAAGGTTGACACTTGTCACCCTTGGAACTGCATGCGTTCCATCAGCATGCATCTGCTTTGCACATTTTCCCCTTGCCAGGAACTTAGGATAAACAACATAAAATGTACATGTTCTTTGGAATAATAATAAAATATTATTCCAAGGCTTAAGCCCCCTAGGCTTAACACTTAGCCCCTTTTCCCACCTTCCAGCCCCTAATCCCTTGCCCTCTCTATGGATGCTCAGTCCCCCATCACTCATTCATTGTGTCAGCCTGCATGCGGCAGTGTTTATATTTTATTAATGTGCTGCATACATATAAGTACAAAATCAGGTCCATGGCCTACAACCTTTAGGCTCTCTCTTTGGCCTAATAATCACATAAGCCCATCGACTTATACATTAGGCTCTCTCTTTGGCCTAATAATCACATAAGCCCATTGACTTATACAAACTTGGATCACCAGCCTATAACACATATTTACAATTCATTTCATACATCAGACTTACAAAGGGCTCGACCTTGGGGACACTACAATTCCCCTCCCCTTATTTATGCACTGTCCTCAGTGCAACCTTACACTGTCTCTGCACGATTTTTCCAAAATTTTCAAAAAGATGTGGGTACTCTGCCCGCATAACCTCTTCATGCTCCCATGTTGCGTCCTCAGGACCGTACTAGGTCCACTGGACCTTTACAAGCTCTATGGCTCAATTCCAGAGCTATTTGCTTTTCTTGTCCAATATGCACACAGGATGCACTTGCAGGATGCCTTCTGGTTCCACCTGAATCACATTCCAATCGATAACATGATTAACATTAGGTATATATCTCTTAAGCAGTGAAACATGAAACACATTATGTACAGTCATAGATGCAGGTAATGCAAGCATGTATGCAACTGGCCCAATCCTTTCCAGGATCTCAAATGGCCCACAAAATCTTGCTGCCAACTTGGCGCAACTTCCCAGCTTCAGAGAACTCCTATTAGTCCTCACTTTTAGGAAAACATGGTCACCCACTTTGAATTCTCTATGGGTTCTGTTACTGTCAGCGTAACTTTTCTGCCTATCCTGGGCAACTTTTATATTCCGTTTAATTTTTATCATTTGATCTTCCATCTCTTTGAGCAGCTCAGGCCCAATCACTGCTCTGTCAGCTGGATTATCCCAACTTACTGGTGTGTTACACTTTCTTCCATAAAGTGCTTCGAATGGGCTCATCTTCAACGATGTATGATACCCATTATTGTAGGCGAATTCTACTAAATGCAGGTAATCATCCCACCTTGATGGTTTATCCATCACATACATTCTCAGTATGTCTTCTATTACTCTGTTCACCCTTTTTGTCTGACCATCATACTTAGGATGATACGCTGTACTAAAGTTCAAGTTCATTCTGAATCCTTCGAACAGTCCTTTCCAGAAATTTAAAGTGAATTTCGGGTCCCTATCAGACACAATTGTCTTAGGAATTCCGTGCAAGCATGCAACTTCTTTTAAAAATATATCAGCAACATCAGCTGCCATGTGGGTGGTTTTCAGTGGAATAAAATGGGCAGCTTTAGTAATCTTGTCCACTACCACCATGATTGAATCATGCTGCTTGCTTGTTCTAGGTAGTCCGGTGATAAAATCCATTGTTACCACGTCCCATTTCCATTCAGGAATGGGTAAAGGCTGCAACAACCCTGCTGGGTGCCTATGCTCAGCCTTAACCTTCTAGCACTCCATACATATGGCGATGTATTCAACAATTTCCTTCTTTAGACCCGGCCAAAAGTAATGGCTTTTGATTGCTGCCATAGTTTTCTGGTATCCGGGATGTCCAACATAAGCCACATTATGCATTTCCTTCAAAATTGTTAGCTTCAAATCTCAGACATTAGGTACATACACTCTGTTTTTATACAAAAGTAATCCATCAGTTCCCAAGGTGTAACTTTCCTTGGTCTGTGGTCTCTCACACTGCTGTAGCTTTTCTACTAAACCTCTGTACTGCAAATCAACATTTGCAGCTTCCAAAATTCTGTCTTTAATCTCAGTCCTGTACATGCTAATGGCTGTAGCATTTAATTCGTTCACTTTTCTACTAAGTGCATCAGCCACCTTATTTTCTTTCCCTTTGATATGCTTGATATCAAAGTCATATTCGCACAGAAACTCCAGCCATCTGATTTACCTGACATTTAAAGTCGGCTGATCAAATAAATACTTTAGACCGTTATGGTCTGTTCTCAACTCGAATATTTTTCCCATGAGGTAATGTCTCCATTTCCTCAAGGCATGGACGATTGCTGCCAGATCTAAATCGTGAGTGGCATAATTTCTCTCATTCTCCTTCAACTTTCAGGACTCGTAACAAACTACAAACCCCTCTTGGCTGAGAACTCCTCCCAGTCCCTCCTTACACGCATCGGTGCACACTACGTAATCCTTATTTGGATATGCAATCTTTAGGATTGGAGCGCTGGTTAGAAACTACTTCAATCACTGGAAGCTACTCTCACATTCTTCAGTCCACTGGAACTTCTTCTCCTTCCTTTGCAAGGAAGTGATAGAATGAGCTATCCTTGAGAATCCGGCTATAAACCTTCTATAGTAGCCTGCCAGACCCATAAAAGATCTAACTTTCGCCACATTCCTTGGTGCTGACCATTCTCGAATGGCCTCAACCTTTTCAGGATCCACAACGATCCCTTCCTTTGATATAATGTGCCCCAAGTAATGAATCTGCCTTTGATAAAATGAGAACTTGCTCAGTTTTGCGTACAACTGGTGTTCTCTCAACACCTGCAGCACCATTCTCAGGTGTTGCTCATGTTCTTCCTCTGTCTTGGAATACACCAAGATATCGTCCAGGAAGACTATGCCAAACTTGTCCAAATAATCTCTGAACACTCCATTCATTAAGCACATGAAAATAGCAGGCGCGTTGGACAGCCCAAACGACACCACCATGAACTCATAATGACCGTACCTTGTTCTAAAGGAAGTCTTGTTGATGTCC
This sequence comes from Picea engelmannii, assembly GCA_009831015.1. Lineage (NCBI taxonomy): Eukaryota > Viridiplantae > Streptophyta > Pinopsida > Pinales > Pinaceae > Picea > Picea engelmannii. The sequence goes on along the minus strand of ML777384.1, from coordinate 357,766 downwards.
TCATCATTTATTCTCATTTGGTGATATCCTGATCGGAGATCTATTTTCGAAAATATTTTTGCATCCTTCAACTGATCAAAAAGATCATCGATCCTTGGCAGATGATACTTGTTCTTGACAGTTACCTTATTCAACTACCGGAAATCAATGCACAACCTCAATGTTCGATCTTTCTTCTTCATGAATAGGACAGGGGCACCCCACGGTGACACGCTGGGGTGAATGTATCCCTTCTTTAGCATCTCTTCGAGTTGGAATTGCAACTCTTTCAACTCTGGCGTACTCATTCTATAAGGAGCCTTCGAAACTAGAGCTGCTCCAGGAATCAAATTTATAGAAAAATCGATGTCCCTCTTCGGAGGTAGTCCAAGTACCTCCTGAAATACATCCTCGAACTCTTTGAATACCTCGTGGTCTTCCAGATTCGAGACTACATCTCGGGATGCTTCTTCCACCCGAGCTACAAATAATTGACAGCCTTTCCGGTAACATTTCTTCAGCTGCATGGCTGAGATTTCCCTAACAGCCATGGCTCTAGGAATTCCTTGGACTGTTACCTGATTTCCCTCTTCGTTCAGGCATGTAAACCTCTTTTTATGGTAGTCCAGAAGGGCATGGTGCTGTTCCAACCAGTCCATCCCAATTAAGCAATCGTATGAGCCAAAAGGTAGAATGTTCAATTCAGCCTTAGTGCTCATTCCTTTCATGTCTATTGAACATGACTTAACCAATTCAATGACCTTACTTTTGGTTCCTGTGGCCAACTTCACTAGCCAAGACTTTTCATGTTTGCTTCTTGTTAAATGAAAACCTTCCACCACTCTAGGATCTATATAACTATGGCTAGCCCCTGAATCAATTAAAATAACAAGTGGTCGGTTTTTTATCGTACCTTCCACTTCAATCATGTGTGATTGAAATTCTACTTGTTTGTTGTCCAGGGCTGCGTAGATCCTCGACATTCTACTGCCCATATCCTCCATTGTTTTAGCTTGTTGAATAGTATGGACAGTTCTTTCTTTATCTTTTCTGTGGGGGCAGTCTCTGTACCTATGATTCCCTTTATAGCCCCAACACTCCATAGGTGGCGGTCTTGGCATCTGCTCACTCCCTTCAACTTTCCTGGGCTCTCTAAAAGATGACTGTCCCCAAGGACTGTTCCTAAAAAAGGGAGGCATGTTTCCCTTCTGCCTCTGTTCTTTCTTAAACCTCTTCTGGTCATCCCAAGCCTTTCGAAAGGTAGGCTTTTCTCTTTGTTGTTCATATAAGCATTTCACCCCTCTTATGGTTTCTTCCATTGTCTTAGGATTGTCATATTGAATCTTGTCACCAATGGAAGGTGGCAGTCCACTCATATACCTATGAATTTTGACAGCCTCATCTTTGATGAACGGACCATACTTCAGTAGTTCCAGAAAACTTCGTTCATACTCATTAATGGTCATACTGCCCAACTTGAGTTTGAAGAACTCCTTCATATTTCTATCATGCTTTTCTCTTTGTTGTTCATATAAGCATTTCACCCCTCTTATGGTTTCTTCCATGGTCTTAGGATTGTCATATTGAATCTTGTCACCAATGGAAGGTGGCAGTCCACTCATATACCTCTGAATTTTGACAGCCTCGTCTTTGATGAACGGAACATACTTCAGTAGTTCCAGAAAACTTTGTTCATACTCATTAATGGTCATGCTGCCCAACTTGAGTTCGAAGAACTCCTTCATCTTTCTATCATAGTATATTTTGGTCAGGTATTTCTTCTCGAAATACCTCTTAAACTCCTTCTACGTGACCTCTTTCTCTCTGATGTGTTGCATTTTCACCAAATGATCCCACCACATGGATGCTTTTCCTTTCAGCTGGTACATTGCAATTCTTCCTTCTGCATGGGCAGAATAATTATGCAGTTGGAAGTATTTCTTCATACCCAACAACCATGTTTCGACATCTTCTTCCTTCTTATGTTCACCATCGAATGTAGGCGGTTTAATCTTGTTGATTTCCCCTTTCAATTCATCCCTTCCAGATTTTTGGTGTTTTCTGGTAGGGGAAGGGCTTGAACTACTATGTGTCTCCTGGCCAGAATGCTTCGGGGAGAGACAGTAATGTCTGCTACCACTCCTTGATCTTCTTCTGCTCTCAGGGGTTCTTACACTTTTTGATCTGCTTGTGTCACTCTCTTTTTCCAATTTCTTTTCTATTCTTTCCAGGCTCTTCAACATTTTTAAGTTGAATTCACCCTGCCGATCCCTGATTTTCATGAGCTTTCGGCTATCAGCGCGGTGAGCCTGGGCATCTTTCTGTAATTTTTCAATGAGTTTCATCATGCGTCCCTCTTTATCTATATCTTTTCTGTGCCCAATAGAGTTTGTTCCTTTGACTCCCAAGTTGACATCCTTTCCTTCTCTTTCGTCTTCTGTTTCGGAGGCAATCTGCACCTCTTCCAATTCCATACTTGGCATCAGTTTTTGGCTTTCCCAACACTCGTTGAACTCTGCACACACAGCGTACAGTCAACCGAAGTTTGTTAGGCCCTTAAACCTTCAAGAAAACTTACAACATTCATAAGCCAACGTGAACAAGAAAAACGTTTTGACTTCACAAAGTTTTCTGAGCTCTATCCGGCTCTGCAAATTTCGAGACTTCGAAACTTCAGAATCTCAGTCCATGAAGATCCAACAGTTAAATCTTCGTAACCAAAGTCACCCTTTCACAACTCGCGATCTCGCGAGTTCATGAGTCGAAGACCCTCGACTCATTTCCTCCAAACACTAATACCCGAGATGCGATACGGGTATGGCTCCCTCCTCTCTAGCACCTGCTACACATGACCGTAGGCTAGGGATAAGTGCTATCACTTCTTCGCCAACTCGTTACTTCGCGAGTTGGAGTGTTGAGCCTTCGTGCTCCTCCTTTGTGAATTTCGAAATCGCGAATTACTTTATTCTCCGAGCCCACAACACAGTTGTTTCCCTTCACCACAGTGGCACGTGGTACACTTAGGAGGGTCCACATCACCTTCGGTGACATATTCTGGTCCCACCACTCTCACCTGTATTCTCAACTCACTGGCATGTGGTACACATTCATGCGCCCACATCCATTCCAAGAAAAATCCAACGGTTAGGTCCCCTCTCAGATCTACAGCGCATATATTTTCGACATTTCAGGGTTTTCGAGCATCAAGAGTTCGTGCACCCCACATCTCAAACTTCCATCTGCTGAAATATCGAAAAAAAAATACGGTTTACTCCTACGCTGAATCGAACGGTCAACTCCCTTCCTACAGTCTACCGTGTAGATCGTTTCGGGATTTTGGGTTTCGGGTTTTTGGAGGTGTTCACCTCCCTCACTTCCCATCTCCCGACTTTGCGAAATCCGAAAGGTTTCACGACTAACTTGAGCGCAGCTCCGCCAGATCTAACGGTTGAGCCTTCCTCCCAGATCTACCATGTAGATCTCCACGGTTTTTTTTCGGGTTTTAGGGCGTATCGTGATTCCCACACTCCTATGCATTTCAAAAGGGATTTTAATCCCTGCACACATTTTCTAGATCTGATGGTCATGAGGGTTCACCTTCCCTCTCGAACAGATCCTAAGGCTCCAACACTGTTGGTGTGGAGTCCTCTCCCCTGTGGCCATAGACCACACCAACTGCGGTTTTTCACACCCCTATACCTCCTGAGCTTACCAGGGTCCGAAATTGGTCCTCCAGACATAATTTCTCCTCACACCCTCAGTCCAAAGACCACTCAACTGGCCCATCTAAGCTCAGTGTCGAAACCTTGGTTCTGATACCAAGTTATAGCACCACTTTTCACTCACTACTGTGTAGGTGTTACTACGCGGAATAACAACATTCTCACTCACAATTAATCACATGCATTCAAAACAAGTTAAACACATTCAACACAGAGTAATCGTACGATTTACTGCCATAATCAACAATCAATACTATTTAACATCAATTCATATACACAACAGAATACATGATGATTATAATACACAGAGATACAGAAACATAATTAAATCATCATCTGGTACTTATCTTTGAACAATGGTAGATTCCACCAACCAAGTGTAGGCCTTCCACAAACCTCCCAGCCTTAGACCTCACTGCTCATCAGCTCAGCAGTAGGTCACCCCCGAGCTGGGACTAAGCTCCACCCAAGGCAAGAAATCCTAGGCTAGGCTGAGGTTACAAGGAAAACACACAGTCGTGAGGAAGGAATTCTCTCCCAGGAACCACTCATGTTCATTGCCCACATAATCTCCTTCCCCACATGCCTGTTCCACCCCAGGAGTATGCACCTTCTTTGTCACCTAGACAGTCCTTCGATTGCTAACCTCCCTTGCCTTGGGTTACAACAACAGACCAAACCGGAAGTCTCCGAGCTCTGTGGCAGCTACAGGGTTTCTTCCAGGAGTTCTCTCCTTCCTCTGTGCACTCTCTCACCTGGAGAGAGTCGCTCACAGGCCAAGCAACCTGTTCTTCCAATTCAACCACCTCTCTCTTTTGGAGAGAGTGTTTCACAAACTGGCCAACAAGCCCCACACAGTCCAGCACTGCGTGGCCACAACAACCGATGAGAAAACAAACATGGGCTTTCCAACTGGTTCAACAATGGTGAATGGACTCACGGATATGGCTTCGAACAAGACTCCACGCATAGGCTCAATACTCAGACAGAGGATGTTTCGGCTTTTTAGCATCAACACACAGGCTTCTGGATCAGTGGATGTATGGGGTATCTCTTGCAGAGGTCGGACGGGATGTCCGATTCAGAAAATTGGGAAGAATGGAGAAGAACCCCTCTCACGGCTCATCTTGGCCGTTTATTCGCATGCACCAGGGTTGACACTTGTCACCCTTGGAACTGCATGCATTCCATCAGCATGCATCCGCTTTGCACGTTTTCCCCTTGCCAGGAACTTAAGATAAACAACATAAAATGCACATGTTTTTTGGAATAATAATAAAATATTATTCCCAAGGCTTAAGCCCCCTAGGCTTAACACTTAGCCCCTTTTCCCACCTTCCAGCCCCTAATCCCTTGCCCTCTCTATGGATGCTTAGTCCCCCATCATTCATTCATCGTGTCATCCTGCACGCGGCGGTGTTTATATTTTATTAATGTGCTGCATACATATAAGTACAAAATCAGGTCCATGACCTACAACCCTTAGGCTCTCTCTTTGGCCTAATAATCACATAAGCCCATCGGCTTATACAAACTTGGCTCACCAGCCTATAACACATATTTACAATTCATTTCATACATCAGACTTACAAAGGGATCGGCCTTGGGGACACTACAACACTGTTGTGGAAAAAGGGCACATTTATATGTATTTTTTAAATTATAGACAGTCGTTGGAACATCGCCGAAATTGTTCGTCGATATTCCGACGAACCTGGCCTACAGAAAAATGTTAGAGATACAACAACCTTGTCATTTCTTCGTCGAAAGTTTGCCAACGTTCCGTCAATAGTTTGATGAACCTAGTCTACAGAAAAATGTCAGAGATACAACAACCTCGCCATTGTTTCATCAAAATTTTGTCAAAGTTTCGGTGCAGGTTTTCTACCTGTTTGTCACCAGTTTGTCACTTGTTCGTCAAAAAATTGTGACTAGGTCATCGATATTTCGACTAACAATCGATGACCAATTGATGGGAGTGGGCCAAATTGATTGGGGCATGTTTGTTGCTCTTATGACAAGTAGGTTAATTGGTCTTGTGACAAACACTCGAAGGCCGTAATTACGACAAAGTAGACATGACAAAAAAATGATTATTTCCTTTTTCGTACTTGGGATGATGTGGCAATGAACATGCGTCGGTAAATAGTCGGAAAAAGGGCACAATGTAATGGTGAATTTGGTGCTCCATTGACATTAAATTTCCCATTAAGTCTATCCTCTTTGGTACATGTGTTGATCAATACCTCCATCCTTCCTCTAGTTAGGCAAATGACATTCATACTAGAGTCTTTCGGGATTCTAACAAAATCTACACATAAGGGGATATGATGTTCCTTATCCATTTTTTTTAAGTTGCTAGCAAATTCCGCCCCAATGCTAGAGACCCCTAAGAAGAAGCTATCATTTTCATCTTACCTAGTGATAATCCCCTTCAACCTCGAATAAACAAAAAATGTTGGCCTTCTAATGGGTCTTCAAAATAATCGATTAGTTCCTCCTCAACCTCCATGCCCCCTTTAAAATTTGAAGGACATAGGGGTGGGCTTTCATCCACTTCACTAGACTATCTTTTTCGTGGCTTCAGTCTGTATTATTCAAGTGGAGTTGCTATAGTAACTGCTTGTGCCACAAATACTGGTAAGGGTTCACATTTTGTTCTATCGAGTTCACATTCTGTTATATCCATAAATGACATAAAGTATCATAATTTATCCACAATTTCATAAAGCATGTAATGGTAAGATAAGTTCTCAATTGAGAAGTGCTTGTTAATTGTAATTGCAGTAGACATGATGTTGGTAGTGAAGTAAGTAGATACTTCAAGCATCACATGCTCAGGCATACAATTGTAAGCATTTTTATGGAGTTGGATTTAATCAGTGAAATATATGTTTTGAATTCATTGCTTGAGACTTTCTAAAAGTAATGTTTTCAACATTACATCTCCTAATATGCCTTAGCAACTAATTGCAAGTATAATGAATGAGATATATGTTTTCACTTCAGTGTTTGACACTTTCTAAAAGTATTGTTTTTAACATTACTTCTCCGTATAATTAATGTTTTTAGAGCTTGTATCTTTTAATTTGATACACCTTAACAAATGCACATTTTTTTTAAGATAATTAAATTATTTAAAATATAAGGATGAAAATTTAACTCATTTCACTATTTTTTTTTTCCAAATAACAATAACATGTTATAACATTTTGAATATAAAAAATTAATAGTACAACTCTAATCAACAACTCTAATTTCAAACATTAATCATAATGATTATAAACCCCAAAAAGCTAAACTAGTTGAGTCACTATCATTTTTTAAAATTAACATACTTGCATATATAAATCATTGATAAAATTCCATTCAAAGAGTTGAATTTACTAAGATTTCTTTATAAGACTTCTTTAGGTTCTTATGCTTTTTTTTTTTACTTTACGGATAATAAAACTAAAAGAGACGCTAGGGCGATTTTGAGCTATAAAAAGAGGCATTTATTCATATCCTCGGTTGGCATCTAATGTGTCGGATACCTGGATTTTCAGTGAATTGCAGTGTCAACATCGAAAGAAATAAAAAACGGAAAAAACGACAACACAATGGAATAAAGCAGGTCTAGGCCAGAGAAAATTAGGTGGCCAAAATATGGTCTAGGCCAGACAAAATTAGATGGCCAAAATATTTTACAACTAACTAATTAGATTTTTGCATATGGCTATGCCTTTAGTAGAGGGTTTTTTATCTTTCTTTTTCTAACTAAGGAAGCTCAAGATCTAACATTTAGATTTGGGTCGTTCCAGTGGAATGTACTTGTTCTTGTGGACCCTAGATTTCAATCTAGAAAAGGAAAAGGATTCTAGATTTCAATCTAGAACAGGAAATTATTGCAGCTCTTCTCTGGGTTAGAGTGCCTCTCCTTCTGCTTATTTTATGGGATGATAGATAGCTCAGTTAGAGCGATTAGAATAAATTGGGTCATTACATTGATCATGCAAAACCAAAAGAGAATTTATACTCTTGTGCAAGAAAATGTGTTGAGGTTGATTTCTAGAAAGGGGTCCTTGAAGCCTTGTAAATCAATCTAGATGGGTGGAGTTACCAACAAGCATTAGATTACAAGTAGATTCCATTTAAATGCATGACCTACCCTGCATATGGACACTTTTCCAAAAACTGCCCAAAAATACATTAGATTACAAATAGATTCCATTTAAATGCTTGGCCTACCATGCATAGGGACACTTTGCCAAAAACTCCCAAAATTTCAAGTAGAACAACCTTCTTCAAAGCAACAAGTAAATCAACACTCAAGGAAGGAATCATAGTTCAAGGCGGTATCAAACATAAGAAGGAATTCCTAGAAAAAAGGCCAAAGCCATCTCAAGAGGGTGCACCTTCTTCAAGCATTAACAAATATGAAGTACTTTACAAATTCCTAGAAAAAGGGCCAAAGCCATCTCAAGAGGGTTCGCCTTCTTCAAGCATTAACAAATATGAAGTACTTTAGAACCTAGAGGAAAAGGAAAATATGGAAAATGTAGAGGAAGTAGTAAATCTAGAAAATGCAGAGAAGGAAGCCAAAAATGAGCAAGCAACCGATCTTAATGATTAAGCTCACCCAAATAGTGGCTACATCCCTTGAAGACTCATCTCTCAATGCACAAGAAGAAGAGGAGGTTAAAGAAGAAGAAAATGAGAAAGATTCAGAAGAGGCAAAGGAGGAAAGTGAGGAAATAGATGAATCAAAGGAGGAAGAAAGGGACTCAATTTAGGAAGAGGAACAAGAGGTGGAACTAGAATTGTATGTTCAACCCATGCCTTATCCATCCTTTGTCGAAGCTCTAAAGAAGGCAGAAAGAAGAAAATAATATTTAGAAGGGGCACCAAACAAACATTGAACGTCTTCTTCTAGGTTAATTATGCATTGGTTTTGTGATTTTCTTTGTCACTAGTTTGTGAGAATTTATTCATGTACCCATGAAATTGATAAGAAAAGTTCAAGTCTCTTATGTAATATTTTTTTTTGACAAGGAGATGTGTCATCCCATCCAACAGAAGAACAACAAAGGAAACATAATCTATACAATCCATTATCCATTTAATTGTTGGTAGAATGAATCCTACATGAAGAAGCATCAATATAAGATATAGCCAATTGGTTATGTTGTAATCCTTAGATAAATCTAATTTCATAACCATGATTGAATTWTTTTATTTTATTTTATTAAGTGAATACCTTGTTKCCCTACCTCACTAGCTTCATAGATTTGTCTACCAACCAAAAATCCAAATTKCTCTTGCCAGATAACTTTAGAAAATATATTTTTTAAACTTTTATTGTTAGAATATTTGCTATAATTTTGTACACATAGTTACACAATAATATAGGTCTAAACTCATCAAAAGTATTGGTATCATATGTTTTTGGGATCAAAGGTAGGAATGTAGAATTGAATTTTTCTCCTAGGACATTTTCATAATTCTTGATTTATTCAACTACTCTAATTAAGTCCACTAATTCATAGAACCCTTTAAAAAATTCAACGGTCCAATTGTCGAGATCAGAGCTTCTATCCTTCTTGAAAGAAGCTAACAGTGATATAATTTCCTCCTTAGAAAAAATATCTTCCATTAACATTTGGTTATCTTCTTTTTTCACAAAGATGGGAAAGAAAGAAGTGAGCTTCAATATTCCAACTATACGAGTCCTATTTGTTTTTCAATAAACGAAGTGAAAATATGAGACCCTTAGACTTGTTATTTATGAGAATGCATTCAATGTGTCCCTTACATATTTCATTTCCTATATTGCATTTTTAGTTTTCTTATGAAAGAACTTAGTATTTTCATCTCCTTTATCTCACTACATAACCCTACTTTTCATCCTCCATTCAACCTCTCCATTCTAGCATCTTCCTCATCTTAAATTCCAACTCCTTTAACTTTATTTCTCCTCCTCATTGAAATTCACTTCCTCATTTGTCTCATAAATGTCCACAATCTCTTTCTCTACTGATCTTATATCCTTATCCATATTATTTTTTATATTTGATGCTGAATCTACCACTGTGCTCGTTAGCTTTTTCAAGGATGTTTCAAAGTGAAAGCTTGTTGATTCCTTATACTTTTGATCATAAATCACCCACTCCTTATTAACCAAATCTTGAAATTTTTGATCCTCCATGAATAAGGGATTGAATTTAAAGGGACTAGTTGATTTACAATCTTGTTTCTCAATTTTCAAAAGAACTGGTAAATGATATGAACCTCCCCTTGTCTCCACCCATGATATGGTTCTAAAAACGTTTTTGAGTATGTTTAGTTTATCACTTCCCTCCCATACCTCTGACCTTGTTAAAGTAAAATTTAAATCCCATTCTATTGTACCCTTTCTTCCTGAATACATCCCTAATATAAGGAATCCTAATCTTTTATGTCTTATTAAGGGCCATAATAATTAAGCATTGAGATCTTCTTGACCGACTCCTTGAACATGCACCCAGTCTAGATAATGAATCAATAACAGAAAAATTAGTAAAGAAATAAACTTCTTCCATCTAGTAAGTAGTCCCCTAGAATTTCCAACAACATCTAAAAACATAAAATCTCAATATTTCAATAAACTCCCCATACTCCTAATAACCTTTTGACCCTCCCCCATAGTTTTCTAGATCAGAATCACATTATGTTTATGAACCTCCACCAATCTAGCTAAAGCAAATATTTTTGAGGGACTACCAAGACCTCAAATTTTCAATGATAAAGTGATCATTTGGAATCATTAAATGGTTTCATCTCACTCTAAGGACCCCCTTGATGGATTTATGCTTACCTTGTTGTATCTCTTTTAGTGTGCTTCCTTGTGCTTTGTGCATGTATGATTTCTACCCACCAAGGTAGGAGCTAGATCCTTCACGGGATCATTACCTAAACCACCTTTCAACCTTTTTTCTCCCTTCCTATTTTCCCCCTTACTTGACCTTAATTGACATCTACCAATATATTTGGCTTCCATCTCTTCCCCTATTCCATACTCACCATGATTAATTTTCACATCTTGAGAGAAATCATAAGAGGAACTAGCCAATTGAGGGGTATGTTTTTCATCCTCTTTTCTAGTATCCAACAAGGATTCCTCTTTCCCTAAACTAAAAAACTTAATAGGAGTATTACCTTGAAAACCCCTTTCAATATTTTCATCCATTTTAGGAGGGTAGAACACACTTCTTTTTCATCCAAAACCAAATAAACATTTTGATAAGCATGATTAGAACATGTTTTTTTTCATGAGACTTACTAGGACTGTGTTGACTAAAACATTAAATACCTGAATAACCTCCTTTGACACTTGCACTCCTTCCTTTGAAGGTTGCATACTCTAAGTTGGGTTTGTATATTCCACCAAGGCCTCTTCCTTTTCTTCCACTAAAATATCCTTTTCCAATAATTTTGAAGCAAAAACCTTCTTTGAAGTCACATTATGCTAGATTCCAATTGAGTCTAGATTTTGAGTCTTTTTTCCCTCTGGTTCCTCTTTTCCTTTCTTACCCACCTCTCCTACCTATTTTACCTTGAATTTATCCTCCATACTTTCCTTACAAAAGGGAGTGAACGATCCTCTGTTAGATGACCATACATGTGAGTCTGGGCATGCCTAAACAAGATATTGTTGTAGTCTAGCATTTGGGTATGAACTACATCCCTGACTAATATCTCCATAATGTTAGGCATGCCCTAACTTATATATCTCGACCAAAATTTATTCTTTTCTCGGTTACAAAGATCGGGGAAAACCCCTAAGTACTTCCCTTCATTTCGAGGATGGTATCTAGGGTAAACCCTAGAATCTTCAAGGCACAAGCCTATTCAACAACAGGGCTCAAAGCCATTAAAAAAATATACTTGTTATGAGATCAACATGTGACTTGCAGGAATTGAACCTGGGTGGGGAGAATAACAATCATTCCTCCCAACCACCTGTGCTAAATCCAATTGAAAATCTCCACCAAAATTCATGCCACGGTCTAGTAACCCTTGTTCTGAAGTTGTTGTCAATATAAATTGACTTGTTTATGAAATCACATATCTCTCTAAGGATTTTTTTAGATCAAATCTCTAAGGGAAAACCAGGAAGACTTACCCAAACAATGGGATCTTATTCAAAAATTTTGACTTAGGGACAAAGCATACATACTAATCTTAGAGAGAAAAATTTTGTCCGCCAATACCAATGACCCCATAAAATCTTCATTGAATCCTCCTAAAAGGTCGTCCATACCCTAAAATTTGTCCCCAAAACTTTTGAATCCATTTTTTTAGTGCATTCTTTGATATCTAAGCAGAGACAATGCTTAGATATCCATTAGTTGTACTTTAGCATCCAATGCTTAGATATCCATTAGATACCCTTGAATGCACAATGCTTAGATATACGATTAGAGATCCATTAGATATCCATTAGTTGTAGTCTAGCATACACAATGCTTAGATATCCATTAGATACCCTTGAATCTGTAAGTTATAGTCTAGCATTTGGGTATGAACTACATCACTGACTAATATCTACATAATGTTAGGCATTCCCTAACTTATATATATCCACCGAAATTCATTTTTTTCTCGGTTACAAAGCCCGGGGAAAACCCCTAAGTACTTCCCCTCATTTCGAGGATGGTATTGAGGGTAAACCTTAGAATATTTAGGGCATAATAATGTTCAACAACAAGGCTCGAAGCCATTGCAAAAATATACTTTTTATGAGCTCAACATGTCACTTGCGGGAATTGAACCTCAATGGGGAGAATAACAATCATTCCTCCCAACCACTTGTGCTAAATCCAATTGAAAATATCCACCAAAATTCATTCCACATTCTAGCAACCCTTGTTTTGAAAGAGTCGTTAATATCAATTGTCTTGTTTATGAAATCACATATCTCTCTAAGGATTTTTTTAGACCAAAGCTCCACGGGAAGACCATGAAGCTTAACCCAAACAATGGGATCTTATTCAACACTTTTGACTTAAGGAAAAAGTATACATACCAGGCTTAGAGAGAAAAAGGTCATCCCCCAATACCAATGACCCCCTAAAATCTTCATTGAATCCTCCTCAAAGTGAAACAAAAATTGTAACCACCCTTGGTCAGTGTATGGAAAATAGGCCCATACCCTAAAATGTGTCCCCAAAATTTTTGAATCCAATTGTTTAGTGTATTCTTTGATATCTAACACCCTTAAAACTTACTGATGAGGGATTTCCCAAGTATTCAAGAATTTGTTCCACTCTCAAATATCCACCTACAACCATTTAAACCCTCGAATTCTTTTTGTTTCACCATTTTTCTATCCCTTTTCACCTGAGTAAAATCAGGTTTTTCATGATTGCACCTGACCTCCTTGTTGTCACCAGATAAGACTTCTAAATATAATCCATTAACAAGGAAACTAGACCCATCATAAGTATTTTTACCAGAATTGACTTTTGTTTCCTTGTGTTGTCTAATTTGGTGCTCCATCATCATTAAATTTCCTATTAAGATTATCCTCTTTGGTACATGTGTTGATCAATACCTCTATCCTTCCTCCAGTTAGGTGAATGACATTCATACTAGAGTCTTTATGGATTCTAATAGAATCTACACATAAAGGGATATGATGCTCCTTATCCATTTTTGTAAAGTTTCTAGCATATTTCCCCCAATGCTAAAGACCACCAAGAAGAAGCTATCCCTATCATCTTACCTATTGGTAATCCCCTTCAACCTTGAATAAACAAAAAAGATTGGCCTTATAAGGGGTCTACAGAATAATCGATTAGTTCCTCCTCAACCTTCATGTCCCCTTTAAAATTAGAAGGACATAGTGGTGGGATTTCATCCACTTCACTAGACTATATTTTGCGTGGCTTCAATTTGTATTATTCAAGTGAAGTAGTTGTTAGAAATAATCATATGTCCTAAATAGACCTTAAAAACCCTTTAGTTATGATACGGTTGTGAGGTTGTTATGTTGAGATATATTATAAATGTATCAATGATGTACATATGAATTAATTGAGTTTATGCCTTTTTCGCCATGTTTTCTTCTTCTTGATTTTCTTGGTTTATCATTCTAACAATGGTATTAGAGCATTGTGATACCTATGTGTTTGTGAATGAGTTCTTGCTGGGAGATGTTGATAACTTAAAGTCTGCATTTTCCACTGAAGAAGGTGAAAGAGTTTTGAAGGATTCGGGTTGTGGAATATTGAGATTTTAATGGTGAGTTTTTATTTGCCATTCTGATTTTTCGAGGGAAAAATCAAGAATTTATTTTATGTTTTGATTGGATTCAAGAACACATGTATATTGATCTCTATTTGTGTTGATGGATAATATTTTTGGTTGGATATGGGAACTCATTTCTAAATTTTAGTCTACATAAGAATGTGGTTGGTTTCTTGAGATATAGTGTGCATCGTTGTCTTCCCATATATTCCCTTCTAGTTTCTACTTTTGTTTGTATATTCATGTATTGAAAAAATTCTTGGTTCTCCCATTATAAATGAATTCATAAACCATTCAAACCCTCTTCACCATACTTATCATAAATTTTTTGTTTTTTTTTTCCATCACTCAACACATCATAAGCTTCAGATATTTGTTTGAATTTGGCTTTGGCCTCCTTCCTGTTGATGGGGTTTTTGTCAGGGTACCATTTCAAGGTCAATTTTCTAAATGCATAACATAACTTGCACAAAGATTAGAGGTTGCGGGTTTTCTGTCATCAAGTAGGTCAAGGGTTTGTCTCCCTAGCATTGATCATAAGGTCAAGGGTTAAAATCTTGAGATTCATGATTTCTCATGCTCAATTGTGTTGATATAAAAAGGGAGTCATCATGGTTTTTTTGTTTGAAATTAACATCGAAGTCGATCGGTTGCTTGGATCACCATGAATGAACACAATGATTTATCATCACCGATCATCACCAATGATTTGGATATCCATCCAATTTCAACCATTACTAGCATCACTGAATTGAATCACATACAAGTGAGAAGGACTCCAAACCATACAAGCACTTTGCAACTCTATACTTCTTATTTATATTTGACAGCTGTAAAAATGAGTTGGTGATTCTCAAACTCATAATTTCAACATGTTGCATAATGTTTTAGATGAGATTATAATGGGAGGTCAAGTGGTGGAGAAAAAATATGTTGAAGTAATAATAATAATAATAATAATCTATTTTCAAGGTCACGACCAAGCTAGACACCAAATTGGTGTATGAGACCTCCTCCGCCCAGTGATTTTACTGGTAAAGTATACAGAGGTTTACATACCCTACCTCCCTCTGGATTTGAACTTGTGACCTCTTAAGAGGAAACACATGTTATAAACCATTAGGCCCACTCAGGCTGTATAAAAAGTGTTCAAGAAATATTGAAATTTAATCGATCATCGAAAACATCTCTTATTGGAAAATATCCAGGAAAGTAAGGTTGATGATGTTATTCCAAAATGATGGTGGGCCGTGATATTCAATTTTAGATTGAACTCTTCTATTTGTTACTGTAAACACTATTTTATTTTGAGCTAACTGGGAATTCTATTTTAGTATTTTATTTTTATTATTTTGGGAATGAATGATTCTCGATGCATCCCTTCATTTTGATCTTCTTGAGATGAGTGAAATTATTTCTCATTAAAGAGAGTGCCTTGTTGTCAATATTGGAAATTTTATCGAACATTTCATAGCCAGAACAATGTCACGTGTTCAAATCTCATGATCAGGTTCAGGAGAAAGCAAGAAAGCTTAGTTTGAGCCAGGAGAACAAGGTGTTGCCTTCTTTTCGATTCAATGTGGTGCCATATATTGCAAACTAGGGAACATGCATTTCGATCTTCATTTGTGAGCTTCTAAAAATTGAGGCCAAACATTCATCTGGTAGATAAACAATGATATCTTGTTTTGGATAGAAATCAAATCGTTTGACCTTGATATTCTCCAAACAAAGGCCGATTGGTGGAGGAGATAAAGATGAGTTGGATTGACCCATCATACCTTATTTACGAGACTTGGGGAAAACACATCATTTCCATAGCTTGGGAGGTCTTCACTAGCCAAGGGATTGGAATAAGAAAAATCTTCAATTTGAGGGATATATGGTTTTTCTAAAGAACCGAACATATTTGAGGTACCTATGATAATTTTATGTTTGTATTTTTATGACCTTTCATGCAATTGAGTTATAAGGGTGAAATTTTACATGTAATGTTGTCATAAGATGTTAATTGGAGTTATAAGACTTGGTTGGGGTACTTAAGGAGTTATAAGGTGATTTGTACTTAGTTGTTGACATCATTGCATGGAGTTCTCATCTTCCTTAATATAATTTTTTTATCTATCAGCCAAGACCCACCCGTGAATAAGGGGGTCTTAGGATCTTTATGTTTGTGCCTTAGTCACTATTGGTGTTTTTTCGTTGTCATGGTGGTTTCATTTCATTATCTTGCATTTTTGGGCATTGATATACGACGACGACAATTAAACAGATCCACTCATGCAAAGAAGGCCACAAATACAAAATATATAAGCATTATAATCATTGAAGGACAATTCCAATTGGTGACAACATTGGCATGAATAACAAGATACTTTTTGGGATCAACAACATGATAAACCATTTTCTCTTGATGTTTGATCAACTTCCCTAATTATATCATACAACAACTCTCTTGCATTTGTAATAAGTCTTTTGATTTCTTTGTTGAAGTAACTTTTTGAAGTTTTAATCAAGCATTTTTTGACTCATGTTTTTGTACAACCCACCTAAAATTGAATAAGGGAGTTCTCAAAGAGGTCACCTTCATAATTTTTAAGGTGTTCTAAAAGAGGTCTTCACAATTTTTAAGTCTTACAAGTCTTGCATATTCAACACACTTCATAATGGCTAGAATTGAATAAATGTTTAATCTACTGTACTCATTAATCAAATCCACTTCTGCATCTATAGTTTCAATAAACAAATGCACTCTCACTACAGTGCTTACTTGCTTACATGTTCAAATTTCAAAACAAATTGTTATCTGATGAATTGTCTCCTTCAACATCAACATTTTGATTTCATACTTCTTTAGCATAATCCATTATTTGGATTACCTATTGACAGTGAACAAGAGGGCATTGAATATGTTTCGGTTATGAATCAAATCAAGGAATTTGATGTAAATGTTAAATCAGATGAAGATGAATTACATGGAGACACTCAAATAAGAGACATGAAGACGCTAAGTTGAATAATGAAGTTAAGAAAAATGAGGATAAGTTGAATGAAGTCCCTAAAAGGACAGATAAAATGCAGATAAATTTGAGGATGAAGCTAAAATTGTTAGGCCTTGGGAAGAGTTGCAACTGAAAATGAATCGATATGGCTTAGGATATGAAAAGGATGCTGACAATATTTTTCATATTCTTAATTATTTCACACCAATTACATTTGAGAGTGGTGGTTTTTTAGATGATGATAAGGAACATGTGTCGAATGTTGAATAGGTACATAATGTTACTCCAATTAGAGATGATAAAAATGGTGATGACGATGTAGATGTTGATACAATTAAGGTTGAACAAGATGTTAATGTTTCTATGGGTATTACGGATTTGTATGATCATGATGATCAGTTCGATGAAGAACCCATACAGTGACAACATTGTCACTAGCTTGGACATGATGTGTCAAAGTGTTTTGATTTTCACCCATGCAGTTTTTGTGGGAATACCAATCACCTCTTAGTAAGGTGTTCGAAGAGCAAGAAAATTCAGTGGAAACATATACATTTTGAATAGTTAGGGAATTGGTGTTGGAGTTTAGAAGCTAGTTTATTGGAGTGGTCTTATCGACAGGTTCAACCATATTGTCGAGGAGCAATTTCTATAGTGGATAGTTATGATTTCTTTGGATTTGATGATTTGAGGTCAAGATTGGGGCCCACTTGAGTTTTTTATTTTAAGTTAAAGATCAATTCTTTTCGACTCCACTCAAGGACGTTTTGATTATCCTTTTTCACTTTTAGAGGGGGTATATTTGATGATACATACTTCTTACCTTTTATTTGACAGGGGGGAACTTAGTTATGATATGTCAGACTTCAAGTTTCGAAATCTACCTTGATGGTTTGTAGTTCATTTAGGATGATGGTGATTGATTAAGGATACATGATATAGAATCGATGGTTTTGACATCCATCATTTCTAGGATTTATTTTGCAGATGGACGATGGATCCAAGATTGTGGATGCATTTATTTAGGATAACTGTATTTTATACTTGATGATGGATTTGATGATTTGGATTTGGGTTGGTCATTTTGACCTTTAGAGGGTTTTTGTTGAGATAGTTCAACACACATTTATGATGGATTTAAGATTTTTGATAGATGTTGGATGGATGGATTGTTTGCCACATTTTGGCATTTGATGGTTTTCAATCACCTTGTGACTTTAATGGTGGTTCGTCAGTTTGACATTTTGATCAACAATTTGGATTTACGATAGTACTAACAATTCACATGGTTTACTACCCACACGATTTTTTATGGACACGTGATTTTATGGATACATGGTTCAAATTCCTTTCAACACTTTTTTCTGTTAGATGGATTCTTGATCGTTTTTTTTAGTGTTGATTTTTGAGAGCAATTTGTGAACTTATTTGTTCACTTGACAATATTCAAACTCTAAAGGGATGATCTTCGAATCTAGTATAGGTCGGTTGTTTCTTATGCATTTGTGCTTGGTGCATTTAGGATTGTCAGACATTTTCAAGATTTGGGATGTGTTGAACATGTGGCCAATTCACTTCTCATTACGATTTGCTCTCATCATTTTTGGGTTCACTTCAGTGAACACATATAGATTGTCTAGCTCATTTGTTACACAATGAGTTTTCTAGACTTGGTTTTGGCATCCACTTTTGGTGGTTTCTCAGGAATATCTTCATTGATACTCATGAGATTTTTGACCATGAGTTATAGGTTGAAGACTTATCATCTTTTGCACTAGTTTTTTTTTTTGAGCCGATACATTCGTACGGACTTAAGATTAAGGAGGGTTTGTTAGAAATAATGATATGGTTGTAAGGTTGTGAGGTCGTTATATTGAGATTTATTATAAATGTACCATTGATGTACATATGAATTAATTGAGTTTGTGCATTTTCTGCCACGTTTCTGTTTTCTTGATTTTCTTGGTTTATCATTCTAACAGTAGCTATAGTAAGTGTTTGTGCCACAAATAGTGGTAAGGGTTTTCATCATGCTCTATCCATGAATGACATAAAGTACCATAATTTATCCACAGTTTTTATAAAGCATGCAATGGTAAGATAAGTACTTAATTGAGAAGTACTTGGGAATGGTATTTGTAATAGGCATGATGTGGGTAATGAAGTAGGTAGATACTTCAGGCATCACATACTCGAGCATACAATTGTATTTAATCGATGAGATATATGTTTTGACTTCACTCCTTGACACTTAAAAAATGTATTGTTTCCAACATTGCTTCTCCTTATAGACCTTAGCAACTAATTGCAAAAAAATATCAGTAAAATATATGTTCACTTAACAACTACACCTTGCTTTTTTTTGGAACTTATACCTTTTAATTTGATAAACCTTAATAAATGCACATTTTATTTAAAATAATTGAATTATTTAAAATTTAATGATGAAAAATTAATTCATTTCATTATTTTTTCTTCCAATAACAATAACCTCTTAAACATCAAAAATTAAAAGTGTAAAAATATTTACATACCCAATAATCAACATATGAAATGTTTAAACATTAATCAAAATGATTATGAATAAAAAGAGCTACACTTCCACATAATTGAATCATTAACATTTTTTAAATAAACATACTTTATATCAATTTTAAAATCAAATATTATAAATTATTGAGAAAATTTCATTAAAAAATAAGTTAATAAGATTTCTTTTAAGATGTATTTATATCAAAATCTTTTTATTGAATAAATAAATTAACACTCTTTAACTTATATTATTTTCAATACACTATAATAAATTATTTTAATTTAATTCAAAAATCTTAAATAAATATGATCCGAAAAATGGCCATAACTAATATACATTTAAGTTGTTCACAAAGCATGACATAATCGAAAGTAGGTGCCTACGGATGAGACTTCAACACTTTATTTGCATAATCATTGCTGCATTTTAATTCAGAAATGCAAATAATCAGTAAGCTAATAGCTAATTACTCTCTTTCCAATTTTGTGCGACCAGTAAGTCATTAAAACGATGAAAAAACAGTTAAAAACAGCTTTTCATTTTAGCCTACTTTCATAGATCAGTTGGTCACAGTATTCATTTAGTAACTGAGAACTCATGAGTTCGACCCTCATTGAAAGCAACAAGGCCCATTTTCAGCGTTTGCAATTTAGCATGGTCATTTAGTTGGCATTTGCATTTTAGCATGTTCATGCATCTATTAGTTGGCATTTTGCTCCCATTATGATACAGTAAAAATTCACACCGACTTGTTTGTTTTTTGGTAATATGAAAACATTTTGCTCCAGTGAAATTATAGCATTTTGATACAGTGAAAATTCACACCGACTTGTTTGTTTTCTGGTAAAAATTCACACCGACTTGTTTGTTTTCTGGTAAAAATTCACACCGACTTGTTTGTTTTTTTGGTAATATGAAAACATTTTGCTCCAGTGAAATTATAGCATTTTGATACAGTGAAAATTCACACCGACTTGTTTGTTTTCTGGTAATACGAAAACAGCAACTTGTTTTCTGGTAATAAAGGGCATCTTGATATAGTGTCCCTTGTTTGTTTTCTGGTAATATGAAAACAGCAACCTGTTTTCTGGTAATAAAGGGCATCTTGATATAGTGAAAATCCACAGTGACTTTCATTTAGTTGGCATTTGCATTTTAGCATGTTCATGCATTTATTAGTTGGCATTTTGCTACAGTGAAAATATCTCATTTTGATACAGTGAAAACTCACACTGACTTACTGACTTGTTTTTTGGTAATATGGAAACATCAACTTGTTTTTTTTTTTTTGGTAAAAAGGCATCTTGATACAGTGAAAATCAAGTGACTTGTTTTCTGATGATAAAAGAAAAAAAAACTTAATGTTATTTTTGGTAGCATCTTAGACATAGATCTAGCTTATCTTTCACATATTGAAATACTTACCATTAACTTGTAGACCATCCATATGTGCTACTTGCAAATGTCTTTCACATATTGAAATACTTACCATTAGCATGTTTTTTGGTAATATGAAAACATCAACTTGTTTTTTTTTTTTTTTTGGTAAAAGGGCATCTTGATACAGTGAAAATCAAGTGACTTGTTTTCTGGTTATAAAGAAAAAAACAACTTAATGTTATTTTTGGTAGCATCTTAGACATAGATCTAACTTATCTATCAAATATTGAAATACTTACCATTAGCTTGTAGACCATCCATATATGCTACTTGAAAATGTCTTTCACATATTGAAATACTTACCATTAACACCATTAACAAATGTGTAAAGAAACCATTAAAATGAAAAAAATATCATATCAATTTAAAAACTATCATAGTAAAGTTAATTTACATTTTCAAAGGATTTTTCATAATCCATAATTCTACAGTTATGAGAATATAAAGTTTTCATTAAAATATGCAAAGCATTCGTGCTTCCACATTACACCAGGGCTTCAAGGTGTGTCTACATCAGTTCTCTAATGAAAAGAACTAGAACAAGAATACAAGTTAATAGAACATTAAAACTATAATGCAATATATAAGCAAACTTGAAATAATAGTCATAAGAGTACAATGACTTGTGAAAACAAACCAATCCTATCGTCTAAACTTTTTGCAATTCTGAGATTACAAATAAGTATGAAAACAAAGGCATTCAATAACAATTTATTGTAACTCTGAATTGATCAAATCTGCTCAATCCTAAATTGCTATAAATCCATTGGATACCATTCAAAATGGATTTATAAAAAAATATTTTATTTTATGAAAACAAAGGCATTCAATCACAATTTACTGTAACTTCAAATCTGCTCAATCCTAAATTGCTATAAATCCATTGGATACCATTCAAAATGGATTTAAAAAAAATATTTTACGTTTTTGTGGACGAGATATACATCCAAATTTCATGGACGATACTACTCATGTCCTTCATGTCCTTCAACGTGAAGATCCATAACTTCTCAGAAAAAATCACTAAAGCATTAAAAAATCATTCACTAACACAAAAAAATACTTTAGATATTCTTCTTCTCGGGTTGACACTCAGCTACAATTATTAAATATTTGGAATTAAAAAGTGGCAAATATAACAGAATTCCTTAGAACAAAGCTCAAACGGTATCTGATTTGAACTTTAAACATAGGATGCCAACCATTTAAGAATTAATCATTGAAATAAAGAAAAAAATGCAGTGGAACTTATAAAATGCCCAACAATAAAAGACAAGAAATTTGATCGGGGCCCAGGGGTGTGAGGAATCGGGCCAGACATAATTTCTCGAACGTAATGCTGGTCGCTGACTTACTGGTGACGCACGCTGAGCATAGAGGTTCTTATGCTTTTCCTACTTTTTTCAGGCAGTAGTGAAAGGGCATTTATTTATTTCCTCGGTTGGCATCTAAAATTGGATCCTCTTACGTGGGTACCTGTATTTTCGGTAAATTGCAGTGTCAACACCGAAAGAAGATTAAAGCAAGAAATAGAGAACGAAAAAAACGACAACACAATGGAATAAAGCAGGTCTAGGCCGGACAAAATTGGGTGGCCAAAATATTTTACAACTACCGAATATTTTAGGGACACGGATAATTCAGAGTCTTCCTTCCAACATCATATAAGAAGACAACATAAAACATTTGTTATTGATATCACATTTCAATGCGCTTCCGATTATCATGACGCTACATCTGTCATCCATACATGGACGTATTAATTTCTAATAGCAATGAGAGAGGTCAGGTGCTTTTATGAATATCAAAAATTCAGGTTATGCTTAAAATATAAGAACTTTAAATTGCTTCTTGGTAGTAGTCATCCCGTCTCAGCTGCTTTAATTGATAATGGTTGCTTTACTTGAGAATGATAATGGGTAGTTTAGGGCCTGCCCTTATGCTGTCCACAAAGCATTATTAAGTTGTGGATAACCCAACTCTCCACTTTTCAAAGATAATGATTCCTGTAAACTCATTAGCGAAATCAATGGCTCATCCTTTGAATCATGGTCCTTAACCTTAAACCGAGGTCTTCCTTCACTTTAATGCACTGTCTAAATTTGTAGCCTTTCATCTGCTCTCTACCTTAAATTTTTAGGGTTAGGTTTTAAAGGTTTGAATTTTTAGGGTTAGGTTTTAAAGGTTTTAATTGCATAATTAAACGCTCTAGGGTATCAACGTCCGTGGCTCCTTCACATTAATCCACGGTCTAAATTTGCAGCTCCATGGCTCCTTCACTTTAATCGAGGGTCTAAATTTGTAGCTGTAGAGCATCAGCGTCCATGACTCTAAGCTTTTTAGATGGTAGCAGAAGAGTTCTCAGCAATTCTGAAACGATGATAACTTATTTAGACAAAGCCATGTATAATCCTTTTAAAAAAGTTGTTCAGAAAGACATGAAGCTCTCTAACAGAGCTAAAGGATCAGCCATCTGTTAAACACATCCAAAATGGTAGCAGAAGAGTTCTCAGCAATTCTGAAACGATGATAACTTATTTAGACAACGCCATGTACAATCCTTTAAAAAAAATCTGTTCAGAAAGACATGAAGCTCTCTAACAGAGCTAAAGCATCAGCCATCTGTTAAACACATCCAAAATGGTGGCATAAGAGTTCTCAGCAATTCTGAAACGATGATAACGTATTTAGACAAAGCCATGTATAATCCTTTTAAAAAAGCTGTTCAGAAAGACATGAAGCTCTCTAACAGTTAAACACATCCAAAATCGTTGTCACAGCTTCAGGTGAAAGGACTATTAATAAAACCCTAACCATTGATATATGTAGATGAAGCTATACCAACCATCTTTTATGTGATCTTGTTAGTGTAATAGTTCTCTCAAGCATGAAAACTGAATCCATGTAGAAATGATAATGCATGGTTTTGCAGTCTTTTGTATTGCATGAAACAACTTGTTTGTATAATCCAAATTTAGAAAATTTCATCAGAATCCATGACAATAACAAAGGATCAAAGAAGAAGAAACGAAAAGACTACACAGGTGGAGGACATTCAAAATTATACTATGCAACCATGTCTGAACCCACTTTTGATGTAGTATGAACACAAGATCAAAATATAAGAGACATTTTTATCATGCCCTTCACTGCTGAGAGTATAAACTGACAGAGACTCTGTACAGTAAAGTAAAGAAACCTCTTAAGCCTATCTCAACACAACCTGCACTAAATAAAACAAAACGCAGCATGAGCAATGGCAGTGGGCACCTTACACAGCCATGAGAGAAACACGCCCATCATCACCAATAAACAGCAGAAACCCTAATCAATCCCATTAATATGGACATTCTTTGATAACTGTAAAACGATCTACTGCGATCTTTAATTCAATTGCATGCTTGAATAGGCCTGATATTGGGCAACTCGGCCTTTGCATTAACGTCGTGTTTCGGCTCAGGTGTTTCATGAGATTGATCTGTAAGAGAAATCACAGTCTCAAAAGCACCAACCAGTACCTTGACCTTGCTTTCCTGACGGTGAGAAAGCCTGTTCACAGCTTCTCCAATGGCATGGTCGATCATCCACTCCTCTGATGACTTCCTCTCTTGCATATACTGGTGCCTAAGAACGACATTCCCAGGTGGCGGGTTCGCGTCGCTGTAATGGCGGATTATGCCTCCATCGACTTTGCTAAATCTCAGCCTTTCTCCAGAATTACCATCATACTTCATATCGATATGATCATGGCCGCTTTTCACATTGTAGGCCGCGTCTAGGCTTCCGGGGTTAGTTATTTCACTGTATTCAGAGCCATAACGTTGCAGGCCTCCATAACAAGGACTATGAAGGTCTTCTTGATGGCGGAAATCAGCTTCAAAGCCATTGTGGCGTTCTCTGCTTGTAGTATTTATATCGAATAGCGCGCCATGTTCTGCTGGTTCTCCAGCACAGGGAGAATAATACTGTCGAAAGAATTCATCTTCGCTCTGATCATCGCATATCAGACAATCGGCCTCCGACTCAAATTCCAGATTGAACACATCGCCTTCAGGATTTCCTTCCATGTAATTGCCGGCCATTGTATTACTATTATTCATCTGAGAACCCAAGATCTTGTTGGGCATGGCATGAGAATGATAATCATTGGAAGCCAAGGCTCCTCTGGGTGATCGAAATAAAGATCTCGCGACTTTCACTTTTGAAGCATTGGAAAACTTCACCGACTTTGCAGCCAATTGAACATGAGAATTGTTAACAGAATTCACTTCGGCTCTGCATACCTTGATAGCACGCATTAATCTCGACGACGATGAAGAAGAATTAGAAGATGGCGATGATGTTGCAGGCTTAGTGGCAGCCCCAACTCTGGATATCTTCTTTGTACTGCTTTTGGCACCAGATTTGGCCCCGTTCGAGTCTGGTGAAGTCCAATGGCTGCCGAATTTGCAGGCGTCGTGGCACGAACCAGTGGACGACCTGACTCCGCCGCCATCTTTGGGGGAATCGATGGAGACAGTTGAGTGCTTGGCTACATGAGCCTTTAGGTCACTGTTGGAGGAACCCAGTGAGCTGGGAGTCTGTTTATGATCGTTATGATTGCGGCCATTGAAGGGCTTTCCTGGATGATTTTGTTTCTTTCCCAGGAACTGCATGCTGCCAGAAGCTTTAGTGGGTCTTTTGCTTGAATTAGAAAGCTTCATAGCAGAAGGCCTTGAGGCTGCTGAAGATTTCTGTCCTCCGTCTTTCACAGACATATCCAAAACTCCCCGCAAGAATTCTCTGTTTCTTGATTTTGTCGATGGTGAACCTTGAGAATTACAGTCCAAAGAAAGAGTATGGTCGATGGCTTTGAAAACAGAACTGTTAATGGGTGACTCGGTGGGATTCGAACACGGACACAGATATTTAAAATAACAGAGCTCCGAGACAGTGGAGGGCCGAGGGCTAAAAGAAGGACAAGAGCCCACTGAATGATGATCACAGTAAACGAGTGCGCATCTTCGGCGGTGGAAACAGGGAATTGAGAATCGAAACGAGCGGCGTAATCAACGGCCAGATATAACCGAGATGATGGCGAGTGAGTGTCCGACGATGGACGGGAGTTACCGACACGTCATCAGCGAGCATCTATGTTTCCTGGTGCGTAATACACGATTTTGGTGTTGACCAGGCTTGGTAAAAGGTTCGGGTAAGTGGACACGTGTATGTAATCTTATAAATAAATATTTAATTTCTTAAACGTTTGGAGGGAGAGTATCACTATGCCTTAAATTAGAAAGTGGAAATTGCCACTTTGACGATGCTTTTATGGTATGCTAATAGAAAAAGGAGTAAAGTTTCCGCAAATGTGTTCACACTTTCACATCTATGGTCAGATGCCCTAGAATGGCGGTTCATTCCTTTAGAGTGTGGGCCGGTCCCTTGTGTTGTGGGGTCTTTTTGAATTGTGGTTTGAGATGGATTGATGAGAATTCATTTTTATTGAATTGTGGTTTAGAGATGGGTTGATGGGAATTCATTGTTATTGGGTGTGTGAGTAGTTAAACATCATAATACTAATTTATCATAAGGATTTATTATTGTTAATTTAAATTTAATTATTAATATTTTTTTAATGATTTTATTTTAAAAATTTCAAAGTGGATGATCAAGAATTTACTATTGTTAATTTAAATTTAATTATTAATATATTTTTAGTGATTTTATTTTAAAATTTTCAAAGTGGATTATCAAGAATATATTTTTAATAATTTTATTTTAAAAATTTCAAAGTGGATTATCAAGAATTTACTATTGTTAATTTAAATTTAATTATTAATATATTTTTAATGATTTTATTTTAAAATTTTCAAAGTCAATTGTCTTATGATATTGACTATTAGATTTAAAAAGGAGAGTTTTATTAAAAACATTTGGAAGAGTTTCAATTAAAAATGAAAAGTAATGATGGAGGGTAAATGAGTGAAGTTTCGAATTGTTTTTTTAAAGAAAAAGAACGAGTAACATTATTTTTAGGTGCTTCTAGCACATTACATTGAAGTGTTGTTGTTTGTCATTTATTAATTCACAAAACATTTGAATATAACTAATTACCCTATATATATGTGCTTATTTTCCTCTTCATAAGGTCATATTACAATAATTATTAATTATTTGTTTTGTGTAGTTCATATAAAGATAAATTCTAAATTCTACATATTTCTAAATTCTATAATTATCTTAGTTTATATATTGAGTATAATTTATAAATCACACTTGGTTATATGATTAGAGCCATCTAAAGACTCCTCCAAGTGCACTTGTCTCTCCGGTATTAGTAGTCTAATTTTAGATAAAGAATTAGCGTAGTATTCAGATCACAATATACATGGGTGAAAGTTATTTATAGTTGATTCTTCATCTAATTAATATCCAACAAGAAGTCACCAAACGCTTGTAGGTGTTGGAAGCCCTTTTCAAAAGCAATTATCATCAGTTTTTTTAGTGCCATAAACTCCTTGTAATTACTTTTTCTTTGTCTTAGGTTTTTTTTGAATTGTGTGTAATGATTTTTAATGATGTATAGAATACCCCATGCCATTGGTAGAATTGGGACTTTGATAAGTCCTTTCAAAATAGCCCCACAACATTGTCTTGTCGACTAGCACTTCACTTAACCGGGGTATTTTATCTTTAAAAGTGCTTTTGCATCACTAATAAATAGGAAATATTTGGGAGTTATTTGAAAGGTAGGTATAGTCCTACAAAAAATTATGGCATTGTGGGAAATCTAGATACCCCACGAGACTAGGTAAGGAATAGTTCTAAATCTCTTTGGTTCTTGCCTCTCATGCTAGCTCTTAAGGCATTCTTCCACATTATTCTTGGACCATATGTTGTTGAAACCCATCCAATATCCCATATCCTTCCAGATCTACTAGGAAAAATTGCAATCTTTGAATAGGTGTGTAGTTGTTTATGCAACCCATCTGCACAAAAGATATATATTGCGACCTTCCTTGTTTCTTTTTGGTAGCATCTCCTAGGTGAGAATTTTCTTATTCAAGGCGAACAACATAACTATTTTGGTCTTGATGGGTGCATTGACCCTTCTAGATGGATTAGAAATGATGAAAAATATCACCAATGAGTCCAATCAATGGAAAGCATTAACCCTTGCTTTCCTAATTATAGGGATCTATATAGCTTGGATAATTGAGGATGGAAAGCACAGAAGAGTTCGAACATATGCAATTATGTGATCTGGGTTGGATCATTGTATTAGTTTTCTTCTATCTATATGCTTTCATAGTGGAAAAAATTAAAGGATCAACTTGCAGGGTCATTTTCATGGTAGGTCCCAATTTGGAAAATTTAGGTTGAAAACCATCCAAAATCTTCCAAATCCATTTTGATCCATCAAACGACCTTTTTACTGGACCTACTTCTTATGTTTGCAAGAAGATTTCATATTCTACACTCTGATACCTTTCCAATGGTGCATCAAATGCCTCAATTGGAGTTCGTATGTGAAAATTATGCCTCCCGCAAGTTGACCTATTGTGTTGATCATCATGGTATGAGATGATACCATGTCATCCTCCTTTACTCATGCATATGGGCTAGCCACGTGAGGAATTTCAAGAAGATTCTAGAAGGTCCAAAACCTTATCTCAATTGAGGGTTGAAGAAGTGAAAACCCTAACCCTAGAAGACTATCGAGCTATGTTAAATATTGGGCTGCTAGGAGGAGAAAGGGTTCCATTATTTAGCATTGTATTTGTTCCATAGTTGGGCAGAACACCTAGGAGTGGTATTTTGAGAGCATAATAGAGGAAGAGAGATTTTGTATCAGACATACATGCAACTACAATGTCAAAGACAACTCTACAGAGAGTGCTTCGTTCTTTGTACTTGCATTTGAAGAAAAGAGAGCAAAGTGACCTCACCTTCTAGCTAGGTTTTCTCCCGTATTGGGTTTCCCAGGTCATGTCTTGTGTTTATTTATGGATGGTGTGTGAGTATTTGCTTGTGTTCTCTATTTTTTCACATTTAATCTATTTCACACATTTAAACAAAAAACTAGTAATTAAAGAATCTGAGATCTAAAGGAAAGTAACCCCCATTGTAAAGATTTCATTATTTTTATTAGATTTGTTGTGACGAACTATCCAATGAAATATCCTCGATGGTTTATAGATCATTATGGGATGTGAGAATGAGGTTTTCCTCCTTTATGATATGATCTAGTATCTTCTCAACACATGAAGGTGCACAATCAATTTGATAAATGACCCTATGACAACAAACATATGGCATTAGGGGTGGTTAAATGCTCAGGATATAGTTACGGTGGATGAATATGTATAATATTGGAATTGCTTGTAGAATGGTTTACATAGAGCTCAAATTATACTCAACGATGAAGATGATGTTTTGGTATGGGCATAAAACAAAATTGGTGGCTAATATTCTATAAAATTGACTTACAAGGTATTTCAAAAAAATACAAATCTAGAAATTAAATAGTGATAGGATAAATTATGGAAATGAAATCAAAAAATTTATCATATTTAATCTAAATTTGACTGTCTACAAATTTTAATTTAATTTATATGTATATTCTAAAAATGTTTCTTTTAATTATTAATATTTTTAAATATATAATTTAAATAATTTAAAAATAATAATATTTTCAATTTTAAAAAAAAATTATTGTTAAAATCACTCATCAAAATTCTTAGTAAAGTTGTTCATGGCTTTGCGTGAGTCTCACGCACAGGGACTCAGGTAGAGAAGAATTTCCAAGATACGGAAGAAATAAGGGATAAGAAGCTTGGCATCGTTCTAAGGAAGGTCAATTAACATTTTGAGTAGATATGCTCCCTTGGCAAGGAAATCCACCAGACGCACCTAGGAGGTCATCCGCAACATGAAACAACTCCTTTTGAAGGTTCTCATGTCTCTTGTGAAGTAATCCAACCATTGCAGAAACAACCAGAGCAAAGTAAAAATGAAGATATTCAAGTAGTGGTAGACACAACCTTGAAACTTAATTAACTCAGGTTTTATGTACTGTAATTTTTTTTTTATGTTGAAGTCCAATGTATGAATCTATACATGGTAGGATGGTACCATTTTTGTAACAATTGTAGCAAACATAGATCAAATAAGGACGATTATCCTTTTTTTTCTTTTTTCCGGAGGATCATAAACAGTATGGAATTTTGTAATCTCAGGTTGATCCAACATTACTGTAGCCCCATTTTATAATACAAATTAATCGTTTTTGTTAAAAAAAAGTTGTTCATGCATAGAACAATCAAATAACATCCTTAAAAGAGTCACTTGAAATATAAGAAAAAATAACTATAAGTGAAATTCCACTTGCAAGCTCAAAGGAGATGGAATCAAATGAAACTATAGTGTCAATTGATGGTGATAGAGTTTCTAATCTTGTTAGAGAAGGTAATTTATGTTTCAATTGTTCAAATATATTTGTTAAATATTTAAACAACTTGTAGATGTGCTTGTAAGTCAGATATATAAAATTTATATATAGTAGATGAGTAATGGCACGCACATGTGTGCTAATCTAACGAGAACTGCTTGTTGGAACATATCGAATTGTTTGTAGGAGATGTCTTTGTCATGGTTGCACCTATAGACAACACCAAAAATGTGAAATATTATTTGATGTGATGCATAGAAGGAAAGATAAAGTTATTTTTTATGTTTTGATAGTTGCGGGAGGTATTAACCTCCACATGTAACCTATGACTTAGAATAGAATATTCTAGAAGCAAGTGAACCATTAAACAAATGTGTGGAAACCCTAGAAGACAAGTCGGCCTAGCAGAATAAATAATATTAGAATATTGTATTCCAGAAATACAAGTCGACTCCATAAGAAAAAGATAAACATAAAATATAATTACCAGAAAGTCAGGTCGACCCATCAAGAAAACTCATTGGACATAGTAATATAAATATAGGACGTTTTAGCTCATTTTTACACCCAATTAGTGCACAATTCTTGTAGAGAGCTGCAATTGCAGTTGCAAGAAGGAATAAGGGTGCATGGTCATCTCTTAGTCTTGGTCTCCCTCTTGGTGATTTTCTTGGTGAGATTCTTGGTGATATTCCTGCTAAGTATGGCGCAAGTTTAAAAGAGAGAGTAGTGTAGCTGCAACTGCTACAGTTGTGTATGGTACTTGTTCTGTGAATATAGAGACTCTCTCTCTCTCTCTCTCTTGTGCGCTACCTTGGGAGAAGGAGCACTCTACTTGTCTTGAGTTGTTGCTGCAATTAACAAATAGGGTTTATATGTTGGTTCTAGAGTAGGCTTACCAAAATTATTCTAAGTAAAGGTTAGTGTGCTCAGGGGTGGCATATGTGAATGCTTATGGTTGGGTGATAATGATATGACATTGTCTATGGTTAAACGAACATACCAAAATTTCAACAGTTATTAGAAGATTTTGATGATAATGGTTTTATATATGAAAGAGGATCCATCGTATTGAAAGGATATTTTTTTCAAGAAATCTATCAAACCAATATTCATGTTCACTTTCAAGACTATAGAAGTTCAATCAAGAAAAAAAATAAAAGTTAATAGAAGCTCAATCAAGAAAAAAAATAAAAGTTAATAGAAGCTCAATCAAGAAAAAAAACAAAAGTTAGAAAATGGAAAATGTCAAAAGCCGATCATGAACGAATAATTGAAGATGGCATACCATTATGATTTCTTTAAACAAGTGACATACATTCCATAATTTTTTATTTTGCATTGAAAGTACATGTATTCATGGATATGTAGGATTCTGGAATCATCTTTTTTAGTTTACTTTCGTGGTCCATTCAAGTAAGGAACTATATTTTTGATGAATTATAACTGACCAAGATTTATTTACAATTTTGTTCATAAACTATATCTTAATTGGTCAATTCAAAATTATTAAATATTCAAGTCCCCATATGTCCTTCGAACAACTTAAGGGATGAGATAACATACTCTATATTTTCTAGTCATGACCCGAATTTGATCTTGTTTGGTTTTTAATACCATGTTCATTCGAGTAAGGTGAGTTTTAATGAAATATTTGTCATGTACTTCTTTATTAAACAAAATTTCGCACATATAAAGAGATCTCAATTATAATTTATGTCCAGGTCCCCATATGTCCTCCCAACTACTTCATATTCAAGATATATTGGAGATTGCCTCCAAGGCTTAGTTCACACACACTTTGATGTGATAAAAGAGATTGCCCACAATGATTTCTTCCTCTGCCCTAAGGGAAAATTTTACATTCTCAATGCTATTTAAATTGGTATGTTCCATAATAATAGAGTTAAATACTCAACATCGTTAATGACAAATTTAGTGAGCCATTTATGTATCTTAACTTTAGGGAAACTTGTGAGACCATTAATTTTGCTATTAGGGAGATCTTAGATGCCTTCAAGTTGGCTTTTCAAATTCTTCTTTAGTACAAATTTTACCACCCTATGTAATGGAAGTTGACTCCAATTATTTTATGAAATAAAATGTCATAAAGAATATTTAACTTCCTCTCTCCACAAACACTTCACACATTGCAATCAACTATTGTAATATATCAACCTTTCTACCACAACCTCCTTTTATCTATTTCAACCTATTATTTGAGGGACGATTCTCATGAACTCTCTTTTATGTTCATTCATGTAAGTGTGATTCCTAATAAATGTATGAAAGCAAATAACAGAGTTGAAATGAAATGGAATTTTCATTTTAAAGTTGAAATGGATTTATGAAATTTGTTTGCTCTCCAAACACTAACATGAAATGAAATTCTCCATTTATGAAACTTCTTCTATCCAACAAACATAATGAATGGACAATTTTTTTTTATAAGATAACTAAAATAAATGGATATAGGAATTTCCCCCTCAAAGGAGTATTGAACTTCAATATCCATATCTGCTTCCTGATTGGTTTGTATTATACAAAAAGCTTCAAAATGAACCTTGATGTCTATGTACAAATAGGACACTCCAAACAAAAAGTTGTTTTCACCCTCAACCTTCTTAATTTATCACATAAACTAAGTTCAAATTATTCATACTCTATTGTTTTTGTATCATATAAATTATATATCCTTGAACTTCTCACAATGTTTTAAGAATAACACATCTCATAGTTCCAATTTAAGTTCAATATCCATATATTGATTTGTATTGGTACAAAAGGCTTCACATTGAACCTTGATGTCTATGTACATATATGGAACCAAAAAAAATGGTTTTCACCTTTCCTTTGAACTCCTCACAATGTTTTAAAAATAGTCTATCTCATTACATTCCAATGTAATGTTCATAATTTAAGTTTCTGTATCAATTTTTTTTTTTTTTAATTTATAATAAACTTAAAAACATTTTTTATTTTTAACTTTGAGATTTATGATTAGAATGTAAATTAAATTTCCATTATAAATTTCATTTAAAAAATTATATTTTACATTTAGTTGTGATTTAATTTTTTTTAGTATATATGTACTTTAAAAAACTTAAGACCTCTTTGAAAATTTTCACTTGTGTTCTTAACACTTTATCTATTAAATATTCAATGAACTTCTATTAAATAATCAACAAAATTTAATGATATTTAACTAAATAGTATCTATGTACTTTAAACTTAAGACTTCTTTGAAAATTTTCACTTGTGTTCTTAACACTTTATCTATTAAATATTCAATCAACTTTTGTTAAATATTCAATTAAATTTAATGATATTTAACTAAATAGATCATGTTCAAGTTTTTTCAATTTTGATATGATTGAGTATGACAATCTATCTTTAATTTTGATTAAAACGATTACATTGTGTTAATTTATCAATTTGTTGTTTTTAACATTGGTGAATAGTCTTTGGTGAATAGTCTTGTAAAACTAAACAAAAAATAAATTTACAATTCTCCACAAAAGATAGATTATGCAAAAACATAATGTAATGTACTTGACAATAAATTTTGTTAAACATTTTTTAATAATCCATAAAACTAGACACAAAATAAATGTACTATTAAATAATAAATTTTGTCTCCACAAAAGATAGAATTATGTAAAAGCACAATAACAACAAAATACAACAAAATGAAAAATATTCAATAAAACATAACTAAATATTTCTTGTTAAATAAATTATTTTTAATTTCAACACACTAGCATAGAACATAAATTGCCCTTTCACCATCATAAACAATATAAACCATTTAGAAAAATCAAAGATCAAACAATAAATTGATATTTTAAGTTCAATATATATATATATATATATATATATAAAAGAAGCATAGTTGCAGTAGCTACATAGTCAAATACATAGGTGTCAAAGGAATTTTAGGCTAATAACAAAAACTAAGATGCAATTAAGATTTAACTCCAAAATTCAACTATGAGTTAAAATAAAATGTACACACACCTCTAAAATGATATTTAGATAAATAAAACAAATTGTGCTTCAAGAAAAATTGACATGCCAAAGGTGTTGAAGTTTCATCTTCAAACATGCATGCTCTTTTTCCACCAAGAATGTAAACATCATTGTAACAACAAAAAGAAAAACCAATAACACATGTTAGCATATACTTTATTAGCAAATATTTTAAAGATATTTAACGTTATTAAATAAGCAATGAACAAGAATAACATACCCAAGCAGATCACCAAGAATAACATAACCATCTGAGATAAAATAACATACCCAACCGGAGTTCCACTGAACTAAGATTATTGCTCTCTTTTTATTATACTTTTTTGGCATACCAAACTTCCAAAATAGTTACTCTCCATATTAAATCATTCTTTGCATAAATCTTTAATTTTCTGCTACTCATTTTATAACCAAATGCTCTTTCAAAATTGCCTACATTATCTAAGCAAAGTAAGATCATATCTAGCATATTTTTAAAGAGAAAAATTGTGTGCTTGGTAACCAATTTTAGTGTTCAGAGTTAGATAATACACTGAAAATGAATTCACTTGGGTATGCAGAAAGTTCACAAATCTCCATATTAAACCATTCTTCTAGGAAAATGCTTATCTCCTCCTTCTGTGGTGGAATAGATGTTCTCATATAATCAATTTCTCTTTCAAATGAAAGTTCACAAATCTCCATATTAATCCATTCTTCCAGGAAAATACTTATCAATGAAAGTTCACAAATCTCTATATTAAGCCATTCTTCCAGGAAAATAATTATCTCCTCTTTCTACGGTGGAATAGATGTTCTCATATAATCAAATGCTCTTTCAAAAATGCTTGTACATCACGATCTAAAGATAATTACTTGACCATATATACATGCATATTTTTAAAGAGAAATGTTGGTGTGAGATTGATAAACAATTATTGTTCAAAGTTTATTAATACCACAATAATGAATTCAGTTAGATGTACATGCAAAAAACACAAATCTAGACATATATTAAGTCATTCTTCAAAAACCATAAATCTTCCCTCTTTCTACATGGGATGTATTCATATTACATATAATCAAATATTCTTTGAAATATGCCTGCATCATGATTTAAACATAAGTGAGATCATGTGTACATGTTGACCAAAATTTGGTCATCTATATTTTTCTGCTCTTGGATTCATAAAAGCCTTGATATAAAAAGAAGACATTTTTTGAACTTTTATAAGTTCACTCTGCAGCCCTCAGTCTCAGCTTCGTCATGCACTTTTCGGATAAGAAATTTGTTTCCACATGCCTAAGTTATTCAAGATCTGGTCTAAAGGTCCGAAGGAGAGATTATGAAGAATTTTTCTAAGTATCATGTTCTTCCCTCCATTTTCTAATTGTGAATTACTCTCATCACTTATCTCCCTCACCTTCCATCTCCACACTTAACCATATTTCTCTTTTCACCACTCTTCTCGATATGCTCCACTAGTCTCTACACTTAGACATTTTTGGGACTCTTCCTTCATCTCCTCATCGGGTTCGCGGGTTGGTGGAATTTCATCTCCATCCACTTTCCCATGTCATAATTCCACTGCTACACTATACTTAACCATTTTTTCAACTTCACGAGTTCAATCCCTCATCCTCCAAGTTCCATGATCCCCATTTTGCACCCAAAGTTCTATGATCTACATTTTGAACCATCACATTTGTCGCGGGTGTCGAGCCCTTAAAGTATTTTACCCCTTCTGCATGCAATTCCAACCGACCACCTTTCCACACTTAAAATATTTCAATCATCCATAACTATGAGTTCGCGGGTTCCCGGATTGGCCAATTCATAAAACGATTCATATTCAACTTGCTCTCGTCCGACCACCCGCCCTTCTATACTTAGTTTCTTTTGATCACTCATCCAACCGCGTGTTCATAGGTTGGTGAGTTCAAGAAAATTTCATGGTTAACTTCGTTCACATCCCTTCCCTCACCCCCACAAGCCCTCCAACCCGCCTCTCCCTCATCCCCTCTTGTCCCATCTCACATACTTAGCCAAATTCTCAAAGCTATTCCAAGGCATGAAAACTAACGAATAAGAATATGACATGTGGCGATGACGTGGACCATTCATGTGATGAAACATGGGAATGACTCATTGATGACATGACATGAGGTGGATGATGACAGGATTCCAAAAAATTATTATTTTATTCGACAATTTTCCAAGGGCCGAATCCTCCAAGCTCCATAATTTCTTCTCTTTTCGTGTTTCTTGCTAAGTGTATCAAACACTTAGTATTATATATCATGAAGAATCTAATAATTCAATGCACATGGAATATAATTTTAAACCAAAGAGTCAAATTTTATGAAGGGAAGCACGAAATTCATCCAAGGGCCCACATTTGTCCATCAATTTTGATTCACAGTGGTTGAATGTTGATCTTGCAGAGGCCATAACTTGAGCTTCAAGTGTGGGAATCGTACAAAATTTATATAGTTGGAAAGGTATTTCAACTTAGAAGATGGTGGTATAGGTTTCAAGTGCTGAAAGTTGATACAGTTTTCTCATAAATTAAAATATCACTCAACTACATTTTTAATGGGCCTGCATGACAACTTAACTTCACGAGCTCATATCTTGAGATCTAGGCGATGAATTTTCACAAAATTTATATAATTGGAAATACGAGACAATCAAGAACACATAGGAAATGGTTTAAATGGATAAAAAATTGGTTTTCAGTTCTAGAAAATTAAATTACAGTTGCCCTCTTTTAATGGAAAATTAATTAAATTAAAAAAAAAGTTTAATTAAAACTTTTATTAAAAAATGAGAGGGATACATTTTCAATATATTTATATTAATCATGTGAGTTCATTAATGAGGAATTAATTATGGTATTATTTAAAGGAAATGTTTCAAGAAGAAACTTGTATGTGAATTTCTAGAAGGGAGAAACCCTAACTACTCAAGTAGTTAGAAAATCTCTTCTTAAAAAGAGAAGAGAGGCTTCATCAATAGGTCCAAGAATCAGTGTTGTGAGATAAACATGGTAGAAGATCAAAAGAAGAAGAAGATACATCCATGGATACAAAATCAAGCTTCAAGCTTCTGATCAAAATAAAGTAATCTCCATCTTCTCCATTATTTATATTCTTCTACACCACTTCTCATAGCTTTATGCTTGAATCTCAGAGTTGGGCACAAGGTTGAGTTGTTGAGTTGTTTTCTTATATTATTCTAAGATTTTTCTTATATGATAATGGAGTATTTGAAGCCACATACATGGTTGTCAAATATTTTGTAATAAATAACATCTTTCATGAATAAAACTCCACAAATAATTGTTTCGGGGTTGATCTTGACTATATCTTGTAACTTTGAGTTTTAAGTATGAGATATTTGAGGTTGACCTATCGAATTATTTTTTGATCTTGATAACAATACTCTTTTAAAATTATTTAAGATGATCAAATCATTCTCTCCTATTTTTCACGAAGACATGGATGTATTTATATATGATTAAAAATATTGTGTGTGATGTTGATCACAATTTAATTCTGATGTTGAAGTCCTCCTTCAATATTTTATTATAGTAAAAAGTATTTTGTTGCACATAAAGATCATATTGGGTTATTGAAGAACCGTTTTCGTTTAAATCCTAGCAATAAATATTTGGGGTTTGTTGTCTAGCATTCTCCCTACTCCAAGATATTCAAAGATATATCTTTTAGCCAAAGAGAAGAACCACCTCTCTAAAAATGAAGGGGGACTAATGTCCTCATGAGGTTTTCATTTTGGTCCAGACAGATTCAAGCATCAACATTTTTGGCGACCATATTGGGGATTGATTTATTTTCAAGATATTTTAGGAACCAAAAATCTCCATGGCTCAAAGTTTCGAGAAGAAGATTCAAGAAAATTGTGTCTTATTTTAAGCATGGCTCTCATTTTTTGTAATTTCAAAAAGAAATGAGAAGCACCAAAGATTCGAGAGAATGAACTCCCTAGCAACTCCATTGAAAAAATTCAAAATGAAGGGTTTCATTCATGTCATAATGATTCTTTATATTTTTCATCAACCCATCAGTGGATTTGCAAGGCTCAAAAAAGGGAGAAATACTCAAAGAAGGAGGTGATTTCATAATACCCCTTTAAATCTACCAAAAACAGACTTTCAAATGCCTAATATTCCTATTGAAATTTTTTCTACATTCTTTGGGGATGCTTCAAAAGATGCAGAGAAGCACTTGATTAATTTTAAAGGTACATGCTATGATTTCAACCTCACTAAAGACAATTTTATATGTATTTTATTCCTACAAACTCTATGAGAGGATGCTCTTGAATGGTATAGTCCATTAATGCCTAACTCTATTACTAGTTGGGATGTCTTAGAAGATTCATTTGCATAAAAGTTTATCCCAAAGGTGCATTCATATGTTTTTTCTGATGTTTTAAATATTGTTGCCCACCCACCTTCTCTCACATGGACACAAAAAGATGAAATGAATGATTCAGATGAATAATATAATGAAACACTACAAGAATTTTTTGAATCAAATCTTGTTGCTGAGAGTGAATGCAAGAATTACAAAGACCAAGAAAAGGATATCAACATCTCATATACTCCATATGAGGAAAAAATTAAAGAGTCTCCACCAAATATGAAAGAAGAATTCAGCCAAAATTAAGAAGAATTGGTGGAAGAAAACAATTTTGAGAACAAAGAAGATAGCCATTGCATAGAAGAAGAACATTGCCAAGACATCGCCAATGAAACAATAATCTTGAATGTGGGAAAATAAGAAAAAAAAAATGTTTTCAAGAAATAAATTTCTCATTTGATTGAAGATAGCAGCACTTTGGGGCAGCAAAGAGTAGATTATATCGAATATTGGTTTGAAAGAATTTTCATCCCGCCAATGCAAACAAGTCTTCTACACACATTGCTCGATCCCATTGTGGTACATTTTGAGCATGCTCCTGATTTTTTGGTAGTAACCCCAATCTTTTTTTTAATGTTGGAGCCCATTTCACAAGTCAATTGGATGCTCGAATGGCTCCATTGGAAATCTTCATATACCTAAGGTTCCCCTTTCTTTCAAGTAAGTTAGGGTAGGTAGATCATGTATGTATATATTTTGTTTCTTTAGTTCAATTTTTAATAATAAGACAATATTTGTATTGAAGTTTGAAGATAACTCCATGAAAGAAGAATAATTATAATAATTTACTTTGAAGATGAATCCATAGCCCAATGGAGAAGGTAGTTGGTCTTGAAATTCTGGTGTTCTTAGTAACCCACAGGGGGTCAATGTCCCGCAGTTGGAGCCACTTGTTGACCAAAATTTGGTCATCTATATTTTTCTACTCTTGGATTCATAAAAGACTTGATATAAAAGAAGATATTTTTTGAACTTTTATAAGTTCACTCCGTATCCCTCAGTCTCAGCTTCGTCATGCACTTTTCGGATCAGAAACTCGTTTATGCATGCCTAAGTTATTCAATATATGGTCTCAAGGTCCAAAGGAGAGATTATGAATAATTTTCCTAAGTACTATGTTCTCCCCTCCATTTTTTAATTGTGAAGTACTCTCATCACTTATCTCCCTCACCTTCCATCTCCACACTTAACCATTTTTCTCTTTTCACCACTCTTCTCCATATGCTCCACTAGTCTCTACACTTAGACATTTTTGGGACTCTTCCTTCATCTCCTCATCAGGTTGCGGGTTGTCGGGCCTTCATTTCCATCCACTTTCCCATGTCATAATTCCACTGCTACATTACACTTGACCATTTTTTCAACTTCATGGGTTCAAGCCCTCACCCAAAGTTTCGTGATCTTCACTTTGCACCCAAAGTTCCATGATATACATTTTGGACCATTAGATTTGTCGCGGGTGTAGAGCCCCTAAATTATTTTACCCCTATTGCATGGAAGTCTGACTGATTTCCTTTCCACACTTAACATATTTTCTATCATCCATAAACACGGGTTGGTAGGTTCCCAGGTTGGTAGGTTCATAAAAAACTCCATATTCAAACTTGCTCTCGTCCGACCGACCACCCTTCTATATTTAGTTTCTTTGGATCACTCATCCAACCGCGGGTTCACAGGTTGGAGGGATCAAGAAAATTTCATGGTTAAATTCACTCACCTCCCTTCCCTCACCCCCGCAAACACTCCAACCCGCCTCTCCCTCATTCCCTCTTGTCCCATCTCACATACTTAGTCAAATTCTCAAAGCTATTCCAAGGCATTAAAACCAACGAATGAGAATATGACATGTGGAAATGATGTGGACCATTCCTGTGATGAAACATGGGTGTGACTCATTGATTACATGGCATGAGGTGGATGATGACAGGATTCCAAAAAAAAACTATTTTATTCGACAATTTTCCAAGGGTTGAATCCTTCAAGCTCCACAATTGATTATCTTCTCGTGTTTCTTGTTAAGTGCATCAAACACTTAATAGTATATATCATGAAGAATATAATATCCCAATGTATGTGGGATAGAATTTTAAACCAAAAAGTCGAATTTTATGAAGGGAAGCACGAAATTCATCCAAGGGCCCACATTTGCCTATCAATTTTGATCGATGGTAATTGAGTGTTAATCTTGCGGAGACCAAAACTTGAGCTCCGAGCATTGGAATCATACAAAATTTATACCATTGAAAAGGTATTTCGACATAGAATATTTTGGCACAAGTTTAAAGTGCTTAAAGTTGATACATTTTTCTCAGAAATTAAAATATCAGTCAGCTTCATTTTTAATGGGTCTGCATGACAACTCAACTTCACAAGCTCATATCTTGAGATTCAGGTGATGGATTTGCACAAAATTTATATTATTGGAAAGATGAGAAAATTAAGAGAATATAGAAATTGGTTTACATGGCTAAAAAATTGGTTTTCACTTCCAGAAAATTAAATTACAATCGTCCTCTTTTAATGGAAAATTAATTAATTTTTTAAAATTAAAAGTTTAATTAAAACTTTTATTAAAAAATGAGAGGGATCCATTTTCAATATACTTCTATTAATGATGTGAGTTTGTTAATGAGGAATTAATGATGGAATAAATTAAAGGAAATGTTTCAAGAAGAAACTTGTACAGGAATTTCTAGATGGGAGAAACCCTAGCTATTCAAGTAGTTAGAAAATCTATTTTTAAAAAAAGAAGAGAGGCTTAATCAGTGGGTCCAAGAATCAGTATTATGAGAGGGGTAGGGAAGCAGATCAAAGGAATAATAAGGTACAACCATGGATACACAATCAAACTTCTGATCAAAAGAAAGAAATCTCCATCTTCTCCATTCTTTCTATTTTTCTACACCACTTCTCATAGCTTTATGCTTGAATCTCAGAGTTGGGCACAAGGCTAAGTTGTTGAGTGTTTTTATTATATTGTTCTAAGATCTTTTCTTATTTGATCATGGATTATTTGCAGCCACATACATGGTTGTCAAAGCTTTTGTAATGAAAAACATCTTTCATGAATAAAACTCTACAAAGAATTGCTTTGGGGTTGATCTTGACTGTATGTTGTAACTTTGAGTTTTAAGTATGAGATATTTGAGGTTGACCTATCAAATTCTCTTTTGATCTTGATAGCATTACTCTTTTAAAATTCTTTGAGATGATCAAATTATTCTCTCCTATTTTTCATGAAGAAGACATGGATGTATTTATATATCATTAAGAAGATTGTGTGTGATGTTGATCACAATTTAATTCTAATGTTGAATCCCTCCTTCAATATTTTATTATTGTAAAAATACTTTTGTTACACATAAAGATCATATTGGGTTATTGAAGAACCATTTTCATTTAAATCCAAGCAATAAATATTTGGGGTTTGCTTTCTAGCACTCTCCCTACTCCAAGATATATCTTTTATCCAAAGAGGAGAACCACCTCTCTAAAAACGAAGGGGGGATAATTTCCTCATGAGGTTGTCATTTCATTCCTGATGGATTCAAGCGTCAACAGTACATAGCTTATTTGTTAATCTAGAAATGTTGGTTTGTGGTTAGTAAGAAATTAGTTAAGAGTTTGGCAATACCCCAAGAAGGAATTCACTTTGTTGTATGCATAAAACACAAATATTCATATTACACCATTCTTGGACAAGAAGGCAAGGAATGCGATCAAAGAAAATTTAGAATCTCCCCCCTTTCTGATGTGGGATAGAGTCTGTTCTCATATAATCAAATGCTCAAGTTCAAAATTGTCTGCATCATGATCTAAAGTTTAAACATAAATAAGATCATGTAAGCATATTTTTAAATCTAGAATACTTCTATTTCACGCTCATGATCTAAACTTAAATAAGATCATGTATCTAGCATATCTTGAAATCCAAGAAAATTTAGAATCATCATGATCTAAAGTTTAAACATAAACAAGATCATGTAAGCATATTTTTAAATCTAGAATAGTCTAGTTCATGTTCATGATCTAAACTTAAATAAGGTAATGTATCTAACATATTTTTAAATCCAAGTGAAAAAATAGAAGCTTCCCTCTTTCCGATGTATGATAGATTCAATTCTCATATAATCAAATGCTAGATTTCAAAATTACCTGCATCATGATCTAAACATAAATAATATTGAATGTATCTAGCATATTTATAAATCTAGAAAAGTTAGTTCGTGCTCATAATCTAA
Source organism: Picea engelmannii (assembly GCA_009831015.1). Lineage (NCBI taxonomy): Eukaryota > Viridiplantae > Streptophyta > Pinopsida > Pinales > Pinaceae > Picea > Picea engelmannii. The sequence continues at coordinate 314,693 of ML777384.1, read as the reverse complement.
ACTTAATTAAAAGTGTATCTAACATATTTTTAAATCTAGAAAATCTAGTTCATGTTTGGTAAGCAACTAGTGAAGAGTTTGACAATATACCCAAATAAATAAGGGGAGGTTGAACCTTCCCCATTCTTTCCCTTCAAAGATATACCATTTTAGAAGATGATAAACTTATATGGGAATTCTATATTTCAAAATGATTGATCGAAGCGTTGAAAAGTTATATAGACACTAGTTGAGTAACCCTTCTATGAATAGAAAAGGCTTGATTAAAAAGTTGATCAAACAAAACTCAATTTTGCTACAAGTACATATTTCAACTACTGAGTAAAGCCTCAAAGTTGTAAGATGTTGTGAAATAAACAATAGTAAGGATAATACAAAATAGTACATATATTTGTGTCTAGAAGTTGTAGATATATATTAGATAAACAATTCACGTGGAGGAATAGGTATATATATCTTGTTTTCATTTTTCAACTAAAGCACAACTAAATCATATATTAAACTAAAGCATTAAACAATTGTAGATTGATGTGAAAGCTCAACAATACTAACCTGATCTAGTAAATGTATTTTTGTCTAAATCTTAAGTACATATTCTAAACCATTGATGTAAAGAAAGGGGACTCGAAAAGTTATATTGTGCACATGCATCATTCAAGAGGGAAAAAATTAGAAGAGAAGTTTTGCATCATGTGCAATCTGTAATGTAACTAAAAAATTTGAAAAAAGTTAAAAAAAAAACAATAAACATATTCAATACAAATAAGCTTGAACACTTATATATTAAAATCTCTACTTAAAAACAAATTAAACTCACAAATGTGCAATGTGCAATGTACATACATTTAAGCATCGTCATGAATAAACACATCCTTGTCAGGTATGGATTCATCCTCCTCAATCCCAGTCTCTGGAATTCTCTTCTCCACTTTCTCTTCAAGCACAGTCTCAAGCACTCTCTTCTCCATGTTGCCCTATAACACATTTGGAAATTAAAATTAAATGATTTTAACACATTAAATAGTAGTTTTAAATTTTGAAACATGTAATACCCATAATGTGCCAGCCTCAATATCATCAACCACACAAGAGGATGTAATTCCCATAGTCAATTGAGTCATGGTCTTACCCAACAGACCTTGAGATTCAATAAATCATATATTGTAAGAATTTTTCTTTTAAATTAATAATTTAAATGACATTGCAATTTTCATATAACTAAATTTGTTTTCAACATGCAATTATACCTGTGAACTCCCACCCTCTTCAAACTCTCCCAATGATAATTGCGACAAGCCTGCCCAAGCAGTGGGAGACATAATGAGAATTTGTGAACAATGCAACTAAGAATTTTAGAGTTCAATGTGTTCATATTTTTTTTGTTTGTTAGTTTGTCTGTGACTTGTGGGACTAACCTGTGGCTAAGAAAACGCGACTCAGGGGCATCTAAGCCATCAAAATCACCCGGGGATCGCACCCATCTTGAGCCACACCAACCCTTAACATGGCTGGAGTTTTTGTCCCTGCAGGCTTCGAACCGGTGACTTTAACATCACAGAGTGGCTTAACAACACACTCCATCACCAACTGTCCTACACCTCGGGGACAGTTCAATGTGTTCATATTAATACAAAAACATAAATTTATTGTATATTGATTCTTCAACAAGTTGTGAATATTGGACAACTGAAGTGCTCATATATGGATATTTTTAAATACATACCTAATTCAACCCATTCAAATTTAAAATCAATGAATCAAGTCCCCTATTTACTGGAGATTCATTTAACATATGACCAAATTGCAATTAATGACGATAAAAAATCAATTATTTTTAAATATACAATGATATGTATCTAGACCTAGAACTACAAGAAAACTATCCTCAAATGCATGAAAAATTTACTAACTGTAACACATACCAATCTAGTGTTCGGTTCATCTTTCTGAATTAACTCCTTCCAACCATTGCGGAAAAAAATTTCATACTCCTGTATATCTTCTATGGACATGGAATATATCTCCTCATCTGTTTTGTAAACAAAATTGTCTCGAGAGTTGTCTTCAGCTCTCTGATGGTTCAAACCAACATCAACACCATAAAAAATTGATTCTAATTTTTCTCTGATTGCATTCCTGGCTTCCTTTCCAACATCTGGTGTAGCTTGCATCTCTGAATGTGAGTTAAATTTCCTTGTTGGATGAGATACCAAAGGTAGTGGAGGCATCTGTAATGCTGCATTTCAATATTCCCCTTTCCGATCATATGTTCTTCCTTTACCAGCCACATAATAAATGTATGGTAGGTTGGTATAATCAGGGTGCATGCCCATGAAAAAATATGCATAAAAGAGTCTAGCAAAGTAATGTGAAACCTAATCATTCCACGAAAACTCCCCATATGCTGCCAAAAATCTATTATAAATATGTCTTGCTATGTTGGGGTGCTTAAAATATTGCACCTTCAACATCTTTCACTTTGGCCCCTCTTTGAAATTGAACATAGAAATTGCATCTTCTTTTGAAACTCTACATTTTACTACTTCCCATTTATCAGGGCCCATCACCTATGAAATTTGTCTCTTCATCAAATCAATGCAACTATCAGTCTTTGACCCCATCTTTTGATATGTATCTATAAAGTTCTGCAATGAATGCAAAACACTCTCCAAGCTCTGCTTACTCTTTGATCCAGATTATTTTCGGCATGAAATGAGGGCGAAGATATAATAAATAAATGTATAGATATATATAGGATATACACTAATATAAAAGAGATATAGCATAGATGTAACAATAAACACAAAGATACAGTAATACACAATTTCTATTACTGAGCGAAATGTACAAAACTGTAGAAATACAGTGTGAAAGATTCGCTAGAATGGTGGCAACTTATCTATGAGAAGAGATGTGATGGCTACTCATATTCGCAAGAATATGATTGTTACAATGAGACTCCAAATTCCTTTTTAAAATAAAGAAAATCCAAAACCCTAACCCCGGAAGATGAAAATACAACAATTTTGTGGACCTTGTTTTGGGTAGTTTGGTGTATCAACTTCTCGGGGGCGTAACTTTGGCATACGATCTCCGTTTGGGGTGCACGATAGCTCATTGGAAAGGTATCATCGAGGAGATTCATTTTTGGGGATCAATAAGATTATTTTATTATCATAAAGGTGAACGATATTGAAAAACTTCATTTAGGCCTTCAAAATGGCCCCGGATGTTTAGGAACTGAAAAACTGCTAAAAATAGTAAATTGTCAAAAGATTGTTTTGAGCTAATTGGAATAGGTGGTTGTCCATTGATATCCACCTGGATCACTCTATTTAGGGATATTCAAGCACCTCAAATAATTTTTCAGCTTTCTTTTAACGTATGAGCATCATTCAAGGGTCATTGCTTCAACATACCCTTCCTAAGGAAGCTCATCACCAACATCTGAGGGATAGGTGGACGTAGGTGTGTAATCTTAAGTTTCTTGATAATTCCCCCTTAATACACCTTCACCCTCTTCACCAACATTTGAATCTTGATGATAACCACTCTCTCTTTCATTATCTTCTCTCGCATTAAACTGATCCTCTACACAAAAACACTTTTGAAACTAATTACAATATTTAACAAAAACATAAAANAAAACAAAAGAAAATTACCAAACATATTTTGTTGATGTGATGGATTCCCTACATTCTCCGGTGTTGGAGTATTTATGTGCAACCCATCTAAGAAAGTTGCATCCATAACACTATTTTGAACACTTTGTCTGGATGATCTATTCACTGATTCATTTCATAATCTCCTCCTCTGAATAGATTGCCTTTGGTCACTAGATTCCCCTCCCAAGATGCCATGCCTTGTTGAGATATGTGTCTCCGACGTCCTCGGTGTCTCATTCAAAGAAGGGGGTTCTCTTCCTCCTTCATTTGATAGCCTTGAGTGTTTGCGAGACATATTTGGAGACTCTTGTATCAACATCTCACCTCAATCTATCCTTTGAAAATCCAAAAATGTGAAAACATAAGTTATAGAAACATAAATGAAAATACAATATATAACAACTTGAAGGGATAATAATTTATAACAACTTCAAAGCATCAAAGGCATATATTGAAAAAACTAACAATTATATTTGTGACTATGTACTCTGAAGAATGGGGTTGCCTAAACGAGATGAAAATGAAGTGAAAACCTTAATGTTTCCTTGATAATAAGGAGAAGTAAGAAAACCATAACCAATTGTATTTGACTATTTAATAACTAAGATACCTAGACAAGGTTCTAAACCTAGATGGTGATGCAATATGAAGGAAAGCTAAACACTAGTAACTTATAGAATATCAAGAAATACCTCTTAAATTTCTATCCTAAGATTTCATGGATATATGAACTTGCAAATTACTAAAAGAACTTTAATAAATGCATCTAATAAAATTGAAACAAGGAAAAATAATATAAAATTTCTTAAAGAGTTCAAAATTGTCAAAGAGAAGCCTTAAAAGGATTTAAGCATTATTTCGCGCTTATATGCTTATTTGCACTGATATCATGTTCATGTTGTTGATAAATGAGAAAATCAATGCCATCCTTATGATGTGGTGGATAATAGCAATGGATTGTATGAACTTGAGGACGTATTACATATTTTTCAAAAAAATAAAGACCCTTGGTTTGGATGGGTTCCTGTTGAATTTTTCGTAGGGTTTTATAAACTCATAGAGGATGATCCAATGCAGGTTATTAAGGATTCCATATCTTCAAGGAATATATGAGTTGCATTTAATGCTACTTCTATTGCCCTCATTCCAAACTTGGATTTAATACAACATCATTGGAAGAGTACAAAGACATTTTTCTATATAATTTCATTTATAAAATAATAATAACGATTATAGCAAGGAGGGTTAAGAGATTGTTATTTGGTGTTATAGCAAGATTGCCTCACCCTATGAAATCTTGCACAGAAGACCTTTTTCCATCTACCTATGCAGACTTATCATCTCTGTTTGTAAATCCAAGAGCTAAAAATACATATTTTTCCACATGTACACACATTGACTACTATACAACATGTGTATACACAGGTTGCACCACAACAGCCCATGTACATCGAGATTTGTGCCCAAAAATGAAAAATGGAGTCGGGTTTTCATGTCACGATGGGAGATCTATGATCCTTGGCCTTCCATATACTGGAAATGTTCTGACTTGGCCCTTCAGTTCCATTTGAAGGCTATAAATGGGCCAATTCCGAACTATGGAAAATAACAGGAAAAAATTCAACTTTGAGAGAAAAGTTACTCTGGAGAAATTATTAACTTCATATTGAGTCTGCATCCCTTTTTCCTTTAAGTCTGAACACAATGTTCAACCCCCAAGCTCTTCCCTTATAACTTCATTATCTCTCTTCTATGAGATTTCCTTTGGTGGAGGATTGAAGTGGTGGAAGCCCAGCTGGAAGGAACTTAGTTTCTCAGTTCTGAACCGTGACGACACGGAAGTCTGTAACATTTTCACTTCTGCTGATCATATATTAATAGAAATACTCTTTTCTCGTCCAATTGATATCTTGCAAATATTTGAATTATTATTCCATGGGCAAATTTGTCATGTTTATTAATGGATTATGCTATTGAATGTTATAACATCATATAATATCACCATATGCTTTCTTTGCTTGGTTGTTGAGGACTAGTTGCAGGTATATTGCTTTGGGTCAAGTGCTCAACGGTGGACTTCATCGAACATCTGGATGAGGTAGGCCTTTTATCTTGTCTTGCTAGCATATTTGTTTATATAGAATACTTGAGAATATATTTTATTTCTGCAGTCATTTCCGTCTATTGTGGTTTACCCTAGCCATAGAAAGATTTTCCTCGTAACAAAATTAGTGACTCCACTGGGGATTGAATCTATTTATTAGGGTTTGGAGTACTTTTCTCCTTAGATTTCTCTCATTCCTGTTGTATTTCTTGTTGTATCATTGCTTGACAACCTCTGTACACTATGGGTCTGAGTTTTTCAGCCTTCTCCCTTGGCTAGCCTTGTTTTTGAAACATATATGCGGCTTTTTGGTTTGACAGTCGCATATATATGCAGGTTGTCCATCTCCAAGCTGCGTACATATGATTGGTTTCCTTAAAAAACCACATACATCAGCCTTCTTTGCTTGTTTGTTGGGTTTGGTGGTTGTTGGGTGGGATTTGATGTTTGCTGAGTCTTCTTGGGTCTCTGTAGTGACTATTAAGTGCCTGTGGGATGACAAGAAACCTGTCTAGGGTTGAATTTTTGGGCGAAGTATTTCTCATCACCTTTTCATTTTGATTGTCCTTGTATGTTGGGCTGGGTGTATTGCTTATTGGTATCCTACTTGAGTTGTCTGTTTCTATACACAATAGAGTTTTATATATCAAGTTGTTGTTCAGTCCAGGCATTTTCATTTTTTCTTATATTGAAAATACAAAAATATTAGGCATTTTGCATTGTTTGGAATTTTGATATTTTGAGCCTTTGTCATTAGCTTAGTGCATGTAAAGAAAGATTGCATTTTTATTTTCATAATTGCAGAGTTGAAATTGAAAATTGCATTTGTTATTAAGAAGCATATCATTCATTAAAAATTGAAGTTAGGACTTTACATTATATTCATATTTACTTTTCTTGCCAAGTCATAACATCATGAGTTTCATCACCATATCTTTTTGAGTAAGCACAACCACTAAAATTAACGCTATAATTTAAAATTGATTAGTAATGATTTTATTTTCTAGGGTGCACAAACTAGCTTAGGATTTAGTGCCTTGGAATAGGATTTTGTGAGTAAACTTCTCGAAGGAAATTAAATCAACATATGTGTCTGACTAAGGGAGTGGAGAAATCCATTGTATAATTGGTAAGATCATGAGGCTCCTCTCACACCAGAGTTAATCACGAGGTTGCGTGAGGTCGATTGAAGGGATATCCCCCATATACCTTCTTAGTGTCATAGATATTTCTAGGGATCTATTTGTATCTGGGGATCTTATTAGTGCCCTTACCTCCATGAGAGGAGGTGCTTTCAAAGTTTCGGGGTTTGCTACCTTGCCCATACAGTGGACCTAACTTACGACTGCTCGCCTGTGCATTGATTATATAATGGTTTATTAGTTGCTTGACTTAGGTTCCACATAGGTTACTTGTAGGGGTTATTCTATAGGTACCTTGGGTCGGATAGGGGTCGGTCAAAACACAACCTTTATGGAGGATTACCTCTCCAGGGGGATCTGACCGACTGGTTTTGAAGCCCACAAGGGCCTTATAATTAATTTTGTTTCCTCCGATATTTAGTAGGGAGTCTCAGGCCCCTCTTGGGTGAGACATACCTACTTTAGGGAGGGAGGTCCCTTCAGCCACTTTATCCTGTTTGCATACATATTGGCCGTTTGATTTTTGGTGTGCTCTTTGATTACTAGTTGACCTTAGGATTTTGTACTGAGTTGTCATTGTCATGGATAGTGGAGTTCATTTGGCTCCCTCATTTACCACTACCTATCCCATGATTTTCACTCAATTCATGGGGACTAATTCATCCCCTTTTCCTAATGGTATGAGCAATTAGGATGCTCAGTCTCTACCTTGGGTCTCTAATCATTTTCCTATTGATATGTCTTCACCTTTTCAATCCTCTCCCTGGCCCACTTATATGAATCCTATCATTGGATCCGGGAGCACCATGGCTCCGCCGCCTACATCTTTGTTTGATATGAGTCATGTCCCTCAACCAACTCTCACTGTGGGAGGTTGGAACCTCCCCTCTTACGAATCCAGTCCTATCTATGCTCTTTCAGGAGCCAGTGCTCAAATGGGTTCTTATTCTACTTCTTACACCCGATCCACGTATCCTTCGTCCTCCATGCCTGTTCCTTTGAACACTTTTCCTATGGACGGTCCTTGTATATGCTCGAGTGTTTCATTTGGGGATAATCAATTTTACGGTTCGGGCTACCCTCTTTATGGAACCCCTTCACAAGGGGGAAAAATATATCCTCACTTGAATAATCCTTATCATACCTCTGTCTCTTCGCAGACTTCAGTGATGATTCCCTTAAAAACCTCTTTGGATTAGTTAGGCAGAGGATACAACCTTTATGGATAGGGGTTAAACCAGGACCCTTCCTGGCCTGCAATATTTCAAAGCCAATCTTTCCCTGGAACTTGGTATCAAATGCCACAACCTACCACTAGTCTAGTCACCATCAGTTATACTAGAGTTCCATCACCAACCTTTTTCAGTCATGTTGGAGATGGGTCAACGGCCTTTGAAATTCATGTTGATGACCCACACCCAGCCTCTTCCAGTCATGTTGGGGGAATCACTCTAGTTGCCACAAGTCATTTCAATGCCACATATCCAACCTTTGTACATCATGTAGGATATGACTCTCTCGTCTCTTCCAGTCATGTTGAGAGAATGTCACCGACCATTGGGAACAATGTTGGGGGCATCGATAAGCCTAGATGTCTCAGACGTAAGCCTAAATTCCTTTGCAAAACTTGAGAAGGAAATAACCTTACTTGTTTGTGTCCTGCTACTGCTGGGATACCAGAAGCGTGGGGATCACCCTAGGGACCTTCAAATTCTAAGGCGTCTATGGTTTCCCCACACTGAGTTACCCTATCCATAGAGAGATTTTCCTCATAACATTTGGTTATATCTCTAATGAATAATCTAGGTTCTTGTCAAGAAGAGAAATACATGAAGCAATTGATGTAGCATAGGAATGGTTTCACTCCACCAAAATTAAGAGGCTTCCAACAATGGTTGTCAAATTGAATCCATCTAAAGCCTATGATTGAGCTAATTGATTATATTTGAGGTTGATATTGCTCCATTTAGGTTTATATGTTCATATTTTCAATTGGGTTATGAGTTGAGTAACCTTTTATTCATTTACAATGCTTATCGGGCTAATTGGTTATATTTGAGGTTGATATTGCTCCATTTATATTTTACTAATGTCAGTGAATGATGAGAATAGTTTGTGTGCCCGATGAAGCATTGATGTTCACATAGTTCAATTCCTGCTAACAAAGCTCAATTCTGGATCCGATTTTAAAGATTGACATATCTCCAGGTGTTTTGATGATATTGGGCACATGGGTTTATAAGATTAAAGGCCCGATATGGTTATGTGTTTCTCCATTCATGCCCAAGTCGTTATGAAGAAGCATGGATCATTGGTCAAAAGTCCAGTCAAACCTTTTCTTTAGCGCAGAATGTTGGACAACTCATCAGTAAAATGAGATATTTGATCTCATTTATATGAATGAGATCGAATCAAAATACTTAATAATTTCCTCAAGTCAATTTTCAACTAATGCAATCAAGAATATTTGATTGTAATTGTCATGGGTTAATGAACTCTGTTATTTTCTTTGTAATTTTGTTTCTTAGACTAAGATAAGACAAATAGTATCTGGGTGGTTTTATCCATTGAATCATAGATTTGTGTATCTGTATGAAGAAGGGGATATAAATATCGATGTTGAAGAAAATAAAAAAGAGAGGTTGATCAAAGCTCAGTTGTGCAAAGTAGCTTGGCAGGGATCTAGTTGGAAGTTAATGGGATGGATCCTCAATAAACATGTCTCTTAAGTTCAACAAGACAAATTTATGGTTTCATAATCTTCAACAATCAGATAATTTATGCCATGATCAACTCTAGATATTCTAATCACATGGATAGGATGTGTAATGGGATGTTTGAGGAAGAATACAATCTTGTAGTCGCAAGATTTTATGAAACTTGTGCTGAAGTTTATTCTTTGACAACAACAAAGGTTAGTATTAAAAAATCCTTGTGGAGACAATGTAGAAGTATATTTTTGTTTTTCAAAATAATCACCATCCTTCATACCAGTTTTTGTAGCAAGCAAGATGGATAATGTCTCATTCGATCTCAGAGTCATTGGTCACAAGAAATCTATAGGGGTGGCAGAAAACCTGTAAGTAACAATTTATATCATATTTGTGGTATTTCAAAAGGGACAACTCAAGGTGTGGATCACTTTATTCTTTATTTCTTTACTGAATACAAAGGGAAATTGGGATTACATCTATTAGATGGACATGGTCGAATTCGGACCTGTCCATGTACATGGACAAGGCCAAATTCTGGCCATGTCCATGTACATGGACATGTCACAAGAAAATGAAAAATTTAATGACCGGCCCAAATATATTTAAGGATAACAAATTACACCAATGAAATATTTAATGTTACTTGCTATTAAAAAAATAAGTTATCAAATTTTCAAATTTTATATCATTTTTTAAGAAAAAAATTGTCATTTGATTAAATTTTTTAAAATAAACTTTCTTAAACATACTTTTTAACATTATAGTATTAAACTAAGAATGAAATTGTCCATATCAATATCCAAATCAAAGTGTGTTGTAGAAAATCAATTCAACACTAAAATAATGTTATCAATGACTCTATTACCAGTTAATCTATTATCACAACAATTGTATCAAAAGGGTGTACTCAATTTATGGAGAGGCTCGAATTTGAGCCTTGTCCATGTACATATACAAGCCTGAATTCAGTCATATCCATGTACATGGACATGCCTGAATTCAGGTGTATCCATGTACATGGACAAGGCCATATTATAGGAGCATACATCCATATTTCCTACCAATACTATATCTAAACATCGTGTCTTGTAAATTCTATAACTATGATATTATTATGGATTATACAAATATATATTTAATCTATTCATTACAAAGGGGAACTCCTAACAAATATAGTTAGTGTACTTCACCTTGATCCAATTGTTAACATGACAAAGGGGTGACATTAGTAATGTAAATATAGTACTAAGGTAGATATTGTTTGGAAACACTATAAAAATACAAGAAAAGTACTAGGGGGTGCTGGCCTTGAAAAATCTGTCCATCCCAAGGTAATTATGTTTTTTTACCCCTATCCATGTACATGGATAGGCCCAAAACCACATATACATATTAATATTAATTAAACGATAAATTCATTTTAATTTATTATGGGTAGGCTCGAATTTGACCCTGTCCATGTACATGGACATGCCCGAAATGTAATTAAACATATGAAATTATGTGAATCTAATTATATTAAACATAATTACATAAAATGGAAGTTAATTTTTTAAAACAAAATTGTAATTACGAGAATCTAATTATATTAAACAAATTTACATAAAATAAAAACTAATTTTATTAAACAAAATTACATAAAAAAAATTTAAATGTGTTGAACCTACACAAAATAGATCTAACTAAACAATAATACACACATTTGTAGAGGGAATTGGAGAAAGAAGAAGGAGAGAAAGAATGGAAGAATTCTCATTAACCGTTTTGAATAATGAATAATTTACACATGATATACTTTGTATAACTCAATGAGTTCGATTTGAGGTGAACCAATGCGCCATAGTGGTGGTCTAGAGTGATTTGGACACACACCAATAGTTACGGGAGTGAACTACTACCTATTCTAGTCTCTCAGGCAGTTACGGGAGTGAACTGCCACCTAGTTGAGTTAACTAGTCAACTAGTCTTAAGTTAACTGATTGAACAGAGAGTAGTGATGAGTTAACTCAGGGAATCAAGGATAATGCGCCACTCTGGTGATGATACCAAGGAAAGGTCAAATTATCATGGTGATGATCCCAATGCAACATCTAAACTCAACTCAACTAGTCAAACTGAAGTGTCAATTGAAAGAGAATATTCTCCATGTGGAATATTCTCCCCTAAAATATAGGAGACTGGATAATGACTAATTATGACTAATAAAAAAGGAATAACCTTAGGAAAAAGAAATCCTAGGTGTGTGTGAAGTAACTTCAACACCCCCCTTGAACATCACTATGGTGAAAATAAATATTGGGTCCCAACAACGAGGCCATGTTAGGTACCCAAGTACAAAAGATACACTGAAAATAAAGTGAGGAAAGAGGGAAAACCTCATGGGAAACCCCCCCCCTCAAGGTACAATGTATGTAAAAATAAGAACTACAGTTGCTAGGAAACTGTGTCCTTCACTCCAAGATGACCTCGCAGAGAATGGAATTTCTGCTCAGTGAAGGTCTTGGTGAAAATGGTTGCCGTCTATTCTACTGAAGGACATAACTGTAAGTCGATGATCCCCTCATGTACTAAGTCCCAGATGTAGTGCATGTGGATCTCGATGTGCTTTGTTCGCTGCCTCTGAACTGGATCTCTACAGAACTTCAGAGTGCTCTGGTTGTCACACCAAATGACGATCGACTGATGAAACTGAATGCCCAACTCAGTGAGAAAATGTTAAGCCCTAATATTGGCTCATTACCCCTTAATTGGGGCATATTAGATTAGTAATGTTATTTTATTTATGTCGGCTTTAGGCCATTAGTTGTAATTTAGATTAGTAATGTTATTTTAATTATGTCGGCTTTAAGACATTA
>ML777384.1:285857-297056 GCA_009831015.1 Picea engelmannii | reverse complement strand
ATCTTGTACTTGAACATTTAAGTGGGGTAAAAGGAGGTTGCCCCCTCGAAGAGGCTTATTATCTGAAATTATATCTTTTTCAAGGCGTTGAGTACTTTTCCTGAGGTTTTTCTATGCTATATTGATGTTTGGTTCTTAACAGAAAATGTTGTAGCCACATAGCCTGTATGGTTATGTTAACTACCCCTCTATACTCTTCCTCAGTTGAAGATAGAGCAATGGGAGCTTGCTTCTTGCTCGACCAACAAATAGGCCTGGAACCAAGACTGAGTGAGTAACCAGATGTGGACTTGCGATCAATGCTATCTCCAGCCCAATCGGAATCAGTAAACCCAATGAGATATAATGTAGAGTCTATTGCATAATGAATCCCAAAGGTGATGGTGCCATGTATGTATCGAAGGATACACTTTGCAACTTTCCAATGTAGCTCATGTGGCTCCTGTATGAACCTGGAAACTGTGCCAACTCCATATGAGAGGTTTGGTCTGGAGTGTGTGAGATACACCAATATCCCCACTAGCTATCTGTACAGTGTGTTATCAACCAGTGGAGTCTCCTCGCCATCCTCAAGTTTGACTCCTGATAGGAAAGGAGTCGGAGCAGACTTGTAGTCTGTCATGTGAAATCTCTCAAGGAGATCTCGTGCATACTTGGCTTGAGACAGTTTGATGCTTGATGCATCCAAACTGATCTCAAGTCCAAGGAAAAAGTGTAGCAGACCCATGTCCATCATCAAAAACCTGTCATGAAGAATCCTATTGACTGCAGCAATCACTGAAGTCGAGCAACCGATGATCAACAAATCATCGACATACACAACTAAAAGTAGAAGTGAATCAGTCGTCCTGAGCATGTATACATTCGGGTCCAATTTACAACGTACAAATTTCTGTGACAACAGGTAGGATTCCATCTTGGCATACCATGCCCTCAGAGCCTGCTTGAGGCCATAACGTGACTTCTTCAGTTGACAGACCAAAGATGAGTCCTGCATAAATCTCTGGGGCTGCTCCATGTAGATCTCCTCAGAGAGATCACCATGAAGAAATGCATTGTTCACATCCATCTGATGGACTTCCCATCCCTTGGCTACAACAATGGAAAGTGCCAATCGTATGGAATCCATCTTCTCTAGTGGAGCGAAGGTCTCATCATAGTCAATACCATGAACCTGCTGAAAGCCTTTGGTGAAAAGCCTGGATTTGTATCTGCTGATTTGTCCATCCACTATGATTTTGGTCCTGTAGACCCATATGGATATGAAAAGTTTCCTCCCAGAAGGAAGGGGAACCAGTTCCCAAGTCTGGTTCTCGAGGAGGGAGTTGTACTCGACGGATTCCCAAAAGGGATTTCCAACAACCTCGCCATAAGATTGTGGATCTGAATACTGAACCAAGAAAATATGCCTCAAATGCAATGGTTCAGTGGTAGTGAGTGCAACAAGAGGCCCCTCGAAATCAGATCGAGTCCTCCTAGTATCGGTTTGATCACTGACAAGATCCCCTCCATCCTAAAGACTAGTCTTTTCCCACTTGGGCCTCTACTCTAGCTCTGCAACTGCATCTAGATGATCTGACTCTGTATCTGACTATACTAACTCTGAATATGAATCTGAATCATCTGAGTCCTCTGAATCAGAACTCTCAGCTAAATAAGAGTCGACATGTGCATGCTCATCATCTCAGACAGGTGGAAGAGTGAAGGTGTCTGCATGCGGCTGCTGAGGTACATGTGAGACACTTTCCTCGAATTGGACACTACGCTCAATGATGAGCTGGTCTAAGGAAAGATCAATAAGACGATATCCCTTCACACCGTCAGGGTATCCAACAAAAATGCACTTAGTGCTATATGGATCAAGTGCCTTCCTCTTTTCAGAGGGAATCCAGGCCCATGCACGAGAACCAAAAATGCGAAAGTGGGTCACTTTCGGTTTGAGGCCGCTCCAAGCCTCGTAGGGGGTCTTATCCTTGACAGATCTACAGGGAGATATATTTTTTATGTATGTTACATAGTTAAGTGCTTCGGCCCATAGTCTATGTGGTAGTGACTTTGCATGCAACATGCAAGATGCCATCTCCTTTAGAGATCAGTTTTTCATCTCAATAACTCCATTTTGCTGCAGAGTATAGGGAACTATATGTTGCAACTGAATCCTTGCCTCATGGAAAAGATTGTGGATCTCATGATTCACATACTCTCCCCTGTTATCAGTTCAGAAAAATTTGATCTTCTTTCCGGACTGTGTCTCAACCAAGGCTTTGAAATCTTTGAGGTGTTGAAAGACCTCAAATTTTTTCCTGAGAAATTAGATCCAAGTAAAACATGAGAAATCATCAACAAAAATGATAACAAACCTCGCTTTGTTGATGGATGGATGCAGAAAAGGGCCCATAAGGTCACTATGGATGAGATATAAAGGTGTGGAAGCACGCTGAGACTTTCCTTTATCGAATTTCTCTTGAGGGTGTTTCCCGAGAACACATCCCTCACATACTCCCTTGGAGAAATGGATGTCTAGCAGAACATCAACTAATCTATGCTTGCTAAGCTATTGCATGTATTTGAAATTCAAATGTCCAAACCTTTCATGCCATATCCTACTACTTTCATTAGCATGAGTAAGGAGTAAAGAAAAATCAGGTTCAATGAATTCAGAAAATGTATACAATCTAGACCAATGATTTACCTCACCGGTAGCAACCCTGGAGTTGGTTTGCATGTCGTAGATGTCCACAACATTTGGTGTGAATACAAATTTATTTCCGGTGCCATAATTTTTCATCTGATATACGGAGAGAAGGTTGACAGAAAGTTTGGGAACATGCAACACATTCTCGAAGCTTCCATTGGTGAGTTCAATTCTTCCTTTGCCGGTGACTTCGACAGAAGAGTTGTCCCCCATAAGAACAGGAGGACCTTTGAATGCATCCAATGAAGAATAGACTACTTCTAAGGCATCCATGTGATGTTATTCTCCTGAATATATGATCCAAGCATCAAGAGAGGAGTTGATGGAAATCAAGGCATGGCTAGAATTGCCTTTCTTGGAATTCAGATCTTCTGGCTTCTTCTTCTTTGAACCCTCGGGGATGCGATCTCCAAGGTTGTTTTGCTGAAGTATTTGAGACATTAGATCTATTTTTTTTTCATGCATGCAGATTCCGAATGGAATCCTTTGTGACAATATGTGCATTTCTCTCCTTTTCTTCACTTTTCTCCTTTGGATCCGGAGGCATCGGTGAAGGGTTTTGTGTACCCTTCCTTCTTCGTATGTGCATGAGATTTCTTCTTATATTTATATTTATATTTATGATATTTGTGGCTTCCATCATGCACAGTGAGTGCATGCACCCTTGGGCCTTTGATTGCGCCCATGTTGATGAGCTTGGTTTGCTCTTGTGTTAGGGATTCGATAAAGTCCTCAAGAGAAGGAATATTCCAGGTGGCTCTAGAGGCAAATCTGACAGTATGGAATGTAGATACAAATATAGAGAATTCAAGACCAAGCTTGGAGAGAATGGTGAGAACCATTTGTTTCTCCTCCTTCGATTTATCAACCCCGCAAGCTTTGAGTTGCGATAGTAAATTCTTGAATTTTGTAAATAAATCTTGGATATTCTCGAAGATTTTTGGATCCAATGTGAGCAGATCCACCTCCAACATGTGTTCCCTCATCTCATACTATTTGCCAAAGATCCCTTCCAATATGGTCCAGGCTTCATTGGGAGTCTTACAGGAAGATATATGAAAAAGGAGATAAGGAGAAATAAGATTGCAAATTGTTCCGAGTGCCTCATCCATGCGATTTAAGTACTTGGATTTTTCTATGGATGATGTCGACTCTGGATATGTATTCATGCTTAACATGTACAACCCTCTAGACCGAATATGTATGGATGTTTCTCCTTCCATGCAAAATAGTTGTAAGGTGTAAGGATGAATTCTTTTTGGAATTCCATATTTCCGTTGCTTCAATCTTTTGTACCTGCAAAACATTTTGGTGTAGATTTTTCTTAGCAGTCCGTTGGCTCTGATACCATGTAAATGTGTTGAAATTGCACGAAATAGATCTATCTAAACAATAATACACACATTTGCAGAGAGAATTGGAGAAAGAAGAAGAAGGAGAGAAAGAATGGAAGAATTCTCATTAACCGTTTTGAATAATGAATAATTTACACATGATATACTCTGTATAACTCAATGAATTTGACTTGAGGTGAACCAATGCACCATATTAGTGGTCTAGAGTGATATAGACACACACCAACAGTTATGGGAGTGAACTGCCACCTATTCTAGTCTCTCAGGCAGTTACGGGAGTGAACTGCCACCTAGTTGAGTTAACTAGTCAAGTAGTCTTCAATTAACTGACTAAACAGAGAGTAGTGAGGAGTTAACTAGTCAACTAGTCTTCAGTTAACTGACTGAAAAAAGAGTAGTGAGGAGTTAACTCATGGAATCAAGGCTAATGTGACACTCTGGTGATGATACCAAGGCAAGGTCAAATTAGCATGGTGATGATCCCAATGTTGCATGGTGATGATCCCAATGCAACATCTAAACTCAACTCAACTAGTCAAACTGAAGTGTCAACTGAAAGAGAATATTCTCCAGGTGGAATATTCTCCCCTAAAATATAGGAGACTGGATAATGACTAATTATGACTAATAAATAAGGAATAACCTTAGGAAAAATAAATCCTAGGTGTGTGTGAAGTAACTCCAACAAACTTCTCATGAATAAGGGTTGAATTCAGTCTGGTCCATGTACATGGACATGCCCAAAATCAGCCTTATCCATGTACATGGATAGGCCCGAATTCAGCCCTGCCCATGTACATGGACAGGCCCTGTCCATGTACGAGAATCTAATTTTATTAAAAAAAATACATAATACAGAAGCTAATTTTATTAACCAACAACCTACCATCAACAAAAATCAACAACAAAATCTAATTACTTTAAAGAAATGTAATTACTACACACAAATGCAAAATATAATTACTACAAATGCAAAATCTGATTACTTTAAACAAATCTAATTACTACAAATGCAAAATCTAATTACTTTACACAAATGTAAACAAAGGCAAGGCCCACTATACACCACAATGTGTCATGGACAGAGTCAAAATAGCCCATGTCCATGTACATGGACATAACCGAATCCGTCCCTATCCATGTACATGGACAAGCCCTTTCCATGTATGAGAATCTAATTTTATTAAAAAAAAATTACATAATATAGAAGATAATTTTATTAACCAACAACCTACCATCAACAAAAATCAAGAGCAAAATCAAAGTACTTTAAACAAATGTAATTACTACACACAAATGCAAAATCTAATTACTTTAAACAAATCTAATTACTACAAATGAAAAATCTAATTAATTTAAACAAATGTAAACAAAGTCAAGGCCCACTACACACCTTCAGGCTGAATTCGGCCTTGTCCATGTACTAAAATGTAATTTTCATAAAAAAAATTAAAACAAAACACATCTAACCAGATTATGTTTAGAATTACCTTAAACAATTGAAGCCTTTAGACTGGTGAAGCCTATAGCTGGAGCCCTCACCAACAATAGCAGCCAATGCCAATGAATGCCACCAACAACAACGACCTCCAACAACAACAATGGATGCCACCAACAAACAAAATTTTTTGCAGACTCTCAACAGTTTGGAAAACGGTCAAATGTCCTAGAGGCAGGGGATATATAACAAAAATTTTGCCCGAAAGGTTTCACTGTATGAAAAAATCCATCCGAAAAATCTTGTACATGAATGACAAGGGCGTCGTTAGGGTGCCATTCGATTTGACGTCTAAACGTTCGACTGAAAAAAAATTTGGCCAAAAAAAAACTATCTTTCGGTCAAAAGAATAAGGAGTTTGACCGAAAAAAGGTCACTAGGAATTTTGGAGACCCGATTCTCACAAAAGCATACCCACCTTCATGATTTTACCCACTCCTTCTAATTGTACTTTCAGAATAACATCATCTGATTCATCTACTTCTTCTTACTTCGACAATTGATGCCTAAGTTTCTCATTTTTTCTTCTCTCTTTTCTTAACTCAGCAAGAGAAAAAACAAGTTCTTCTTCCCAAACAATTTCAGTTGCTTCTTTATATTTAGATTCTTCCATGCTACCTTCATTTGATGAGTCAATACTACTTGTCCCTTTTGATATTGCTTCATCTTTGAATGAATCTCCTTTTTCCTTTACTAGAATGTCAGGTGCTTCCACTATGGGGGTTTCTTTTGAGTATAAACTTTCAAGGTTGTCCCAAATCTTTTTGGTTGAAATTTGTTGCTCTACTTTGGCCTTCACAACATTAGACAAACTATCTAAAATTGCATTCTTTGTTATTTCATGACATATATATATATATATATATATATATATATATATATATATATATATATATATATATATATATATATTCTTTTTGCAGTTTCCCCTTTTGGTCAGCCTTTAGGAGGGGTGTATCCACTCCTAACTAAATTTTGGACATCAGTCTCAAGAGCTTGCAAGTATGCCTTCATCTTTACACTCCATGAGGAATAGTTTGATCCATCAAACCAGGGTGCTCTTTTTGGAGAAAATTCTTCTCTTCCCATGTGTGTTGCAGGGATCTTTCTTTCAGTGGTTAAACTATGTTTGAAGGAACCTTCCTCTGATACCAATTGTTGGAACCTTTAATAGTACTAAGAGTGGGGGTGAATCAATACTGTATACTTTTTATAATATTTAACACTTTAAGAAAACATCATTAATACATAACATTCTAACAATCACATAAAGCCATGTATAGTACACAAAGAGTTTACGTGGAAACCCAAAATGGGAGAAAACCACAAAAGATGTTCTTTTGTAATTCATTCATTACAATATCAGGCTACGACCTAAGAGGGACACCCATCCCTAATGCAAGCTCCAATTTACACAATCTACATATTTCAATATTTCTATAGTAAGCATCCACTTACTGATTTAGTGAAGGATCCAACCCTCACTGCAAGCTCCAACTTGCATAACATACTTCAACCTGGTGAAACCAACTCCAATTGAATGATTTGGTGAAGGCTCCAACCTTCACAAGTAAGCTCTAACTTGCATACAGGATCCAACCTGTCACTAGGATAAGGACACCGATCCTCTCATGCACCAACCTGTCATAGATAGTGAGGAAACCAATCCTCAGTGAACTCCAATTCACCCTAGCACCACCCTACCACCTTTAATTCAATTTTTTGTTTAATTCTTACAGAACTTGACCTTTTCAATATTTTTCTCTACAATTAAGAATAACTGATAAATATCCAATTCAATTATTTTGAATAGTTACATGACCTTTTCCCTGTCATTATCAGTGCATCAATTGAACAAATCACATCCTTATTTATAAGGTTTTTTCCTAAGTTTCCCTTCCTATATGTGGACGCAGAACAATTTCATTGTAGACATATTTGACCAGATCAAAGTCCCGTCAGTTACACTTATGTCTAAATAAAGTATGTAGACACATGGAAGTTACATTGTGGACAAATCTTGACCATATTAAGGTCATGTTATTTACACTTTTGTTTAAATAAATTATATGTAAGTGTGACGATTATATGTGTACAAATCTTGACTAGATCAAGATTCAGTTACAACTGGAAATTATTTGACTAAATCAAACAGACCAAATATTCCTACGAATGAGCTCCAACTCATCTCCACCAACGGAAATTAGACACAACAACTCACATTCTGGTCTACAAACAACCTACTATGGAGATATAATAAGGTCCCAAGGATCAAGTCACAGGTCTTCATCCTGCCACACTTTCCCTCCAGTGTGCTCACCCATTTGCTCTGTTCATCCCATCACATACCACTCTGTCTCTTGTCACACAAGCTTCATTTCATCACGCTCCACTGCACCATTCGTCACATTGGCTCAAGGTGATCTACAAATTTTCCTCTGTGCAATATTCCACACAATTCTTCGTAGTCCATTCCAACGCACTAGTTTCATCTCAGCACACTCTAGTGCATCATTTGTCGCACTGGTTAAAAGCATCCTGCAGATTTTCTTCTGCACTTTTTGACCCTTATATGCATCATTGATCCTTTCATCCTTCAATCCTTCTAAGCACTTATGTTCTCATCCTTTCACTACTTTCTCTGTCTGTGCAACATACTTTTTCTTATACTTTCTACATGTCATGTACATTACTTCTTTGACGTCAATGACAACATATGTGCTACAGTTTAATGACACTAAAATTCAGTTGTGGAAGCTCAAGATGAAAGATCTTTTCGTAGAACAAGATATATGGGTTGCATTATCTGGAACCAAACCCATTGGTATGAAAGATTAAGAGTGGGTGGCATTGGATAGAAAATGGAGAAGCCTCATCAAGACATATTTGTCTCATTCAATATTATTGAATGTTTATAAAGAAAAAACACATCAACCCTTTGGAATAAATTGAGGGTTTTGTATCAGGATAAATCCTTAGTTAATGATTTTTTTTGTAGAAAACATTGTTTGCCTTGAGAATGAGTGAATACATTGTTTGCCTTGAGAATGAGTAGAAAACATTTTTTACCTAATTGATATTATTTGGAGTGAATATGGATGAGGAGGATCACTATATAACCCTTTTTTGTTCTTTTCCACATTCATGGGGAAACTTGGTAATGGTCATTCAAAGCACTGTAAAGACATTTGTGCTTGATGAGGTTGTGGTTGATTTAATCTCAGAGGAGGTGAGATAGATATCTTTTGAATCCACCAATTAGGCCTTGGTTATTCGTGGAAGATCAACGTAGAAAGGAAAGAAGATAGAAAATGGCAAATCCAAAACCTGTTGGAGACATAAGTCTCCTGGAAATTCCAAGGAAAAATGTTGGAGCTATAGCAAGGTTGGGAATTTCAAAAGGGATTGGAAGGAAGAGAATAAGAAAGATAAGAAGGAAAATAATGATTCTAATGATGAGATTGAATTTTTTTTCCAGTAATATGGTGGAGATTCCTTTGTTGCAGCTTTGGCAACCTACGTAAGCTAGAGTGTGTGGTTGTAGACTTTAGAGCTTCCTTCCATATGACTTCCCATTGACACTATTTTTTAGTGTATGAGAAATGTGATGGTGGGATAGTATACCTTAGTGATGAATATCCTCTCAACTTAGTTGGTTATGGTAGAGTCTTGATTAGATTCCCTGATGGCAGAGTGAAGGGGTTTTGCAAATTCCAGGTCTAGCATGAAACCTACTATCGGTAAGCACACTTAATGATCAGGGTGTGTAGGTGTTTTTATTTGAAAAAGGGTGTAAGATGGTACAATGAATTATGGTGCTCATTAATGGTGTTAGTGTGGGAAATTTGTTCGATCTTGATGTGTGCACTATTTAGTGTAATATTTCTTCGATTTATGCAGTTGAGATATCTATAGGATATACACATTCACAATCAAAACCTCCCAAATAAGATCTTGCTTTAGAAAACAAGTTTCCTACAAAGAAGACAATGCTATGGCACCAAATATTTGTCCATATAGGTGAGAAGGGCCTATGGGCCTTGAAAAACAAAAATATTGCCAATGGATTGAATGATTGTTCTCTTGAATTTTATTTTTGCAAGTATTACATATATGGAAACATAACCATGTTCAATTTTGTTCTAGTTATCACAATTATTTTGGGTTGTTGGACTTAATTCATTATTATGTATTTGGTCTAGTTAAAGTTCCTTCAATTTATAAGGCTTTGCATCTATCTCATTAATTTATGATTATTATAGAATTACATGGGTATATTTTCTTAGAACTAAACCTAAGGTTTTTAATTGGTTTAAATGATTTTAAATCTCTCTTGGAAAATTAGATTGGTGGGAATATTAAGGTGTTAAGGACTGATAATGGTGTTGATTTTTGTTCTGCAGAGTTAGATAAGTTTTGTAAGGAGAATGGCACTAAAAAACATAATACAACTCCATATATCCCTCAACATAATGGAGTTTCAAAATGGGTGAACGAAATGCTGATGGAGAGAGGTAGGAGTATGCTTAGTGGAGCATGCTTAAAGAAGAAGTTCTAGGTATAAGTGGTTGCTACTACATGTTACTTGATTAATAGGTTTCCCACATCCAATCTTGTAGATAAGACCCCTTTGGAGGTTTGTATGGGAAATAATCCCTCACTTTAGTATCTTCATGTTTTTGGTTGTGAGGCATATTCTCATGTGCCTAAGGAGAAGTGGTCAAAGTTGGAAAAAAAAGCTATGAAATGCATCTTCATTTATTATGACATTGGCATGAAAAAGTACAAGCTTTGGGATCTTGTAGCTGGATTTTTTTTTTTATAGAAAGAATGTTATTTTAAAACAAGTTAAGCCTTCTCCCATAGTGATGTGGACAGAAGATGATGAGAAAAAGTTAGTGGTTCAATACCACTCAATAACAGGAAAGATGAACCAAAAAGTGAATAAGAAGTTCATGATGGACTTGATGAAGAGGAGGGTTCAAAGAGTTTGAAAGAGGAGGAAGAAACTCCACCTCAAACTTCAAATAGGTCCACTTAGAAAAGAAGGTAACTAGACATGTATAATTCTAGTTTGTCTTATTTCGTATGTATACTTTCTTTATTTTCTAACACCAATGAGACTAGAAATGTGAAAGATGAAATGGAGATGGAAGATAAAGAGTCTTAGATATTGGCCATGGATGAAGAAATGGTTTCACTTAGAAACAATGATACATGGGACTTGGTACCATTTCCTGATGGATGTAAACCCATTAGATGTAAACAATTGTTCAAAAAGTAGATCAATTTAGATGGAAATGTTGAAAATCATAAGGCAAGGTTGGTTGCAAAAGGATATTCCTAAGTTGAGGGGATAGACTTTGGTGAGATATTTTCCTTAGTTTCTAAGGTAACATCTATTAGGTTCCTATTATCTGTAGTAGTAAATTTTGATTTATATAAAGAACACATGGATGGTAAAACAACATTCCTACATGGTGAGATGAAGGAGGAGATCTATAGGACATAGCTAGAGCATTGCATTGAAAAAGGTAAATATTCCTTGGTTTACAAATTAAAAATGTCTGTGTATTGTATTAAATAGTCTCCTAGAATGTGGTACCAAAAGTTTGGTTCTTTTTGTTGAAATTACTAAGACAACTGAGAGG
>ML777384.1:259543-285809 GCA_009831015.1 Picea engelmannii | reverse complement strand
GTGAATCAGTTGTTACTGTGCTTAAACAATTTTAAGTCTATTAAACCATTTTTAATCTTTCATCAAGTGACCATCAATATTATACATCATATGAGCAACATAAATAATGAGAATCAATCACACATAAGATATACATAGAGACAGATTTTCACAAGGAAACCCATAAAGGGAGAAAACCTCTTCTTCTTAGAAATGATAGGTAGTCTTTTAAGTTCTGTACATCATCTATGTTTGAGAACCAACTCAAAGTGAGGCTACTACCTCTGTTTTACAAGCTCCAACTTGCTGAGAGCACCAACTCTCTGTTTTCTCTAGCACCGACTAGAAGGAAGCACCAACTCCCTGAGTGTTCCAACACCGACTGGATGGAAGCACCTACTTCCACTTATACAAGCACCAACTTGTTTGAGAGCACCAACTCTCTAGTTTCTCTAGCACCCACTAGAAGGAAGCACCAACTCCCTGAGTGTTCCAACACCAACTGGATGGAAGCACCAACTTCCAGTCACACAAGCACCAACCTGTATAATAGAGAACACCAGTTCTCCCTTGCACCACCCTGCCACCCTAGTTTCTCTGGATGTAACCAGATGGACGCTACAACTCGCTGTGTTCAAGAACCCACTTGAACCTCTGAGGAAAACAGTCCTCCCTAGCACCTCCCTACCACCCTGATTATAAATAAATGATTGAATAACCAACAACACAGATAAATCGATTCTTACCACTTCTTCTTTGTTTTGTAAATCTGGTTTGCTTCTAACTGTTCTGCAATTCTGCTCTGCTTCAAGCTGTTCTACAATTCTTCTCTTGCTTCTGTCTATTCCTCATCTGCTACTCATCTCTGAGTTTTATCTCACACTGCGCATACTGTCGGTCTCACACTGCGCATACTGTAATTTTCCCTTTCTTAATGTTCAACTCATTTTTCATTCAGAATGACCATCCCTCCAGAGTCATTGCGTCTCCATTTTATCCTATACCACCTATTCAGTTACACCTTGAATCTCCAAGAAAACGCATCAGCAATTGAATCGCCAATCGTCCAAGAATCATGATTCAGTTATGCTAATTGAATCATAACTGATCGATTACCTGTGAGGTGAAACAATAACCCTTCAATCAAGTTTCCAATTAACCAGTACCGTTGGATTAAATCCACAGGATTTTGCGTTTATCTCATATGCCCACTAGCTGTGACTGAGCGCTAAACAGAATTTGAATTTTGTGATTTCGCATCTCGGCATTCCTATGATGAAGGGTCTCGACACTCCAAGTCATGATCGCCAAAATTCCGAGATGGAGCTTAGCACCGCTAGCTTTTTCCCCTCACCTAACCACCAGTGGTGACCAAAGGCTGCGCCAAAAGGCACTTCGTATTTCGTGAAATTATGAACTTTATCAAGCCTGATCAATGGTCTAGATCTCCAATGATTCGACGGTCCATATCTCATCACGATCTCGCATATCACGATTCCTATGATGAAGGATCTCGATACTCCAAGTCACAATCGCCAAGACTCCAAGATGGAGCTTAACACCGCTAGCTTCTTCCTCCATCTTCTGCAGATGTAACCACTAGCTGTGACCACAGCCTTATTCAAAAATGCATTTCTCACTTTCATGTCTTAGGTATTATGTGATGAGTCCTCTTGACTCTCCATGTCACGAACTCCGAAATAGAGCTTGGCTTCTCTAGCTCTGCTCTCCATCTCTCGACAATGTGACCACGAGATATGACCACTCGCCAATCAAACGACCACTTCGCTCCTTTGAATTTCCAGTCAATGAAACATTAATCCCTCGCCACATGTTCCTCTTGGATCAACGGTCAATATCTTATCGCGATTTCGCAACTTCACGGGCCTTCTTCATGCCTGATCGACGGTCCATGATCTCGATGATTCGACGGTCCAATTCTTTTTGTGATCTCGCATATCGCGAGTTCCCACACCATGCTCCATTGACTCCTCCAATGTGCAAGTCAGTGAAATTCCAATCGCTTGCCACGTGTCCTATGATTCCAACGGTCAGGATTGTTATCGCGATTTCTCATATCGTGAGTTCGAACCTCTTTCCTTTGGATTTCCCAATCTGTGAAACTCCGAAACGAAACCTTTGTCGTGTTTTGACTGTTTTCCTCCTTCTGAGCTTACACCGCTGATCTTTCCATTATCGCTACGCTACTGATCATGCTGATCTTCGCCATCTGATCGTGCTAATCTTCGCCATCAATGACAAACACGCATACTCTACCTCTATCTAAAAACATGCCAACAATCTCCCCCTTTGGCATTGATGGAAACCCCTTGAAAAACATGCAACTATACCACTGTAGCATCCTTGAAATTACCACCACTGTAGCATCCTTGAAATTACCACACTTTCTCCCCCTTTGACATCAATGTCAAAGAAGAAACATGCTCCCCCTGAGCTGTTGCAATACATACTCCCCCTGTCAACTATGAGAAACTTAGAAATACAAAAGATATTCAATAAGTACTCCCCCTGATCAGGTGAACAAATTAGACGAAAGAAGTTATAACCCCCAAATTTTGACAAAGATATCCAAAAGGGGTCACTGCTAACGGTTTAGTAAAGATATCAGCTATCTGTTCTGTGGAAGGAATATAATTCACTTGAACAATTATGTTTGTAACTTGTTCTCTGAGAAAATGGTATTTTATTGGTATGTTCTTAGATTTTGAATGAAGTACAGGATTCTTAGAGAGACTGATGGCACTGGTGTTATCATAGTGAAGTGGAATGGGATTAGTGTAAGTTACCTTCAAATCTGCAAGAGTTTGGATCATCCATAAAATTTGTGTACAAAAAGTAGCAACATCAATGTATTCTTCCTCTGTAGTTGATAATGAAATGAATCCTTTCTTTTTACTAAGCCATGCTACTAATGAGTCACCCAAAAAGAATGCTCCTCCACTAGTGTTTTTTCTCTCATCAACACAGTTTGCCCAATTGGCATCTGAATAAGCAGTTAACTGAAAGTTCTTATTTCTGGGATACCACAGACCGTAATTCATTGTTCCTTTCAAGTACTTGAATATCCTTTTTACCGCTACTAGATGAATTTGTTTAGGAGCAGACTGATAACGACCTACCATTCCAACATCTTGCACTATATCAGGATGGGAAGTTGTGATGTACAAAAGACTACCTATCATTGATTGGTATGTCCTTTGATCAACATCAGGTGACATATCATCTTTACTGAGCTTGCAACCAACCACCATAGGTGTACTAATAGGAAAGGAATCCTCCATCTGAAATTTCTTCAACATCTCTTTCAAATATTTTTCTTGAGAGATAAATATTCCTGCAGAACTCTAATTTACTTGTAAACCAAGAAAATATGACAGTTCTCCTATCATGGAAATCTCAAACTCTGTTTGCATAGAGTTATAAAACCACTGGACATATGATTCATTAGTACAACCAAAAATAATATCATCTACATAAACCAAAACAACTAGTAAATTATCACCTTCAGACTTAATGTAGAGATTGTTGTCAACAATACCTTTCTTGAACCCTTTGTCTTGTAAAAATTTGTCCAGTCTATAATACCAAGCTCGTGGTGCTTGTTTCAGTCCATATAATGCCTTCTTCATCTTGCAAACATAATTAGGATTATCTGTCAATGAGAATCCTTCAGGTTGCTCCATATATACTTCTTCCTCTAGATATCCATTAAGAAACGCTGACTTAACATCCATCTGATACACTTTAAAGTTCTTATGGAATGAATATGCAAGGAACATTCTAATGGATTCCAATCTTGCCACTGGTGCAAAGGTTTCATCAAAATCTTGACCTTCAACTTGTGCATACCCTTTACAGACCAATCTGGCTTTATTTCTAACAACTTGTCCTTTTTCATTCATTTTATTCTCGAACACCCATTTGGAACCTATTACATTCTTATCTTCGGGTCTAGGTACAAGCTCCCAAGTATTGTTCTTCTCAATCTGATCAAGCTCTTCATTCATAGCTCTAATCCAGTCATCATGCTGGCTGGCTTCATAAAAAAATTTAGGTTCAGTCATAGATAAAAAAGAAACATGAGATTGTTCTGAGTCTTTAATCAATTTCCTTCTTGTTTGAACTCCTTTATTTATATCTCCAATTATCTAATTTTCAGGATGATTCTTTCTAACAATTCTGAGAGGTGAGTTTGTTTCTTTCTGCTGATTTATGTTAGCCTGAGTATTTGTATCTTCATCAGATTCAGATTCTTCTCTTTCTGATCCATGGACCTGTTCATTTTCATCTTCAACTATACCTTATGTTCTTGGTTCAACATTGCTTACATTTCTGACTGGGATTTCTTCATCAACTTTTATGTCTATACAATCAATTAGTTTATGCAGTCTCTTATTGTAACATCTGTACCCTTTACTGTTTGTAGCATAACCCAAGAAGATACCTTCATCATCACTGTCATCATATTTGCCAATATTTTCATCATTGTTGTTTATAAAACATTTACTCCCAAAGACTTTAAAATGCTTGATTGAAGCAGGTCTTCCAAACCATAGTTCATAAGGAGTCTTGTCACTATGTGGCCTGATATGAGCTTTGTTAAGGATATGAACAACTGTATGAATTGCTTCCACCCAATATGTCTGAGGTATGTTCCTTGTATTCATCATTGATCTTGCCATTTGTTGTACTGATCTATTCTGCCTCTCAACAACTCCATTTTGTTGTGGATTCCTTGGAATTGTGTATTCTCTTTTGATTCCATTTTTATCATAGAACTCTTTGAAGTTCCATGAGCTAAATTCTCCTCCCCTATCAGACCTTACTGCCTTTAATCTTTTTCCTGTTTGATTCTCAGTTAGAGCCTTAAACACTTTGAATTTTTTAAATGCTTCATATTTTTCTTTCAAAAAGGAAACCCATGTTAGTCTTGAATAATCATCAATAATCAACATAAAATAATTTTCTTTTCCTGTACCTTCTTTCCTTGATGGTCCACATAAATCCATATGTACTAACTGGAGAGGTTTTTCTGTTGAAGGAAAGTTTTTAGATTTGAACTGAGTGCAAGTAAGTTTTCCTATCTGACAAGATTTACAAACATAATCATATGGCTTTGATATATTTGGAAGATCCTTTATTGCCCCACTATTTTTGAGCTTGATTATATGATCAAAATTTAAGTGTCCAAGTCTCCTATGCCATAGACAAATTTCATCATACTTGCTTAAGTAACATTCCTCTTTTTCTTCTTTTAACAGATAGACATTGTTTTCTGTTCTTATCCCTTTTGCAACTAGTTGTCCTGAATTCACAGACTTTATTCTACAATCTTTAGAGGTAAAAATGACTTCACATCCTCGGTCACGGACTTGAATGACACTAAGAAGATTATGTTTCAAACCTTCTACAAACAACACATCTTGAGATTTCCCTTTGCCATTACTCAAACTTACCATTCCTTTACCTTTTGTTTTTCCTGGTGCATCATTTCCAAAAGTTACATTCCCTGATTTGCTTTCACTTAGAGTTAGAAACTTACTTTTGTCTCCAGTCATATGTTTGGAACATCCACTTTCAATATACCAAGGATTTTTTTCTCTTTGGGCTGATAACACTAGTCTTCACTTGTCATCTTCTTTCTTCTTCCAAATCTTGAAATTTTCAGTAGTAGGATTCAAATCTAGCTTAAAATTCCTTAAGCGACAATCTGCAACTTTATGTCCATAGTTATGATAGATGTAACATTCCGGTTCACTAAACAACAGATCATAATGATTGTTATGCTTAACCTACGCCATTTTCCCAGCCATCGCATGATTTATAGTCTGAGGTTGTTTGTTGCTTGGTTGTCTCGATCTTTGTTGTGGAAGATGGTTATTCGTTGAATATCTTGATTGTTCATATCTAAATCTTAAAGAAAAATTTATAGCTTTGTGACCAAAATTAGAGCAGAAAAAACAATAACCATAGAAAAAACCTTTGTACCTTGAAAAAGTCTGTCTTATTTGAGGAGGTTGATTTCTTTCATGCTGATAATCTCTCTGATCTACAGATTCGGTTCTGGTTCTTTTTCTTTCATTCCTTCTTGGTGGCTGATTTTCTTTCTTTGTTTCTGCAGAGTGACTGTTGTCAATGTTTGAGGATTTGACAAACTTGATAGGTTCTGTGTTAGTTGTATGATCACTACTTGATCCTTCTTCATACCCCAATCCAACTTTTAACTTTGGGTTTCTTTGTTGATTTAGAATGGAGGTTAATCCTTCTGAGGCTTTAATACTTGGAAGATTTTGGTGATACAATCCCTTAAACTTCTCCATTTCTTTTCTGGCTTTTACTATCTCTTCTTCTAAGGCTTCACACCTCGCTTTCTTCTCTGACAACTGTTGTTTCAGTATGTCTTCTATTTTCTTTGCCTCTTCTAACTCCACTTTTAGTAGAGAAAAGTTTTCATCAGGTTTTTCACCATTCATTTTAAACTGCTTCAACAACTGTTTTTGTTTTCTCTTGTTACATCTAAGTCTGTCAATTTCTTCCAAAGCACTGATTAATTCACCTTCCATATCCACCACAACTTCTTCATCATCCATTTCACCTCCTGTGTGTTCATCATCAAGATCTCCCATAGCCATAAGCATAAAATCATTCACTTTGTCTTCACATGATGAATCACTATCTATGTCTTATGAGGAATTGTCATTATTTGCACACAAAATTTTCTTTTTACTATATTTCTTGAATTTGTACTTCTTTTCATCATCAGAGTTCTGGTCCTTTTTCTGATGGGGACACTTAGATGCAAAATGACCTATCTTACCACAGTTAAAACATTTTAAGGGAATCTTGCCTTGATATTTTCCTGATCCTTTCTTTAACCTTCTCACAAATTTTGCCTCAAAATCATCTAAATCAGAATCAGTATTCTTGTCTTCTTTAAAAGATGCTTCTCTAGTAATGGATTTATCTTTGTTGATTCTCATTTCATATGCAGTTCTTACCACTTCTTCTCTGTTCTGTAAATCTGGTCTGCTTCTAACTGTTCTGCAATTATTCTCTTCCTCTATTTGTTTTGTAATTCTTCTCTTCTTCAAGCTATTCTACAATTTTTCTCTTGCTTTTGTCTATTCCCCATCTGTTACTCATCTCTGAGTTTTATCTCACACTGCGCATATTTTTCGTCTCACCAGGGATGATTTTAAGGATGGAAATTTATTTTAAAACGTAGAAACCTTGGCGAATATTACTAATCCTTCAAATGTCAACTATAAATGTTTGGCGATATTTTTTTAAAAATATTCAAATTTCTAAGTATTTTATATATTTTTTATAAAATGTTGGCGATTTTTAAGGTAAAATAATTTTATCCTATAGAATTTGGGTGAATCATTTTTAAAATAGCGAATCTCCTTTTTGGAAAAACCATGGAAAATTAGCCCATGAGCGAAATTTAGCCCCTAAAATCATCTATGCATCTCACACTACGCATACTGTAATTTTCCCTTTCTTATAGTTCAACTCATTTTTAATTTAGAATGACCAGCCCTCCACAGTCATTGTGTCTCCATTTTATCCTATACCACCTATTCAGTTACACCTTGAATCTCCAAGAAAGCGCATCAACAACTGAATCGCCAACTGTCCAAGAATCATGATTCAGTTTTGCTAACTGAATCTTAACTAATCGATGACCTGTGAGGTGAAACAGTAACCCTTCGATCAAGTTTCCAATTAACCAGTACCGTTGGATTAAATACACAAGATTTCACATTTATCTCATATGCCCACTAGCTGTGACCGAGTGCTAAACATAATTCGAATTTCGTGATTTCGCATCTCGGCATTCTTGTAATGAAGGGTCTCGACACTCCAAGTCGTGATTGTCGAAACTCCGAGATGGAGCTTAGAAAAGCTAGCTTCTTCCCCTCACGTGACCACCGGTGGTGACCACAGGTTGTGCCAAAAGGCGCTTCGTATTTCACGAACTTATGAACTTTATCAAGCCTGATCAACGGTTGAGATCTCCAATGATCCGATGGTCTAGATCTCATCGCGATCTCGCATATCACGATTCCTGTGATGAAGGATCTCAATACTCCAAGTCGCGATCGTCGAGACTCCGAGATGGAGCTTAACACCACTAGCTTATTCCTCCATCTTCCGCAGATGTAACCACTGGTTGTGACCACAACCTTATTCGAAAACGCATTTCGCACTTTCGCATCTCAAGTATTCTATGATGAGTCCTCTCGACTCTCCATGTCACGAAATCTGAAATAGAGCTTGGCTTCTCTAGCTCTGCTCTCTAGCTCTCGACAATGTGACCATGAGATATGACCACTCGCCAATCAAACGAGCACTTCGCTCCTTTGACTTTCCAGTTAGTGAAATGTTAATCCCCCGCCACATGTCCCTCTTGGATCAACGATCAAGATCTTATCGCGATTTCGCAACTTCACGAGCCTTCATCATGCCTGATCAATAGTCCACGATCTCGATGATTCGATGGTCCAGATATTTTCGTGATCTCGCATATCGCAAGTTCCCACACCATGCTCCATTGACTCCTCCAATGTGCAAGTCAGTGAAATTCCAATCGCTTGCCACATGTCCTATGACTCCAATGGTCAGGATTGTTATCGTGAGTTCGAACCTCTTTCCTTTGGATTTACCGATCTGCGAAACTCCAAAGTGAAACCTTTGTCATGTTTTGACTGTTTTCCTCCTTCTGAGCTTACACTGCTGATCTTGCCATTATCACTATGCTACTGATCGTGATGATCTTCACCATCTGATCGTGCTAATCTTCGCCATCAATGAAAAACACGCATACTCTACCTCTGTCTAAAAACATGCCAACACTTTTGTGTTGGGATTGGAATTTTTGAGATCCAAATCACATCACTGTGTGTATTACAAACATGATGGTGGTCATTTCCTTATCTGATATGTAGATGATATGTTATTCTTGGTAACAATAAGGATGTGATTTGTGATTTGAAGTCTCATATTTCAACACAATTTGATATGAAGGGATCAAGGGTTTCAAAATATATCTTAGGAATAAAGATAGGGAGATAGAACAAATAAAAAGCTTTGTTGAGCTAGAGTAAGCATGTAAACTCTGTGCTACAACATTTTCACATGGCAGATTGTAGGCCATTGAGTCAATTCCATTTTTTGTGGGAACTAGGCCTTTCAGTTGAGTAGTGTCCTACAACACCCACATAGATGGAGGATATGGCTTTTGTTCCTTATGGTAGTGCAGTTGGTAGTTTGATGTATGTTATGGTCTCTACTAGAATAGAATTTTCCCAAGTAGAGGGAGTCTTGAGTTGATTCATGGATAATATTGGACGTGAACGTTGGGTTGTTGTGAAGAGGGTGTTCAAGTATTTGTGAGGTACTTTTGAATATTCCATTTTCTATCATAATGATGTTTTGGGGTATCCACATTTAGTGGATATACAAGGTTATGTGGATTTTAATTTTTAGATACCGAATCCCATGGATTATTGTGTATTGTAAGTATTATTATTATTCATTTAAGAGAAATATGAAGAGTCATAAGTGAATAGGAATAGTCATCAGACCTCTTGGAAGATGAAACCAAAGGTCATACCTCAATGTATTTGTTTGTGGATCGGATTAATAAAATTCATTCAACCTTGGATTTATTTAAGGCCTATCATTGGTATCAGACACTTGGTTTTTTTAGATAACTCAATGATCTTTCCATTTTCTGTTGATAATAATTTTTTTCCTGCCAAGGAATTTGAACTTGGCATGATGCAGATCTTCTTGGGCATGATTTGAGTGATTATCCCTACATGGTACTGAAAGGAGCACTTGGATTACTACAACATGTGCATAAGTTCCCTACGATGTTCCAAATGCTCCTCTCATACTAGTTTGAATCCTATTAGTTTTGGTGCATGAGAGCATCGTGTTAATATAGAGAACATGGAATGGGTGAACATGAAAATGTAGATGGAACACACCCTTTCAAGTTAACTTTTCCATGTACTTGTTAAAAACAATATGGGTTTCTTCAAGTTCCTCACTCATTACATTTTCCTTCTCCCATCTCACCAGGTCAATGAAAAAATGGAACTTGTCCACCTCTCTTTTCTTCACACTGACATTGTATATATGGATTTTGGAATATGGAACACCACAACAATATTGAGACTTTAAGTAGGTTTTTTTATTAATATGACGATAACATCTCAATGAAATTCTCCCCACCATCCATATATTGTAATCAAGAGATCAATGGATGTGGTAGTTGGATTGTTTCCTTAGTTTCCTTTTCCATCCAGCTCTTATTCCTCTCTCAAGGCTATTGGAATTCCCAATCAACTTATATGTTGAGTGTCTCACCATGTACATATTTTTGAGAGGCTATTGGTATTTGGAGAAATCTAACTGACCACTAGAAACTCACCCATACATTTTATTCTCCTTGAGATCAATGGATTCATTAAAGATTTCCCAAGAACAAGTTGCTACCTCTGCATTCTATCCAAGACTCTAGAGATATGGTTCCTCTAGATCATTTCCCATTGCATCCATTGCCTATATTTTTTGAAGTGATT
Organism: Picea engelmannii; assembly: GCA_009831015.1. Taxonomy (NCBI): domain Eukaryota; kingdom Viridiplantae; phylum Streptophyta; class Pinopsida; order Pinales; family Pinaceae; genus Picea; species Picea engelmannii. Next base: position 275,214 of record ML777384.1, on the reverse strand, counting down.
TTGTTTATGAAAATGAATTCTCTTGTCTCATTTGTTGGTGTGGTGCTTGGTGGAAAAGAAGATTATCTGGAATGGTTAAGAAAGATCAATCATACTCTTATCTTCAATGATATTTGGGATGGAATTTGTGATGGAGATACTTCACCTATCAAACCTACATCAAATAAAGAGCTTGCAATATGGACGAATAAAGATAAGAAATCATATGCAACCTTCATTATTGCTTATGTAAATTAAGAGGTGAGTCATCACATCGAATCTATCAAATATTATTGGGGTACTTTGAATCATTTGAAATATTTGTATGATTCATATTCAGAATTGGAGCTAATTCAATTGTAATGTTATTCAACCTAGAGTTGAAGGATAATGATCCCATGGATTTAACATACAAAATTAAATCCATCATGCAAGACATTGATGTTGTTGTTGTGAAGATATAAATTTCTCTCATGAACTTCATCAAGGCCCTCTACCCCACATATTATCACTATCTTAAATCACTTCATGCTAGTGGTCAATTGAAGTCCCTCAACTTTGACTCTTTGGTGGAGAAAATTGCAGAACGTGAGAAATATTTCGGGAAGGAGACCATTCAACACAGTAGAGATATTGTGTGCCTTGCTAAAAAATGAAATAATCAATCACATGACTCTTCTAGAGGAGAAGGTAGTAAGAGAGGATGTGGAAATAATGACTTTAGAGGCAAGGGGATAGGCATAATAAGGGTGAGAGATCTTAGATCTAATCTTCAATGTGTTCGTTGTGGCAAGAATGGACATGATGCAAAGACATGTAGGATCCCATGGGAAAAGATAAAAAAAAAAAAGTAGGAGCAAAAGGAAGAAAAAGTTAAATCTCCTGAATCCACTCATTTTGTTTTTTCTCATTGCAATATTTGCATAAATGAAAATTTGTTCAAAACTTCATTTTCTTCATGGAGAGATGCATGGTTGCTTGACACTAGTGCTACTTGCCACATGAAATTTTGGAGAGTCTTCTTTGAGGAATTGAATGATAATGTAAAGGGTGTAGTATACTTTGTAGATAGATCCAGTCACAATCCTACAAGAATTGGCACCATTAGGATGAAATTGCATAGATTCTCGTATTTTCTTTTACATGAAGTTCACTATCTTCTTGAGTTGTGGAGGAACTTTCTATCTCTTATGCACATTTGACAACAATGCCATACTATTCACATGTTTGATGGAAAAGTTTAAATAAGGAGGTATTTCAACAACATGGTTGCCATGACAGGATAGGAGGATGAGGCATTGTTGAAGCTGAAAGGGACATATGTAGGGGCACAAATTTTGCATACCTCTCTCACCATGATGAAGGTACATATTCATCTAGTCTCTTTTCGCATGCTATAATTAGGCACATCAATTAAGATAGTATTCATATCAAAGGTAAACATAGCAAGCAACCTTTTTATGATTCCACTTCGAGAGCATGTAGAAAGCTAGAGTTGATACACTTTGATTTGTGTCATCTCATGCATGTTGCATATGATTTTGGTAATAAATACATAATGACTTCCATTGATGATTACACTAGGATGTGTTGGGTTTATTTGTTGAAACATAAATATCAATCATTTGAAGCATTTAAAAAAATTCTTGTATGGATTGAAAATGAAGCACAATCTCATATTGGCACTCTTTGTACTGATAATGGAGGGGACTATACATATAATGAGTATGAAATATATTTCACCAAAATGGGATTAAGAATCAAACTACCATTCCATACAATTCTCAGCAGAATGGTGTAGCAGAAAGAACGAACATGATACTCTTGAATATGGTACGCTCCATGTTATTTTTCAAGAATGTGAAGTTGATGTTTTGGGGTGATGTAGTTGTACATGTAGTGCATATGAGAAATAGAATTCCATCTCATGTTGATCCATATTATTTTGAGAATGAAATGAAGGTGGAAATATAATAAGTAAATATGCAGATATATTTCCAGAAACACAGAGATACAGTAATGCACAACTTTTATTAATGAAAAAAATGTACAAAAACTGTAAAAATACGTAGTGAATGAACTCACTATAATGGTGGCATCTTGTCTCTCATAAGAGATGTGATGGCTACGCTCATTTGCAAGAAGATAATGTTTGAAATGAGGCTCCAAAGTCCTTTTTAACATAAATAAAATACAAAACCATAACCCTGGAAGATGAAACACCAAAAGGTTTGAGGACCCTAATGGGGTAGTTGATACATCAACTTCCTGAGGGCGTAACTTTTGCATACGATCTATGTTTGGGGTGTTCGATACCTTGTCGGAAAGGTCTATCCAAGAAGTACAAATTCAATTGGGGGACAATGCATGCTATTAAGAAACCCATGCCCCTCCAAAAATTCCAAAAAACATCGTTTAGGGCCTCAAAATAGCCCCAGAAGTTTGGGACTCAAAAAACTGTAAAAAAATTGCCAAAATGGAAAATTGTTCTTTGATACAATGGAATAGGTGGGTGGCCACTGATATATGTTCAGATAATTCCTCCCCCCTTAGGAAGAAATGGTCCCCATTACTTCAAGTTCCCATGGCAGATGGGGAAGATTTTGTTGAATCTGAACCTTGGTGAGCTGCTTGCCTTGCTGCAAAAGTTGTCTTTCTTAGCTTGCTGAAGGTTGTTATGAACCTGTTGGTTGAGGGGTTGTATCCATTCAACCAATATAGCCACATGATATTCCTCGGTATGAGTGTGGGAGGACTCTATTGGTGAAGATTCAATATGAAGAATATGAAGGGCTTTGTTATAACTTTTCTTGACTTGGCAGTGTGGAGGCACCCCTGTAGGTAAAGTATGAATATCTTTGTGCTATTCTACGATAGTGTCAATATGATTCTACTAGATAGAAATGTCTTGGGCTGAGGCTGCAGTAGTTGTAGTGTCCTTCTGTTTTCCTTTTGACCAGATTGTAAAGAAACTAAACTTTGCAGTATGAGAGATTACTTTGCATCACTGTTTTGTCAGGGCAGTGGTCGGAACTACCTCTAGTATCCTGTAGAGTTGACCCCCCAGAGTAACAATGACACTATGAGGTTGAGACTCATAAAAAAAATGATTCTTCCACATATATGGTTGGCCTAAAAAAACATCACAAAATTCCAATGGAGAAACATCACTCGGTACCTCATCCTTGAAGGGTTTGATGTCGTAGGACAGACGACACTACTGGATAACACAGAGATATTGACCCTGGATAAGCCACCCGATGTTGTATGGTTGCGGGTGTGGTGTTGTTGGAAAATACAACTTCTTGATGACCTCTATTGAGATGAGGTTCTTGTGGCTTATGCTATCAACAATGAAATGCAATGGGGTCCCCTTCACCCACATATGTGAATGGAAGAGGTGCTCCCCCTCATGATCCTCTAGTTCTTTTGGTTGGATTGATGTGGTTGCAACAATAGAAGTGGGTTCTACATCAATGATCTGTCTTCTTTTATTGTTTTCTGAATCAGGGTCCGATTTGGGGCTCGACTTTGTTTCTTTGAGCTCGACTACCAATGATTGTTTTGAGTGACATTCATCAGTGTTGTTCCAAGGGATTTTTTGGAAGTCACGTCACTTTCTAGTGTCCTTATTCATTTTCCCATTACCCTTATTTTCATGTGGCTTGGAATGGTTGTTTAGATTTTTTTTGTTCTGTGAGTTAGGGTCGTCTTTACCATACTTCGACTGTTGTGGATTTGCATGCCCTAACTCTCACTTGTTATGTTTCTTAAAGTTTTTTTCAATTTTGACAGCATATCAATAAGTGGCTCCCAATGATGAGATGTATAAAAACTCCCTTTTGGTTTGAATATACCTATGTAGAGGCCCGCGGTATTTTAGAATCATATGTCGCTCAGTGTGTTTGATACCCATCTACGTACGCAAGCTATGGAAGGTATTTGTGAACTCTGACATTTTTTTGTCCCACTTTTGATGCAGTGTGTTCCATCTCATGTATTGGTCATCATAGTTTCCCATAGGGTAATATTGTTCCTTGAATGCATCCATAAAAATATCCCCAGTGGGCTCGACCCAAATATTCCAAACTTGTCTCTCTAATTTTTCTCCCAATAAATTTCCTACCAATGTTCAACATGGGTGGAGCCTTAAGGAGCAAAAAGGTTATATTTTATCTGTCAGAAAAATTGTGGACAGAGAAATAACCTTCTAGCATATTTAACCACTTTTCCAAATCATCTACATCAATTTGACCTTCAAATATGGGAATATCAAAATTAACTTATACCTTGAATGGGGCATTGTCTCCAAAGAAACTGCTAGACAAAGATGTGCCTGCTATTTTCACCAATCATTAAAGGATCTGAGAGAAATTCTCCAACATCTTGTTCCTCTGTTGCACGAGGGATTCCATGAGAAACAACTTGATGTGATATTCTAATCCCTCGTATCTCTTTTATTCTGCCATGGGAGGTCGCTTGGGATGACGAGAGCAGTTTTCCTCAAGGGAAACTAGCTCAAAACTCAACTCTCTATACCCTGACCTCGTCGGGGACATGCACAAGAAACGAAAAGGAGTAGCATGCTCTGATACCACTGATCCGGATTATTTTGAGAACGAAATGAAGGAAAAAATATAATAAGTAAATACACATACATATTTCCATAAACACAGAGACACAGTAATGCACAATTTTTATTAATGAAATAAATGTACATAAATTGTAAAAATATAGAGTGAATGAACTCGCTAGAATGGTGGAAGCTTATCTCTGAGAAGAGATGTGATGGATACTCTCATTCGCAAGAATATCATGTTTAAAATGAGGCTCCAAAGACCTTTTTAAGATAAATAAAATCTAAACCACTAACCCCGAAAGATGAAATGGAAAAAGGTTTACGAACCCCGATGATGGTAGTTGATACGTCAACTTCTTGGGGGCGTAACTTTTGCATACAATATATGTTTGGGGCATTTGATACCTCGTCGGAAATATTTATTCGAGAAGTACAAATTCCATTAGGTTTAATATATGTCACCTTTTACCCCTGCCCCCCCAAATGTCCAAAAAAACATAGTTTAGGGCCTCAAAATGGCCCTGGAAGTTTAGGACTCAAAAAATTGAAAAAATAAACTGCCAAAACGGAAAATTGTTCTTTGAGCCAACAGAATAGGTGGGTTGCCACCAATATCTACCTGGATCATTCCTACCCCCTTAGGAATAAATGGTCCCCATTGTGTCAAGTTCCCATGGAAGATGGGGAATCTTTTGTTGAATTTGAACCTTGGTGAGCTACTTTCCTTGCTACAAAATTTGTCTTGCTTAGATTGTTGAAGGATGTTATGAACCTATTGTTGGAGGGGTTGGATCTGTTCAACCAATATAGTTGCATGATCTACCTTAGTCTAAGTGTGGGAGGAATCTATTGGTGAATATCCATCATGAATAATAGGAAGGGCTCTGTTATAACTTTTCTTGATTAGGTAGTGTGGAGGCACCCCCGTAGGTGAAGTACAAATATCTTTGTGCTCTTCTCCAATCTTGTCGATCTGCTTTTGCTGGATAGAAATTTATTGGGCTGAGGCTGCAGTGGTTGCAATGTCCTTCTTTTTTTCTTTTGAACGGATCATGAAGAATCTAAACTTTTCAATATGAGAGATTACTTTGTGGCACTGTTTTGTCGGGGCAGTGGTCATAACTACCTCTGGTATCCTGTAGATTTGACCCCCCAGAGTAACAACAACACTACAAGGTTGAGACTCATAAACAACATGACGCTTCCATAAATATGGTTATCCTAACAAAACATCACATAATTAAAATGGAGAAACATCACCCAGTACCTCATCCTTGAAGGGCTTGATGTTGTAGGATAGGAGACACTATTGGCTAATGTGGAGATCTCGACCCTGGCAAAGCCACCCATTGTTGTATGGTTGCGGGTGTGGTGTTGTTGGAAAATCCAAATTCTTAACGACCTTTATTGAGATGCAGTTATTTTTTCTTACACTATCAATAATGAAATGCAGTGGGGTCCCCTTCACCCACATCTATGAATGGAAGAGATACTCCTCCTTAGGATCCTTTGGTTCTTCTGGTTGAAATTTTGTGGTTTCGATAGTAGCAGTGGGTTTTTCATCAAAGATCTATCTTCTTTAATTTTTTCTAAATCAAGGGCTAATTCGAGGCTTGAATCTGTTTCTTTGAGATCGACCACCAATGACTATTTTGAGTGACATTCATCAATGTTGTGTGAAGGTATTTTGTGGAAGTCGCACTACTTTCCAATGTCCTTCTTCATCTTCTTGTTACCCTCCTTTTTCTATGGCTTGGACTAGTTGTTTTGATTTTGATTTTTCTGTTAGTTAGGTCCGTCTTCACCATACTTCGGTTGTTACAGATTTGCATAATCGAACTCTCACTTTTTTTGCTACTTAAAGTTTTTCTCAATTTTGACATCATATCGAAAAATTGTCGCATCCTTAATATATATGAACCCTAAACGGTTCATATATGTAGTTGGTATCATCCCTGCCACAAGTCAATTATGTGGCATTGTCTCCCATGCCTTTAGTTGCTGATGAAGATGAACCTCTCATGGTAAGCTCAGTCTTTTATTACTTAGATCCAGTAGTCGAAATGATTATCTCTTCGATAGGGTCTTTAGAGATTAATCTCCTTACCCCCGTCGCAAACCTCGACATGGTGTCCTTCTAGAGTGTGTTTCTTTTATAGAGTGAAGATCTCTTGGAAGCCATGAATGAGTTTTGTCCCATGACATGGTTTCCTTCCGAAGCATCATCCTCTTGGAATCCATGATGAAGAAGAGAGTTTTGAGCATGGTTTTCTAATTTCAAGTTCGTTAAAAAATTAAACCAGCTTTTGAGCATAGTTTCGCTTCTCTGTGGCAAGCTCATTAAAAAATGAAACAGAGGTCACAAACATAGTTTTCCTCTCTGTGGAAAGCTCGTTAAAAAATGAAACAAATCTTACGAGTATAGTTCTTGTTTCTGTTTCAAGCTCATTAAAAAATTAAATAGAGGTCTGGGGATTGAACCTAGATTCTCGAGCATAGTTTTTCTTCTCTGTGGCAAGCTCATTAAAAAATGAAATAAATTTTACCCCTCTTCGATTAAGTCAAGTAATTTGTTACGTATATTATTTGAAGCTTCTTTTCATCCACCTATGTCGTTGGACAAAATGAATATTGGGGGGAAATTCTTTCAGCCTCTAGACTTCATGTTGAAGTTAATGTCACTAGCTTCTTAAGCTGGGGGCTAAGTACCAACCATCCCTAAATAATGCGTTGGGAAGTCCAAGCATAGTTTTCTATGCATTGTGTAAAAATGAAACCACCTACCTCAAGCATAGTTTCCTCTGGTTCAAGCTTGTGTAAAAATGAAACCAGGTCCCAACATAGTTTTGGCTAGTTTTAAGCTTGTGTAAAAATAAAATCTATCCCAAGCATAGTTTTGTTTTGTTTTAAGCTTGCATAAAAATGAAAACAATCCCAAGCTTAGTATTTTTTATTTCTCATGCTCATAAATACCTAAGGATGTAACCGAGCATACTTTTATCACTTTTTTGGACTCATAAAGGTTATACAAAAAATGAACCCTATGGAGTTCCCTTTAAGCTCTTTTCAGACTCTCTAAACATGAAAAGATTGTCGAGTTATCTTGTTCCTTTCACGCTCGTTAAAATATTTGAAGAAAACGTCTATTGAGCGGTAGATTATCTCTTTTTCGGTCTCATCGGACTACTTTATGAAAAAAGACATTTTGGAGTTTCCTTTAAGTGTTTTTCAGACTCTCTAAATATGAAAAACCCTTGAGTTTTATTTCTGTGGACTCATAAAACAAACATCGAAAGGCCCATATGGGACTGAACCACTCCTTCCTAGGGTTCTTTAAATATACTCTGAATGACTCATATGAAGGATGACCTTACATTTCAAGCATATGTTATCCTCTTCAAGCTTGTGTAAAAATAAAGAGGTACTCCCCATAAATGGTGGGGGGAAATTGGGAAAGAAATGTATCTAAACATTTATTCTATAGAAGAGTCACCTTTGAACATGACACCCTTTCACTCACTTTGTGTCTAGGTTGGAAAATCCACTTGTCTCTTGGTCATACTTATTTATAATATTACCCATCGGTCCGTGATCCCTATTGTTGAGTCAGTGTTTCCAAGACAGTTGTCGTGTTGTCAATGTGTTTAAAGAGAAGTTCAACCAATAAACCCTTCTATTGCGTCAGCCATTTCCACAGTCCTTAAGCATTCTATTGCGTCGACCATCCCTAATTCAATCCCGATTCACTTGTTACTCTGATCTACATCAAATCTTGTTACCTGATTCATGTCATTGATGGGGGATACATTAAGGCCCTCCTATGATGAGTCTTTTCCTATCGAATTCATCTCATTATCCAGGAATTGGACTTAGAAACTAATTGGTACCTTGGAACTTGCATGCCTCAATGGAAGGTTTCCTCGCTTTCGACAATGTGTTTTCATTATTGACCCCTGATAGGGAGATTCCGCCGAGTGTTCGACTTCAAATCATTAATTCACATTCATTGGATTGTACTAGAGTACCTTGGGGGTCATTGACATTAATGGTGATTTACCTCACAATTGTTAACGGTATTCATTAATGACTGGTAATCAAGTTGTTTCTACCATGTTTGACTTCAGCACATGTATTCACATGGTTAGATTTGTACTATAGAGTGGTGGAGATGAAGACCTTGAATCTTTTCTCATAGATTCAGGTTGCATTGGAGTATATTCATATTGTACTGTTGCATAGATCTGCAGTGTATGTATCCTGGCTATGTTCAAACTTGAGTCTTTAACACATAGATCCACAATGTATTTTTGGTGGATATATTCAAATTTGAGTCATAATGGCATGGATCCACAGTGTATGTGTGGTGGCAATGACCTGTCTTACTTGACATGGATATTTTCATGTCGGAATTTATTATTTGAGTCATTTGTATTATTAGTATGGGAATTCCTACGTCAGTGATGAAGATATTATTGTACTGTATTTCCTTATTTGTTGGCAAGTTTTCAACCGACATGTTCCTTGTTCCCTACACACACTCGACAAAGTATTTCAGCTATCACTATGTTCTAACTTCATACTTTGGGGGGATTAGTGTTACACATTATTTTCATCACCCCTATGTCTGTTAATGATGTAAACTTATTCTTTTCCTATAGAAGGATCAATGGCCTGGATCCCTGAAGAGAATGAAGACAATTTTTCCCAGAAAGATGAAATGAGTTTTTCTCTTCTAAAAACCTTATGAAGAGATATCATCACACCCTGTCCAGTGTTAAGGGAGTGATGATATAGGATATTCATAGGCTGCACCGCAGTGGCCTGTGACGTCGTCACACTCTTCTCAGTATTAAGAGTGTGACAATTTTCCGTACGAGGGAAAAAGAGAAGCTTCTCAATACTTCTAGAAGAGAAGCTTCGAGGGTGAGTTGGACTCTGATCAGTTTGGTTCTGAGTCACATCCCTGATCTATTGGGATCATCCTAACCTCCTCACCCTATCCTTTTCAGCTTATAAAAGGAGAAGAGTTCTCATGGGAAAAGTTAGTTGGCTAGTGCTTGGTTGGAAAGTTCTTGAGTTTTTTAGCTTGGAGTTTTTGGATCTTGTATGTTGGCTTTGAGATTTGCTTTGTCAAGATAGATTGTTGATCTCAGAATCCATGGAGAAGAAGTGTGTGGGAAGCAAGGAACTATTGGAAGGGACCTTACAACATCAAGGCATTGGTTGTATTCTCCTTTTCATATCTTTAATACAATGATATATTTCTTTCCCATAAAATTGGTCTTATTTTATTGTATGACTCCTTGATCACATACATAGGTTTTTTTGAGTATACGTTGTTGCTTTCACTTTGTTGTCTTGTATATTTTTACATTTTTAGCATCCCATAAGCCTTGGAATGGAGCAAGGATGACACTAGCGAGGACAAACGACATTTAAAAGGCATGTCATTTATCTCTTGTTAGTTAGTATGCTTGATAATTAATATTGCATTGGAGTATATTCATATTGTGTTGTTGCATATATCCACAATGTATGTCTCATGGATATGTTCAAATTTGAGTCTTTAACACATAGATCCATAGTATATTTTTGGTGGCTATGTTCAAATTTGAGTCATAATGGCATGGATCCACAATTTATGTTTGGTGGCCATGACCTGTCTTACTTGACATGGATATTTTCATGTTGGCATTTATGATTTGATTCATTTGTATTATGAGTATGGGAATGCCTACCTCAATGATGAATATATTATTGTACTATATTTCCTTATTTGTTGGCATCTTTCCGACCGACATGTTCCTTGTTCACTACACACACTCAACAAAGTATTTCATCTATCACTCTGTTCTAACTTCATACTTTGGGGGGATTACTGTTACACATTATTTTCATCACCCCTATGATCGTTAATAATTTAAAATTATCCTTTTCCTATATAAGTATCAATGGCTTGGATCCATGAAGAGAATGAAGATAATTTTCCCAGAAATATGAAATGAGTTTTTCTCTTGTAAAAACCTTATGAAAAGAGATCATCACACCCTGTCCAGTGTTAAGGGAGTGACGATATAGGATCATCATAGGCTACATCACATTGTCCTATTATTTCGTCACACTCTTCTCAGTATTAAGGGTGCGGCGATTTTCTGTACGAGGGAAAAAGATAAGCTTCTCGATACTTCTAGAAGAGAAGCTTCGAGGATGAGTTGGAATCTGATCGGTTTGGATATGAGTCGAATACCTGATCTCTTGGGATCATCCTAAACTCATCACCCTATAATTTTTAGCTTATAAAAGGAGAATATTTCTCATGGGAAAATTTAGTTGGCTAGTGCTTGGTTGGAAAGTTCTTGAGTTTTGTAGCTTGGAATTTTTGGAGCTTGTATGTTGGCTTTGAGCTTTGCTTTGTCAAGATAGATTGTTGATCTCAGAATCCATGGAGAAGAAGTGTGTGGGAAGAAAGGAAATGTTGGAAGGGACCTTACAACATCAAGGTATTGGTTTTATTCTCCTTTTCATATCTTTAATACAATGATATATTTCTTTCCCATAAAATTGGTCTTATTTTATTGTATGACTCCTTGATCACATACATAGGTTTTGTTGAGTATACGTTGTTTCTTTCACTTCATTGGATTGTGTGTTTTTACAGTTTTAACATCCCATAAGCCTTGTAACGGAGCGAGGATGACACTAGCAAGGAAAAACGACATTTAAAAGGCATGTCATTTATCTCTTGTTGGTTGGTATGCTTGATAATTAAAACTTAGGGAAAGTTTTATATTCTTTCTTGTTTTGTTCTAGTTTCAGGGTGAAACTAGGGAGATTTGTTTGTATCCACACTTATCGATTTGACCGATAATAGTATTCCATTGGCAACCCTTGGCCCCCAAAAAGTCCAAAAAAATGTCGTTTAGGGCCTCAAAACAACCCTAGAGTTTGGGACTCAAAAAACTGTAAAAAACTTCTAAAATGGAAAACTCTTCTTTGAGCCAGTGGAATAGGTGGGTGTCCACTGATATATGTCTAGATAACATGCTATTGGGAAAAATACTCCTTATGAAATGTGGTATGATCAAATTCCTTCACCAAGGCATCTCAAGCTTTTTGGTTCCACTTGTTATGCCTTAATTCCTAAAATGCACAGAAACAAACTAGGTGTAAGGATTCAAAAATGAATCTTCTTAGGGTACTAAAATACCACCAAGGCATATCGTCTTTATGATGAGGTAAATAAAAATTTCATTCTTTATAAAGATGTGATTTTTATTTTATCCACTAAAAATGAAAAAACTATTGAATGACAACTTGATCATATTCATAGATTTTTACTCATGTAAAGACATATCATGAGATTGATAATGAGATTCCACATCTTGAAGGGGGATCACTATCTTAGATGAATATTTGGAATTTCATTTTGAAGTGACATCTCCCCCTCATGTATAAGATACAACTACTTCATTAGAACATGAGGTTCAATTGGATGATGTGATTGACAGGATTGAAAGGTTGAATCTTGATGGGAATGCAACACCATCTCAATTAGTTGAGCAATTTGGACCATCACAAAAATTTCCAAAGTGGGTCATGAAGACACTTGAAAGTTTTCCTCTTGATGAGGTTAGAAATAAAATAAATAGAAGTTTAGAAAGACAAGATGATGGAGGTGATGTAGATAATTTAGATTCAGGTGATGCCAATGATATGGAAGTTTCATATAATTGTGAATTGAATTTACCTACTAAATTTGAACTAACATCCTTTGAAGAAGTTGTTTCTCATGATAATTGAAAAGAATCTATGTAGAAGGAGTATGATTCTATCATAAAGAATGGGACATGGAAGTTGATGGGTCCTCCATTTGGAACAAACAAAATTGGCCGCAAGTGGGTCTGCAAGAACATGAAAAAATCAGATGGCTCACTTGACAAACATAAGGCAAGGCTTGTGGAAAAAGTATATGCACAGAAAGAAGGCATAGACTATGAGGAGATTGTTGATTAAGGTTGGTTTTCATTGATGTCAACCCTTGAAGAAAGTCTGGTAGAAAATTCCCATAGCACAAAGGTTTGGGTAATGGACCCAAGTTTGTTTGATGTAAAGATGACTCATTATTATATTGTCATGGTTGATAAGAAGTACAAATGGATGAACTCCAAAGTGGTCCCCTTATGGTGAAATCCCTCACAGGAAGATGCTTTGCGGATTGAGTTATCCTAGACGTATGGTTAGAGAGCTCATGCTTAATTGTGTAATAATGAGATGAAGGTCAGTGAATTTGTCAGTGAAAATATCTTAGATGGATAGTGCTTGTCATGCCATTTTCAGTGGTATGTGGAACGTCACATAACTCCTCACAATTAGAGAGTTATGGCCATGTGAAGTTGGAGGACCCTCATGAGTCATCTAGAATCCCCAAAAAGTCAAAGTGTTTGCAAAAGAAATTGTTTAAATAATAAAGTTAATGGAGAACTCCCTAAAATAAGGAAAGTGGGATGCTACATAAAAGTATAAATAAGAGACAAGGCTCTCTCATTTCAATCACACTTGAATATCATTGAATATCTATTTTTGTGAAAGGTTATTTGGGCAGGTATTATTGATAGAGAAAAATTGCAGCAGAAAAAGTGTGGCAGGAAAAGTGTGACAAAAAAAGTGCGGCAGGGAAAGTGTGGTAGAAAAATCGTGGAAGAAAAATTGCGACAAAAAAAGTGCGATAGAAAAATCGCAATAGAAAAAGTGCGACATAAAAATCGCAGCAGAAAAATCACGGTAGAAAAATTGCGACAGAAAACGTGTGGTAGAAACATGGTTGGGGTCTATTTATGAGAGATATGGCACATCTTGTTTGAGGTATGTTTTTTGAGCTAGGGTTTATCTCTTGAGATGGTATTGGATGTTCAGTATTGCTGCATATATCAGATTTGTTAAGGGATACAATTGGTATTTTGTTGTTGGTATTTGGCATATGGGTATTGGTCTTTCGGTTGTGATGTGTTGTTGAAGTTGTTGGTTTATATTTAGGCTACATAACAGTGAGGTTGTGGCACATGGTTTGATGTAAGGGTTTATGGTATTTGGTTTATGGATAGAGTGATGAATTTTTTATGGTTATATTGGTGTATGTCTTTGGTATATGGTTGAGGTACATTTTGGGTACATGGTTGAGACAAGTAGTTGATGATTTGGCACATACATGAGGTGTATAGTTGATGATGTTGGTACATCTTGATGAGTCATAGTTGATGTGCAGTTGATGCATGGTACATTTTAGTTCAGGTTATTGGTACAAGTTGTTTGGTGCAGGTTGATTGGTACAGGTTGTTATAGGTTATTGGTTCATGTTGTTACATGTTATTGGTACAGGTTGTTACAGGTTATTGGTACAGGTTGTTACAGGTTATTGGTACAGGTTGATAGTGTTAGTCGTTGATTCAGTGATAGTGACAGGTTGTCTACATTTGGCATTTATATTTCAGGGTAGTTGGATGGGGCAAGGACAGGTGGTTGTAGCCACCTTTCGATTGTAGCCGGAGAACATAGGGGGTTGTAGCCTCCTTCTGGTTGTAGCCAGAGAATTGGGGAGTTGGAGATTCCCTCAGATAGTATCCTAAGAAACTAGGGGGTTGGAGCCCCCTTCCAGTTGCAGCTGGAAAACAAAGGAAGTTGGTGCTTCCAATGAATGTAATTCTTCAAGACATATAAGAAAAAGAATTATGTGGTTTTCTCCCGCTTTGGGTTTCCATGTAAAAACACTGGTGTACTTTGTATGTGTGTGATTGCTCATTTGTTCATTGTTTATTTACTCTATAACTATTGGATTATAATGCTACATTGATATAACACTTTCATTTTTGGTGAAAAAAGATTAAATTGCTTTATTACTGATTCACCCCCCCTCTCAGTAATCCAACAATTGGTACCAGAGCAGGTTCCTTCAGAAAATAGTTTAAACACTGAAAGGTAGATCATGGAGAGCAACAACATGTATAAAAATGGAATACCACAGTTTGATGGAAAAAATTATGCATTTTGGAGCATAAGGATGAAAACATATATACATGCACAGGGATTTGAAATTTGGTAATCAATTGTAGATGGATACACAACACCAACAATTTCGTCGACAAATGGCAAAGCAATAAAACTCGGTTAGAATAACTCCAAAGCCACTAATGCACTTTTTAATGGTCTTGGAGAATCAATATTCACCAAAGTTGCACACTGTAAATCCGCTAAAGAGATTTGGGAAAAACTTCAAAATATTTATGAAGGAGATTCAAAAGTCAAAGAAGCAAAGCTTCAAACTTACAGAGGTCAGTTCGAACAACTAAAGATGAAGGAAGATGATAATATTGCAACTTACTTTTTACAAGTCGATGAAACAGTAAATGCAATAATGGGATTGGGAGAAGAAATCAAATAATCTGTAATTGTTCAAAAGGTACTAAGATCTCTTCCTATGAGATTTGACCCTAATATATCAACACTAGAAGAAAGAGTAGATCTAAACTCAATAAGCATGGACAAATTACATGGAATATTCACAACATATGAAATGAGAACTGAACATGAAAATCCATATATAAAAGAAGCAACCTTCAAAGCATCCAAAAAGTCAAAGAAAAAGGGAAAGCAAAAAGAAAAAGAACATAGCGGCAGTAGTGACGTCTCAGAAGATGATGAAGAAGTGGCCAGCTTTATCAAAATATTGAACAAGGGAACCAACGGCAGGTATAGAGGTAAGCTTCCTTTGATTTGTTTAATTGTGATGGTATTGGTAATTTTGCTAACAAATGTCCTCATAGGAAAAATAGAAATGATGAAGGTTACTCAAATAGCAAACAAACATATAAAGGCAAAAGAACCACAAAGAAATCTTTCAAGAAAAAATTATGCACCAAAGAAGACATCTCATCATCAGATGAAGATGAAGCTAGTGACAGTGAGACAGAAAGAGTTCTATTCTGTTCGACAACACAGGTATTCCAACAGAGGACGAACACCTTCAGTAACCACTCACATAACCAGATCAAAGATCAACACACCGATGTTTTCACGTGGTAAAACCCCTACGGGGAAACATCCACGGCCCCAGCCAACG
>ML777384.1:240075-254668 GCA_009831015.1 Picea engelmannii | reverse complement strand
TGTCGGGAACATATCGTGACCGTCGGATTGCCTAACTACAAATGCATACTAATGCATACTAAAGAAACACACTTTTACCTAACGACATATTAGACCAAGTAGATCTTAACTAACTCCTAAGTGTCTAAATATCCTAACATATTCATGGTAGTAGAAGAATTTGATAAAAAAGACTCCGAAGAAGAATATGAAGAGGCCGAAGAAGAATATGAAGAGGCATAAGTTGACTACCAAGAAGAATTGATGTGTGCCATAGAAGTTATCATAAGAGAAAAGAAGAAAAACAAGAAACTACAAGCAGAACTAGACAAGAAAGAAGACACTCAAGAACTAGAACAAATGATCACAAATTTGAAGGTTCAAATAGAAGAAGATAAAAGAATTGAAGAAGCACTCAAAGAATAGCTAGAATAAAAAGATAGGATCATTGGAAATTTGGAAGCAGCGATTGTCACATTAAGAAATGATCTTCAAATGAAAAGTATGCAGAACAACTCAAAATTTTTGGATGACATTATCAACAGTCAAAAACCTTATCATGAAAAGTCCAGACTTGGATACAATTAGACAGAAAAGGGATCAAGCTCCAAAACAACAGAGCAAGAAACATATCCAAAAAGCTATGCAGAAACAATCAAAGGGGATATGAAGATCTACAAGGAATATTACAGGGACACTCCTCCACCAAGAATATTCATATTTTAGAATCAACAACTGACAGATAGGCCTCAGGAAGAAGAAGAATTCATAAGAGTACCTCCTTTCAGAAGATCTTCAACTCCCGGGTATCAAACTATCTTTTTTGGTTTATGTTATGCATGTAATAATTTTGGACATAAAGTTGCGAATTGCAGAGCTAACAACAGGAACATAAACAACTTTGAAAGTCATACACAAAAGGGTTATCCAAGAAGGGCTAGTGAAACACAGAGAAGAAGTTACAACGGGTTTGAATATTTGAGAACTGAAGTGGAATGTTACAAATGTAACAAATTTTCACACATGGCCAAAGATTGTAGAATGACAGTCCCTCCTAGAGAACCACAACAGAATAACAACAGTCACATACATGAACCTCAGAAAAGGACATGGATAAGAAAGCATAATCAATATAGAAATGAAGAATGCACACTCGCTCTACAAGATAAGCAGAAGAAACATGGTTGGTATGTTGACAATGGCTATTCAAAACACATGACAGGTGATAGAGACAGGTTTATTACATTAAGAAAGGAAATATATGGATCGTTCTCCTTCGGAAATGATGATTCAACTAAAATCATTGGAAAAGGCACAGTTAGAATTGGGAATAAGAATACCAAGGTAGAAAATGTTCTACTAGTAGAAGATATGAAACATAATCTTCTAAGTGTGATTTAAATGTGTTACCAAGGTCATAAAGTTACTTTCAATTCACAAAAGTGAGAGATAAGAAAAGAAGGTTCAGGAAGATTGATTGCTACAGCTGCGAGAACTTCAAGAAACATATATGTGTTAAGTGAAATTGGAAATGAAAAGTGTTGTCTAGGAAAGGAAGATGAAATTTGGCTATGGCATAGAATAGTGGGTCACATACATTTTTATAACCTTGTCAAAGTCAACAAAAGAGAAGTAGTCAGAGAAATTCCCCAGATCACGAAACCCACCAACACTTTATGCAATCATTGTCAACAAGGAAAGCAAACAAAGACCAGGTTCAAATCAAAGGAATATTCAACGACAAGACCACTAGAAATTTTTCATATTGATCTAGTTGGACCAACTACAACAAAGGTTTTAAAAGGTGAGAAATACTTTATGTTATTAGTTGATCATTATACAAGAATGACTGCAGTTTTTTTTCTCAAGAATATGTCAGAAGCTTTTGAAAACTTCAAGATCTACAAGGAAATGGTTGAAAGTGAAATGGATTCAAAAATCAAATGCTTGAGATCTGATAATGGAGGAGAGTTCACTTCAAAGGAATTTATGGACTACTACAAAAGTCATGGAATAAAAAGACAATTCTTCATTGCTAGGACACCTCAACAGAATGGAGTTGTTGAAAGAAAGAACATGACAGTACAAGAAATGGCTCAAACAATGCTAATGGATTCCAAATTGACAAATATTTTTTGGACATAAGTAGTGCATACAACAGTTCACATTCAAAACAAAGTAATGCTCAGAAAAAACATTGACAAAACTCCCTACGAGCTATGGAAAGGAAGACCAACAAATGTGAATCACTTCAGAGTTTTTGGAAGCAAATGCTACATCAAAAGAGAAAAATGACACTTGGGAATTGGTTCCAAGACCAAAGGATAAGAATGTGATCAACACAAAATGGGTATACAGGAATAAATTGAATGAAGATGGACAGATTACAAGGAACAAAGCTATATTGGTATGTAAAGGATATGCACAGGTTGAAGGAATCGACTTTGAAGAGACATTTTCCCCAGTTGCCAAAATGGAATCAATCTGATTGCTTTTAGATTATGCATGCTCCAAAAATATTAAAGTGTACCATATGGACATAAAAGAAACTTTTCTGAATGGGGAACTTGAAGAAGAAGTCTACATTGAACAACTAGAAGGATTTTAGTTGTCAGAGAAGATAGATTATGTGTGTAAATTAAAGAAGGCCTTGTATGGTCTAAAATAGGCTCCTAGAGCATGGTACTCTAGAATCGATAAATATCTACAACAGACAGGGTTCAGAAAAGGAAGTGCAGACAACAATCTCTACATCAAGTTAAGTCAAGATAGTATTTTATTAATTTAAGTTTATGTTGATGATATTATTTTTGGTAGTGATGATGACAGGTTAAGCCAGAAATTTGCAAAGGATATGCATAATGAATTTGAAATGTCATTACTTGGAGAACTATCCTTCTTTCTGGGACTTCAGATACATCAAAGAAACCAAGGAATTTTTATTTATCAAACTAGTTATATCAGAGAAATGCTAAAGAGGTTCGAAATGGAAGATTGAAAACCAGTTATGACTCCCATGCAAACCAGTTACAAGTTGAGAAAAGATGATGTTGCAAAATATACAGATTAGAGACAATATAATTCAATGAATGGTAGCCTACTATATGTGACAACATCTAGACTAGATGTAATCCAAGAAGTTGGATAGGTGGCACAATTTCAAGCAAAACCAAAGGAATCACATGTATTAGCAGTGAAGAGGATTTTTTAGATATCTCAAATAAACAGAAGAGTTTGGATTATGGTATCCAAAAGGAAAGGATCTATCACTTATTGCCTACATAGATGCAGATTGGGCAGGTTGTATTGATGACCGACGAAGCACCAGTGGAGCAGAGTTCTACTTGGGTGAGTGTTTAGTATCATGGCTAAGAAAGAAACAATCATCAGTATCTTTATCTACAGTCAAGGAAGAGTATATTGCAGTAACACCATGTTGTACACAAGTTCTTTGGATGAAACAAACTCTGACAAATATACAGGTTGAGTATGATGAGCCCATTCCAATCTATTGTGATAATACAAGCACCATCAATATCTCAAAGAAACTGGTGATGTACTCCAAGATGAATAACATTCCAATCAAGTATCACTTTCTACGAGATTAGGTTGCATAAAAGAACATCAAAGTTGAGTATGTGGGCACAAAAGAACATGTGGCATACATCTTTACAAAACCACTTCCACGGGAAGCCTTTGAGTATCTTCGCCATAGACTCAGAGTTATTTCTACTCCAAAAGGAATTCTTTTGAATGATTATCTTATATGTCTTAGATGTACATGAGAAAGCACCATAAAGAGGACAATTCGGTTAGGGGGAGCAGCCCCAGATGGAAAGATACCTTTTCGATTGATGAAAAAGGGGGGGAGATTTATCAAATGCAGAGGACAAAGGCATGATTCTAGGGGGATAAAAGGTCACAGAGATGCAGAGGACAGAGGCATGGTTCCAAGGAGAGAATGAGTGATATGACTTCAGTATTGCATGACATGATTTCATCATTGTATTAAGGTGTCTATATTAATTCCAAAGGGGGAGATTTTTTATTAAGGATGATTGTCATTGATGTCAACCCTTGAAGAAAGTCCGGTAGAAAATTCTGGTAGCACAAAGGTTTGGGTAATGGACCCAAGTTTGTTTGATGTAAAGATGACTCATTATTGTCTTGTCATGGTTGATAAGAAGTACAAATGGATGAACTCCAAAGTGGTCCCCTTATGGTGAAATCCCTCACGGGAAGACGCTTTGCGAATTGAGTTATCCTATAAGTATGGTTAGATAATGTTGATATTATGGTAGCTGCGGGAGGTATTTACCTCCATG
This sequence comes from Picea engelmannii, assembly GCA_009831015.1. NCBI lineage: Eukaryota > Viridiplantae > Streptophyta > Pinopsida > Pinales > Pinaceae > Picea > Picea engelmannii. The sequence goes on along the minus strand of ML777384.1, from coordinate 250,364 downwards.
TGTAAACCTGACTAGAATAGAATATTTCGGGAAGCAAGAAGAAACCTTAATTAGTTGGCTAATAACCCTAGAAGACAAGTCAGCTCAAGAGGATAACTTGTATTAGGTTATTAGCCTCCAAGAGAAGAAGTCGGCAAAAGGAAATATTATATACTAAGAAAATAGGCACCCAAAATGAGAAGTCGACCCAGGCAGTTTGCCAGTTTTACTATAAATACAGGAGGTCAGTCTTCATTCTAGCAGGCATTCTCAGAACTGCAGAAGCAACACTTGTGCACACTACAATTGGCCAGTTTATGCGCAATTCTAGAGGAGAGCTATCATTGCAGCTGCTGCAGCTAGAAGATTTTAGTTTTGTCTTGGACTATCTCTTGGTTATGGTTTGGACTCTCTGATAAGCTCTTGTTACTCTTACTTGGTGTCTTATTCTTGGAGAAAGATGCACCACCCTTTGTTTGGCTATCTAGCCCAAGGTTTGCTTCCAGAATGATTCTCTGTCAAGGTTAAGGTGCTCGGGGGTGGCTTCGGCCTATGGTTGGGTGACAATAGTGATATTGTCTATGGTTAAATGAGCACATCCATCATATTCTAACAGATAATGCATGCTTAATTGTGGAATAATGGGATGAAGGTCAATGAATTTGTCAGTGAAATTATCCTAGATGGATGGTTCTTGTCATGCCATTTCTGGTGGTATGTGGAACGTCACATAAATCCTCACGGTTAGAGAGTTATGGCCATGTGAAGTTGGAGGACCCTCATGAGTCATCTAGAAGCCCCAAAAAATCAAAGTGTTTGCAAAAGAAATTGTTTAAATAATAAAGTTAATGGAGAACTCCCTAAAATAAGGAAAGTGGGATGCTACATGAAATTATAAATAAGAGGCAAGGCTCTCTCATTTCAATCACACTTGAATATCATTGAATATCTATTTTTGTGAAAGGTTATTTGGGTAGGTATTATTGATAGAGAAATAATTGCAGCAGAAAAAGTGCAACAGAAAAAGTACGGTAGAAAAATTGCAGCAGAAAAATCATGGAAAAAAAAGTGCAACAGAAAAATCGCGGCACAAAAAGTGCAACACAAAAATCACTGCAAAAAAATCGTGGCAGAAACGTGCGGTAGAAAAATTACGGCAGAAAAATCACGGCAGCAACATTGTTGGGGTCTATTTATAAGAGATATGGCACATCTTGTTTGAGGTATGTTTTGTGAGTTAGGGTTTATCTCTTGAGATGGTATTGGATGTTCAGTATCGCTGCATATATCATATTTGTTGAGGGATACAGTTGGTATTTTTTTATTGGTATTTGGCATATGGGTATTGGTATTTCGGTTGTGATGTGTTGTTGAAGTTGTTGGTTTAGCTTGAGGCTACATAACAGTGAGGTTGTGGCACATGGTTTGATGTAAGGGTTTATGGTATTTGGTTTATAGATAGAGTGATGAATGTTTTATGGTTATATTGGTGTATGTCTTTGGTATATGGTTGAGGTACATGTTGGGTACATGGTTGAGACAAGTAGTTGATGATTTGGCACATACATGAGGTGTATAGTTGATTATGTTGGTACATATTGATGAGTCATAGTTGATGTGTAGTTGATGCATGGTACATGTTAGTTCAGGTTATTGGTACAAGTTGTTTGGCGCAGGTTGATTGGTACATGTTGTTACATGTTATTGGTACATGTTGACAGTGGCAGGTTGACAATGGTAGTGGTTGATTCAGTGACAGTGATAGGTTGTCTACATTTGGCATTTATATTTCAGGACTGTTGGATGGGGCAAGGACAAGTGGTTGTAGCCACCTTTCGGTTGTATCCGGAGAACATAGGGGGTTGTAGCCTCCTTTTGGTTGTATCCAGAGAATTGGAGACTTGGAGCTTCCCTCAGGTAGTAGCCTGAAAAACTAGGGGGTTGGAGCCTCCTTCCAGTTGCAGCTAGAAAACAAAGGAAGTTGGTGCTTCCAATGAATGTAATTCTTCAAGACATATAAGAAAAAACATTATGTGGTTTTCTCCCTCTTTGGGTTTCCACGTAAAAACACTGGTGTACTGTGTATGTGTGTGATTGCTCATTTGTTCATTGTTTATTTACTCTATAACTATTGGATGATAATGCTACATTGATATAACACTTGGATTTTTGGTGAAAAATGATTAAATTTCTCTATTACTGATTCACCCCCCCTCTCAGTAATCCAACAGAGACTTCCTCACTACAACAAAAAGGGATACCATTCATTCTTTGTTGTCTTTGGTAGCACATAATAGGTGGAATATTCGTCACATGGATGTGAAGACAACTTTCTTGAATGAATATTTAAAATATAATGTCTGCATGTCTCAACTGGAAGGATTTGTTGTGAAGGGTAAAAAACATAAGGTATGAAATCTCATCAAGTATTTGTATGGACTAAAGAAAGAACCTTGAGTATGGTATGAAAATCTAACTGGGCATCTTTTGAATATCAATTTCAAGCACTTTAATCTTGATGATGCAACTTTGTTTGTCAATAAAGTTGTCAAAACTATTGTATATATTGTGGTGTATGTAGATGATCTTTTTATAAAGGGGAATAATGAAGCATATATTGAATCCATAAAGAAATAATTGAAGAAGGGTTTTGAGATGATAGACATGGGACATATTCACTACTTGGGTATTGAAGTAAATCAGAATCTAAGGTATATATCCATCTCCCAAAAGAAGTACATTGGAGAGTTGTTGAATAAATATGACATGGTTGATGGTAATCCTCTTTCTACTCCAATGAAGCAAAAATTGAAGCTAACATCAAAAGAAGGGAATGAATTTGAGGAAGAAATTAAATATAGACAACTTGTGGGGAGTTTCATCTACCTTACCACTACTAGACGAGATATTTCATTTGTAGTTGGGATCCTTTATAGGTTCATACAAAAACCTTATGAAGGACATTGGTGTATTATAAAGAGATTTCTAAGGTACTTGAAGGGAACTCGGGACTTTGGGATCAAATACCCTAATGTGGAGGACTTCAAACTAGTTGTATATACAGATTCATAATTTAATGGGGATTAGGAGAATGAAGTGTCTACTTCAGTACTTCATAAGTCTTCAATCAAAAAATATCTCGTAGAGATCATGCAAAGAGTCCATTCCAATAGATTCCACTACAGAGCCAAATTATGTGGTTGCAACAAAGGAGATTGTGTGGCTTAGGAAGATACTAGAGGATTTGGAACATAAATAAGTGAATGTTAATCCAATTTTGGTTGACAACACTTCTAAAATCAAGTTGGCCAAGAATAATAGATTCCATGATCGAACAAAGTACATCAACAAGAAGTATCATCTAATTAGACATCATGTAGAGGCCAAGACCATTCATTTGATACATTGTTACACAAGTGAGAAAATTGCAGACATATTCACCAAAGCGCCTGCAAGAGAAAAGTTTTAGAAGTTTAGAAAGATTCTTTGACTCATAAACACCACTTTGAATTAGGCGGGGATGTTAGATACATAATCCTAGGGATTTTAGTGTATTGTAAATATTATTATTATTCTTTTAGGAGAAATGTGAAGAGTCATGGGTGAATAGGAATAGTCATAAGACCTCTTGGAATATGACACCAAAGGTCTTATCTCAATGTATTTATACATGTATCACATTAATAAATTCCATTCGAGCCTAGAGTTATTCAAGGCTTGTCACTATTTGGGTAGGGGATATAGATAGAAGGAGAACTGCAAGTGGATACATGTTTCAATTATTTGGAGTAGCAAGTTGGATGAGAAAGAGACAAGATGTGTTCACTTCTTCCACTACAGAGGCAGAGTATATGGAAATTATTCATGGTTGTAGGGAGGCCATTTGGCTTATGAAATTGTGTTCAAAAGTAGGTCTAAGTCATAAAGATATTACAATTCAATGTGATTGTAATGGTGCCATTTTTTGGCTAAGAACCCAACCTTTCATGTGAAGACAAAGAATATAGATATCCAATACCATTTCATTAGGGACAAGTTAGAGGATGGAAAGGTGATGCTATATCAAGTTGACACTTTGTAGAATGTTGTAGATGCATTGACAAAATTGGTGAGCACATGTAAATTCAAGTGGTGTTGTGAGTCTATGGGCCTTATGGCCCATAGAAATTAGCTCATAGTTTGATGCATTCTCCCATATACTCTTGCAAGGTATATGACAAGTGGGAGAATGTTGGGACACATGTGTCATACACCTAGTAGTCATGTAGTGGAGCAGGTAATGATTCTTGAGTTGTAAAAGGGAATAAATGGAGAGCAATATCAAGGAATAAAGGTTGACTAGTGGCAGGGAATACATGCATATCACTAGTAGACAATGAATAATAAGTAAAAACAATTGGCCAACTACTTGTTAGTGTTTTTCAATGTGTGGAATTGGAAAACTACAAATGGTTTATGGTTTTGTTATGCCTATGTATTCAGTGCTAGGGTTGGAGGAAAATAGAGTGTCATTTTTAGCTTACTGTTATGCTATCAAAATTTCTCCAGAATCCTTATACTACTACTAAACACTTTTGTTGAGACCACATAGACTTTTTAATGTATTGTAACTATTTAGTTGTTGAATAATACATTGTTTGTTCTTTAGACTGTGTGTTTTTTCTCTCAGAAGGTTTTCCCTAGGAAATTATTGTCTAATGGTTGTATGTTTTTGTGTTGTTTATTATTGCAACTGTATTTATTTAACTTATGCATATTCTTCTTTCATTGATTATTGCGAGAACATTATTTCATAGATATACTTCCTTTCGCTAACTTGACTAAGGGACAAAACCAAAGAAAGTGTTTGTCAAGGACCTAACCTTCCTAACCCCTCAAGTAGGTAGAATAATATGTTTTCTATGTAACAAAGGCCAACATTAGTAAATAAGGCCTATGTAATAATGTGAACACGTCTAATGTAATAAGACTTAATAGAAGATTATACTTCTATAAATGTCTTCCTCTAGAATATTCTTTAGAAGATAGAAATAGTATAAATAAGAGTCGAAGGCATGTGAAAATTTTGTTTATAGAATTACTTTGTAATTGAGCTCTTCTTTGATGGAGGTTTCCCCCTTAAAGAGGCAAGTGAACTTGGATTTCTATCAATAAAGGTATCATTTTTGGTGTTATTGTTATCTATATTTTGTTGTTTCTAATGGAATTCTTCATAATAATTATGTTTTTTTCTTTTCATAATACATTTGGTACCTTACAAATGGTATCAGAGAACTTTCCTCTACAAAAATTTAGACATTTTTTTTCAGGCTAAAGACGTGTACTACCGACATCTTTAAAGAACAATGATTTGTTGTTCAATGAGTACAACTATAGTTTGGGGAGACTACACACAGGAAATACATTTGGTTTCATGGGTTACTCGAAACAAACGTTTCACTTTGTTGGAAACCTCTGTAAACCCTATTGGTACCTCTTCAAGTAGTATTGCATTAGATAGTACATATACACAACCATTCAATCCCATGTACCCTAGGGTATATAAGGAGTACCATAGGTATGCTAAAACCAACTATAGATCATCTTATCGGCCACCCGAATGTTATAGTGGCGTCGAGAACAACACTTGGGAATATCACTCTCGTGTACCTAGGTAATCAGGTAGTACAACTAAGGTTATGGTCAAGCCTCTTTAATTGGTGCCCTAAGATATTGGGTCAAGTACTAATGTTTGACCCCATCAGTATATCATAGAGATATAGCACAAGGAAAACTATTGTTTGTGGGAACCCTCAAACCCTAACCCTTGTTTTTGGAACAGAACAAAACACACATAAAGGAGAAATTCTTCCACACAACCTTGCCGCCTACATCTAGGTTGAAAAATTCCTACACAAATTTACCTACAAATTTTTTGGGCATTTGGTGACTACAATATTATTCAAACCAGAGTGTAACTCTACAGGAGTAACAAAAAAGTATAGTGTTCCCGCCATCACCCTTATTTGAGACCCATCCCACTGGATTCCTCTCTTCACCATGATCGTAGTGGTACCTACCATTTATAATACTTTTTTTCCGTGGTCCCACCCAAACCTTTGAAACCCTTATTTGGGACCTATCACACTGCATTCCTCTCTTCACTATGATCACATTAGTATATATCACTTATAAGCCTTTTTTTATGGTACCACCTACCCACCCACTTCTTGTCTGCCTACCTCCCAAATGGTCCACACTTGTAACCAACAATTTGACACTGCCATCAAATCCTTGGAAACCAACATTAGCCAAAACAATACTGACATCCCAAACATCAATTCCAATATTTCTACCCTTAACTCCATTGTTGATGGCCTCTCTACAAATATGAAAGAAGTGAAATGGTCCCTGAACACCCTTTCTAAAGAGATGAAAAACTTCATGAGTTAATTATAGGGCCCTGCGTGCTCTTAACAACCTTCCTAACAATGAAGCATTGATTCCTCCCATTCCATGACATTTCATTCCAACCACCTTCATCGTGAACTGTGTATTCTCAAAGTTGAGGTGAAAATTTTGATGGATTAGATCCCACAGGCTGGGTCACTCAAATGGAACATTATTTCTCCTTGCATGACATTACTAATTAATTGACCAAACTTTGTATCAATGTCTTTTATTTGGATCCTTAACGATGGAAATGGTGGAAATGGTGAAAAAATTAACACCGAGGGTATATTGCTTGGACTTAGTTTGTTGCAGACTTGTATGAATGCTTTGACACTAACACACATCATTCGGGCCATTTGACCAAGTTGAAATAATCAGGTACAGTGGAAGACTATATTGTTGGGTATGTGTTATATTCTTTACACGACCAAACCTAGTATATGCATTGCATTGGGTGCACGGGGGGGGTCACCAAGGGGGGTGATAGCCCCCCCCCCACTTTTCAGGGGGTTTGTAAGGAGGTAGAGCCCCTGAATAGCAATTTTTTCCATCTATTTTTAGTGTTTTTTCGGCACATGATTTTCGTCGATGCTTTTCTAATTTTGGTCAAAGAATTAGGGTTGTTGACTAATTTGGGTCAATGGATTATGGTTTTTGGATGTCATGGGATTACACACACACACACACACACACACACACACACGTATATATATATTGTATTGTAAAAAATGAATATGATGATGAAAAAAGAATTAGAGGTATGGATCTAAACATGTTTTTGGTTTTCGCGGTTTAGGTTTCCAAGGTAAAATCTCTATGTATTGTGTGTGTGCCATTTGTGTATTTTTTTTTTATTAAGAATTCATTTGAAATAATTAATAGTACAACGTTAAAATCTACATTTGGTATTAAAGAGGTTATTGGATTCAGGGGGACACTTTGGTGGTCACGGGTTTGGCTAATGTCTATGATAAACCTTGTTACAGTGGGAGCTCTACGGTGATGATTCTTGTGGTGAAAATAAACAATGAGTCATTCAAAAATAGAGATCGAGAAATTTAATGGGAAAAGTTTTGATTCGTGGAAGCTCAAGATGGAAGATATTTTGGTGGAAAATATGAATGTATTTTTTGGATCTACATATTGCACCTACAAGAATGTCAACAAAATACTCAACAAAGTTGGATCAAAAGGCAAAGAGCACAATCTAGTTGTCTCTCTCAAATTCAATATTACTAAATGTATCGGGGGAAGCTACAACCAAGGCATTATGGAATAAGTTAGGGGCTTTGTATCAATCTAAGTCCCTGGTAAACAAATTGTTCCTATGGAAGAATTTGTACAACTTGAGGATGAAAGATGGAGACTCGATGATAGAGCATACAAATGCCTTCAATATTGTGGCAAGTCAACTATTGTCTATTGATATTAAGATTTTTTATGAAGATAAGTGTATCATTTTATTTCATGCTCTTCACTAGACTCATGGGATAGTTTAGTTGTGGCCATAGGTAATAATGCAACTACTTTAAGTTTCTATGATGTGGTCTCATCCTTGTTATCGAAGGAGATAAGAAAAAAAAACATGGAAATTCAGAGCATGGATGCCTTATTTGCAAGAGGATACTCCTAGGAAAGAAATAGATCTAATTCCTCAAGTGGGAGATCTAAATCTAGGGAAATATATAAATCTCCTAGAAATTTTGTGAAGGTATGTTAGAGATGCGGAAAATAAGGGCATCACAAGAAACAATGTAGATCTAAAAGTGTTGAGAGGGGAAGGGATCTAATGATGCTCCTTTTACAGAAGCTAAAACCTCCACAGACAAAGGAGGGGATGTGTACTTGTATTCCTTAAGAACACATACAGATCATGAGGCATGATTGGTCAAATCAGGTGCATCTTTCATTATGACTCCTCACAGGGAGTGGTTCTATGAATATGAAATGTATGATGGAGGTGATGTTTTCCTAGGTGATGACTCAACAACCAAAATCATAGGATGAGGAAAATTCAAGTTGAATCTCATGGATGTAAGCATTATAACCCTCCTCGGTGTTCTATACATCCTAGGATTGGCCAGAAAATTGATTTATGCAAGAAAAATGGACAATGCAGGGGTAAAAACAGTGTTTGAGAAAGAAACCTACAAGGTGGTTCGAGGGGTAGTGATGTTGTTGAAGGAATTTTGGATTGGAACTTTATATAAGATATTGGGAAGCCCCATTAGTGGTAGGTGCAACAGTTCCATTATTCATGAGATTGGAGTTGAAGAAGAAAAACTCCTATAGTCTTTAGAGAAAAGACTATGTTGTGGCATCAAAGACTGGGACATATCAAAGAGAAGGTCCTTCGATTAATACATGGTAAAGGTATGGATAATTGCTCTCTGGATTTAGATTTCTATGAACATTTCTTATATGGGAAGCAAAATCATGTCAAATTCTATTAAGCCCTAATATTGGCTCATTACCCCTTAATTGGGGCATATTACATTAGTAATGTTATTTTATTTATGTTGGATTTATTCCATTAGTTGTAATTATACCTCCTAGTCTCCTATATATACCAAAAAGACATTTTCATTTGGAATCATCTTGTACTTGAACATTTAAGTGGGGTAAAAGGAGGTTTCCCCCTCGAAGAGGCTTATTATCTGAAATTATCTCTTTTTTAAGGCGTTGAGTACTTTTTCTGAGTTTTTTCTATGCTATATTGATATTTGGTTCTTAACATATGGTATCAGAGCTCAAGGTCTTGGGGTTTTGCTGCTACATCTGAGACACCTTGGTATTTTCGCTATAACTTTTTTTCTACAATTTTTCAGAAGAAACGTCTTGGAGGATGTTTAGTAGATGGATCAAGGTACGTTGGGTTAAAATTTCATCTCCTGAGGCCTTATACTTTCGGAGCTACGGTCTGTACAAGATAGGGTTTTGGAATCATCCTGAACTGAGTCATTGCGTAATTTTCGCTATAAAAAAAATTCTGTAACATTTCAGACCTTGAAATCAGGATGATATTCATAGAAATTAGTAAGGTATTTGTGGTAAAAATTTCAGCTTCTGGTTCATCTTAAATTTGTAGATACACTCTGTGGAAGATAGGGTATCTGACTAGTCCTATTGACTAGTCTCAAGAAGGTGTTCCAGGTAAAACGATCATAACTTATTCCTAGAGTATCCAAATTGAGTGGGACTAGTTGCATTGGATAGTGGATAGTCTATAGTATTTATGGTACCAGTTTCAGAATTTTATATCAATTATTTTGTGTGGGGAACGCTATACAAGTGAGATCTCCTGGAAATTCCAAAAATCAGCAAGTGGTGGGGAAGTTACCGTAAATTCCACTTGGCACATCCGATTTTGATCAGACCTATGACATTGCAGAGAAGAATTATTATAGAACTACATAAAATAAATTTTCATACGCAGAAGGGTCAAAACCTGGGAGATACAACAGAAGAAATATTGTCTAGCAGAACCACCTCAAAATCAAGGTTCAAAAGTGATACTTGGACAACATGCCACCCAAAAAGGGAACTTCTACACCAAATAAGCCTCTAGACAATCCTACTTAGACTCTTGATGAAGGTGAAGAAATGCGTAGGGACATAAATGATTTACAAAAGAAGATAGTAACAAAATATGAACTACAAGAGATGGAAGCTAAGTTGGAGACAAAGATGGATGGTTTAAAAGAGGAGATCATGGAAGTATTGAAAAATTTTGTTACAGAGAAGACACCTGAAAGTGAAAATGCATCCCATGAAATTCATGATGAGGACACAAGGAAGGTGAATCAAGAATGGAGAAACTCCAACTTTGGGTTGAAGACCAACCACGTTCCTAAGATCGATATGAGGAAGTTTGATGG
>ML777384.1:166522-196017 GCA_009831015.1 Picea engelmannii | reverse complement strand
AATAAGCAACAACTAACTTTCACAAATGAGAAAAAACAATCTTCTTTGGGCATAACATACAAATATATATACAAGGGATGATTCATCGAGTATTTCCCCCCAACAACCTAATGCTATCCTATCAGGATTTAATGCATCCATCTACTAAGGACTATGAAGTTAATAACATTTACAAAGAAGGTAGGGGTTGATGTGCAACCTCTGTACAATACAACATTTACATTAAAGTGATACTTATCCAAGAGGATATTTGGGGATGTCCTTAGCCTCCAATCATTAATTACATTTCTTTTAATAAAATTTCAAATTCAAAAAGGTGCACTCTCCTTTGTGTAGTCCAAATAAGATGGATGATATGCTTTACTCTAGTCTGTCCTCCTTTTAATGTTGATGTAGATGCTCCCGCATCATACTCCTCTGGCCAAAAATTCATGGATTCATGTCCATGAGCTCTTGCATTGTCTTTTCTTGATTCTGGATCTCTGCTTCACTTACCCAATTGGCATCTTCTTCTAGATGGCCTTTCCACTTCACAAGGTATTCAAAATAAGTCTTCCTTCTGGTCCTTTTGCCAATTCTATGATCTATGATCTTCTACATCTGTGGCTTCTCTGCTACAAGAATTGTTTTCTCCAATATGATCTCCTTCTGATTTCCTGATCCTCATGTTTCATATTCCTTGTAAGGATACAGGTCTACAATATTAAAAATGGGTGATATTCCCACATTGTCTGGAAGCTCTATCTCATAAGCATTTGCTGCAATTTTCTGAGGATCTTGCATGGTCCTATCTTTTTCATTTTTCATTTTTTATATGTTCCCTTAGGGAACATTTCCTTCCTCAAGTGTGTTAAAACTTGATCTCTCACTTCAAATTGAATCTCTCTCATATGTTGATCAACCATGTCTTTGTACTTCTTGTTGTTTTTCTACAGTTGCTCCTTGATCTCACCATGAAGATTTTGCATCTCTGCAGAAAAATATTATGCTCCTGCACTTTTGAACTCATTCTGTCCCAAATCTCTTAGTTCCGATATCCCTCTTGGGTTCATTCCATACACCATATGGAATTGAATTCTCCTGGTGCTCCTATTTGGTGAATCATTATATGCAATTTTTTCTTGTGGCAGAATTTGATCCCACTGACTATTATGTTCAGTGTCTAAGCTTCTTATAAAATTACCCAGTCTTTTGTTTACTACCTTAGTCTGTCCATTTGTCTAAGGATGATATGTTGATATGAAGGACAAAAATGTCCCCAATTTCTTCCATAGTGTTCTCCAGAAATGACCAACAAATTTGTTGTCCCTATCTGAAACAATGCTCCTGAGAAATCCATGTAGTCTAACAACTTCTTTAAAAAATAAACTTGCTATGTGTGTAGCATCATTTGTATTTTTGCATGGTATAAAGTGTGTCATTTTGGAAAATATGTCAACTACCACAAATATGGAATCACTTCCCCTCTAGGTTCTTGGCAATCCCAACACAAAATCCATGTTGATAGCATCCCAAGACTTGTCTGGAATAGGCAATGGTTGAAAAAGGCTAGTGTTTTGTTGTCTTCCTTTTGCATACTGGAAAATTCTGCATTTGTTTACAAAAATTTTCTCTTTATATCTCATTCCTGACCAATAGTATGAGCTATTTAATTGTGAAAATGTTTTTTCATGGCCAAAATTTCTTGCTAGGCCTCCACTATGTTTTTATTTCAATAAATTGTCTCTTATTCAGCATCTTGGTATGCACACTTTGCTCCCTTTGAACAACAATCCATCTTGAATCAAATAGTCCATCCATGGGCTCCTATCCCTTAGCAAAGGATTTTCACATGATTCATAAGCTTCTGTTAAATATGCATCTTCACCATATATTTCCTTAAGGTGTTCAAACCCTAAGGTTTCTACTTTGAATTCCTGCATAATCAAACACCTCGTACTCAAAGCATCTGCAACTTTGTTTTCACTCTTATTGATATGCTTGATAACAAAAGTGAAATTTTGCATAAATTCCACCCACTTTGCATTCCCCAGCTTCTCCTACCTGGTTATGAACTATAGAGCTTGATTATCACTATACAACACAAACTCCTTGGGAATGAGATAATGCCTCCATTTTTCCAAGGCTTGAATCACTACATAGAATTATTTGTCATATGTGGAGTAATTTTTCTTGGTATCATTCTTCTTCTCACTGAAATATGCAATAGGTCCATTATCTTGGCTTAAGACTGCTCCAATTTCTAATCCACTAGCATCACACCTTACCTGAAATGTCTTTCCAAAATCTGGCAGAACCAGAATTGGTTGTTTTGTGATTTTATCCTTCTTCTTTCACCTTCTTATCTCATGTTGGCTTCTTCCTTCACCTTATTATCTTCTATTGGCAGCAACATGTGTGTCCTACCATTTTTCTCTAGGGTGCAGGTGTTTTCCTCCCATCATGTATGACATTTATGTCAAACTGCCATGGTACTCCTAGCAAAACATGACAAACATCCATGGGTATTACATAACATAAAATCTCATCTTTGTATCCTCCTACTTCAAATTCAACTTGGCATTGTTTACTTACCATTACCTAGTGTCCTTTTTGCAGCCATGAAACTTTATATGGATTTGGACGTGCATTTGTTTCCAACTCTAGTTTCTCCACCATCTCTGTGGATACTAGATTATCAGTGCTCCCACTATCAATTATCACCTTGCAAACTCTATCCTTAGTCTTGCAAGCAGTCCTAAACAGACTGTTTCTATGTACTAGTGCTTCCACCTCCTTCTTTGGTTTCAAGAGAATTTTCCTCATCATGAGGTACTTTCCATCTTCAAAAACTTTTACCTCAACATTTATTTTTTGTGCTTCAGAAATGTGAGCTTCTCCTCCTCCTTCTTTATTTTTCTCAAGGAATTCCCAAGACATATGTCATGTCTTTCCACAGGCATAACATTTCACCTCTCCTCATTTTCCTCTTCCTCTTCCTCGAGGAAAAGAATTCCTTCCACCATATTATCTTCCTTGGGAACTTCCTCCTCTCTCTGTATGACTGTGAAACTTTCTAGTCTCATCTTTGGGCTTTTGAGCCTTGTCATGGACAATTCCTTTACCTCTATGTGGGATTTTTCCTCTACCTCATTGGATTTTCTTTCTGGACAACTTCTCTTCTACTTTCAAGGCATCCTGATAAGCATGTTCAACTGTCCTCATATTCACCATGTTGATTTCAACCTGGATTTCATATCTCAGGCCATTACTTTATCTAGAAACCTTCTCTTCATCACTTTCATGATTTCCATCTCTAATGTTCAACCTATATAACTCTTCTTTGTACTCTCTTACTATCAAACCCTTATGTCTCAGGTTCTATAGTCTCTTGAACAAATTTATTTGATAATCTTTGGGTATGAATTTAGCCTTTAGCTTGGCTACCATTCTATCCCAGATTTTAATTTTTTTTTTGCCTTTGCTTCTTCTGTCATCCTGCAATTCATCCCACCATAGTGTTGCATGCCCTTTTAATCTTATGATAGCATGTTTAACCTTCTTATCCTCATCAACCTCTTCATAATTGAAGCATTTTCCCATTGCTCTTATCCAGTCCATCAACTCTTCCACGTCCAAATTACCTTCACACATTGGGATTTCCATTTTTGCTTTGGCTCCCATTTTTACAACTTCTCTCAGCAAGCATTCTTCTGCAACATCTTCTCCTGTATCTCCTTCATCTTCCACTTCTTCACTTTTGGCCTCACTAATGTCACCTACATCTGGTGCTCTTCTTTGTGCAGTTTCCATGGCATATAGCCTTGCACGAAGTCTCCTCATTTCATCCTCCATTGTTGGATTCACTATGGGTTTGTCCCTGCATCTTCTTGGGGGCATGACGTTAAGATTTATTCACACAGAGATTAAATTATGTATTTGATACCACTTGACACAAACCCTCTGCCTCGGTTAGGGTTTGCTCCACCTCTCGATCAAGGATCGATCACTTTCGGAGTCGAATCGATTCTTAGGCTCTTGTTGAACCCAAATTTTATTTTACACAGACCCTCCTTAGTTCTCTATGCAAGTTCCTTGAAACCCACAAGCACTTTCCTAACACTTTTTCCCTTTTAAAAAAAAATATAAACAATAGGCGCTAGCTTCCTCTGCTAGGCCCCTTTCGTCATACGACCTTGGGTTGTGACCTGGGAATTAACCCAAAAGGCACTAAGATTCAAGCTTCGAGACTCTTGGAAATCACTCTTCCTTTCAAACTCCCAAATTAATATATCCCAAACTCACAGGATTGCTCCATGTGCCCCTCCAAACTGGTGGTCAGGATGAGTCCCTCTGCTTCAGGGATTCGAGATTTCTTCCACCCTCATATAATATTTTCCTTGAAGTGCCTTTCCTCTGGACCTCACGGATCTTTGACGCATGTCTACCTGGAATCAACGGTCGACGGTATTTCAGCCTTCGGCCCTTTGGTCGCCTCAACACTATAATCCTTTTGTCCAAAGTCTCAAACCTCTGAATATGTAGATCTCCACCATGTGTCATCCCTAGATCTAATGATCCATATTCGCCTTTACGCTTTGGGCTTTGGGACTGCGGCTATCTCGTCTCCTTGACACTCCTTAAACCTCTAAATAAGCAAAGTGTTGAATCTCTTAAGGGTTATAAACCTCACAACTTTCCCACGATCTAACGGTCATCAACTCTCCTTTGATACCCCACATGATATTCACCGTCGATTTCTTGAAACTCTCCCCTTCAAGGGATCATGGCCACTGACCCTCTTGAGCTTAAATTTTGAGGTATATGAAACCTTAGTCTGCCCTATGTGGATCCTCCTACGCTGTAAAGTTTTGGGACTTGGGAACTTCCAAAGTTCCTCCCTTGATGTTGATGGAATCTATCCCTCCTAATATTAAGTCCCAGAGGTATATGAGACCTATACCTCTCCCTTGTGCACTTCTTTCGAACAAGAAAACGTTCAGACTTAGGAAATTTTCTATGTCTTTTCTCCTCAAAGACTCAGGTTTTTATCTCTCCTGACCTTGTGTTCTCCAAGGTTTTAAATCCTTGGGCACACACCTTGCGACCTTAGAACTCTACAACCATTGACTTCTCTCCTCTTCACAAAGAATCTGAGAACAACTTGGCCTACACACACCTTGTGTGGCTCGATGCTTTCTCTGCGCTACTACTATCAAATATTCAACGTTATCTCTCCTGAGCTTCTATGAGTTAAAATTAACTCTGTCAACGCACTCCTTGTGTACAATATGCACTCCTTGTACAAGATCTCAGAAGAGAAACAATTGAAACTTATTCTAATTCCATAGATTCATATATTTAACCATAAAATACATTCACAAGAACAAGAATGAGTATAAACAAAGAATTTCAATGAACAGAAAACCTACCATTCATTCAGATAAAACATAGTAACAGCCACACCAAAAATTTGTTTAAATATTCTCTATTATATTCATTCAAGTGATAATATACATAGATATAAGTCGTCCTCCAATGCTCCTTCAACAACTTATACAATGCTCTCAACAACAACAACTCTCTCTCTCTCTCTCTCTCTCTCTCTCTCTCTCTCTCTCAGGAATGATAACTATCGCAAATAAGCAACAACTAACTTTCACAAATGAGAAACAACAACCTTCTTTGGGCATAAGATACAAATATATATACAAGGTGTGATTCATCTAGCATTTCCCCCCAACAACCTAATGCTATCCTATCAGAATTTAATGCATCCATATACTAAGGACTATGAAGTTAATAACATTTACAAAGAAGATAGGGGCTGATGCACAACCTCCATACAATAAGACATTTACATTAAAGTGATTCTAATACGAGAGGATCTTTGGGGATGGCCTCAACCTCCAATAGTTAATTACATTTCTTTTCATAAAATTTCAAATTCAAAAAGGTGCCCTCTCCTTTGTGTAGTCCAAATTAGCTTCATCCATGCGTTGGATGATGTGCTTTACTCCAACCTGTCCTCCTTTTAATGATGATGTAGATGATCCTGCATCACTATGGTAGTTAGATATATTAGTATAGACATAATAAATGTAATAGGACTTGCTAGAAGCATATTCTTAGTATGATTTTGAGGTCGATTGTGATTATTGGTATACATACAGTTATCATTTTTGGGATGATAATTATTTATTTCATGATGACTCTACTCCAACTTCCGTAGAGAACATCAATGTGACAAATCAGGAGCTAGTTACGATTACCAGTGTTGAACATGCATATTCTACAATGGTATTATTCCTTCCAGATTTAACTATGACCCTTTCCCACTATCTGGATGGATCTTTTTATTTGGATCCACATGATAGGTGTCAGTATTTGGAGCATCATTTTTAGTTGGTTATTGGGTTTCGATATGTTTCGTGTGGAGTTCACATGAGAAATTGTACATGGGACCATGGTTTACAATGGCGGTTGGATTACTTCAGCATGGTGGCTTTAATTTCTACATGGGACCCTGGTTCTCTAGTCTACTTCAGCACTATGGTCTACACTTATCCATGGGACCGTGGTATATGGTTGTACACCCTCATAAAAAGCATTGAGGACAATGATTTCATAAGGGAGATGGAATGTAGTGTAGCTAGAGAGGTAGTGATGGTACCGGAGGGCCCATAGTGATAATAGTGGATGCCATTCAATGTAAGGTGGACTATGTCCATTATATTAAAATAAGGCCCAATATGGTAGTTAGATATATTAGTATAGACATAATAAACGAGGACTTACTAGAAAGTTCCTCCTCTAGAATGACCTTAGGTGGTTGGTATAACTATATAAAGGACTTCAAACAATGTAATGAGACAAGTTGAAAATTATTATATTTGAAGCCTAAGCTCATTAGGAGGTTGCCCCTTGAAGAGGAAAGTGAACATGAGAGGATCTCTTCCATAATAGGATCCATTGTATTGTGTTTCCCTACCTCAATTGTTTTCTTATAATAAAGTGTGGTTTCTTCTATATTGTCTATGAATATTTTTGGTGTATCTGTATGCAAGTATTTGGTTCTTAACAATTGGTATCATAGCACTTTCCTCGACATGAATTGTGGCCAATTTTTATTTTATTTTTTCACAAATTTTTCAAAGAAGAAAAAGAGGGTCATGACACTCCGGAGTAATATTATATTTTTCTGTGTGGAATTTGTAGAAACTTATTGTATATATGAGACCCTCTCGAAAAAAAAACCGATTAAAAAAAAACACTCGAATCGAAGTTCGAGAAGTGAAGATCTCATCATTTTAAAATCTGTTAAAATTTCAATGTTTTTTCACGGATGGCTGCGCGATTTTTCTAATTTTTGTAGCACCTGAGGCTGAATTTTCCAAAAACAATTATAGATCTGAGTTCTTCTCACAATTTCACCCAATTTTAAAAAAAAATCATCCCAATCAAAGCTTTGGAAGTGAAGATATCGTTGATTTAAAATCAGCCATTTTGGGAGGTTTTTCGTGACACGACGGGACTGCAAAGTTTATAACTTTCATAGGCTGCTCATATTGCTACCATATCGGTGCCATTGGATAAATAATTTTAAGACATTTATTTTGGTATATATATGTAGTTTTTCCAATGTATAGTCTCTCTCAAATCATGGAAGTCTTCAAGACAACAATTCAAGAGTTCAAAATTGACATGCAAAATCTTCAGGAGAAATATATTCAAGAGTCCAAAATTGCATGGAAAGAAATGTATATTATGCAAGCCATCATGGACGATTACAATAAAGAATCATATGTATGATTTTAAGTCTGATTTTTATTATTGGTATACATACAACTATCATTTTTGGGATAATAATGATTTATTTGATGACTCTACTCCACCTTTTGTAGAGAACATCAATGTGACAAATTAGGAGCCAGTTATGACTACTGGTGTTGAACCTACATATTCTATAGTGGTATCATTCCTTCCATATTAATCTACAACCCTTTCCCACTATGTGGATGGATCTTCTTATTTGGATCCACATGACAAGTGTCATTCTTTGGAGCATCATTTTCAGTTGGTTATTGGGTTCTAATATCTTTCACGTGGAGTTCACATGAGCACTTGGACATGGAACCTTGGTTTACAATGGCGGTTGGACTAATTTAGCATGGTGGCTTTCATTTCTACATGGGACCCTGGTTCTCTAGTCTACTTTAGCACTATGGTCCACACTTATCCATGGGACCCTGGTGTATGGTTGTACACCCTCATAACAAGAATTGAGGACAACACTTTCATAAGGGGATGGAATGTAGTGTAGCTAGAGAGATAGTGGGGGGGACGAAGGGCCCATAGTAATAATAGTGGAGACCATTCAATGTAAGGTGTAATAGGTCCACTATATTATTAAAGAAGGCCCACTAAGTTAGATATATTAGTATAGACATAATAAATGTAAAATAACTTACTAGAAGTTTTTACTTCTAGAAGGTTCCTCCTCTATAATGTTCTTATGTGGTTGGTAGCACTATATAAAGGAATTAAAGAAATGTAATGAGATAAGTTGAAAAGTATTCTATTTGGAATTTAATCTCATTAGGAGGTTTCCCCCTCGAAGAGGCAAGTGAACAAGAGAGGATCTCTTCCATAATAGGATCCATTGTATGGTGTTTCCTTACCTCAAGGATTTTCTTATAATAAAGTGTGGTTTCTTCTATATTGTCTTTGAATATTTGTGGTGTTTCTGTATGCAAATATTTGGTTCTTAACAAGTGGTGTAGTGTAGCTAGAGAGGTAGTGGGAAGGCCGAAGGGCCCATTGTGATAATAGTGGAGTACATTCAACGTAATATGGACTAGGTCCACTATATTATTAAATAAGGCCCACTATGGTAGTTAGATATATTAGAATAGACATAATAAATGTAAGAGGACTTACTATAAGGTTCTACTTCTATAAGGTTCCTCCTCTAGAATGTTCTCAGGTGGTTGGTAGCACTATATAAAGGGCTTTAATCAAAGTAATGAGACAATCTGAGAAGTATTATATTTGGACTTGAAGCTCATTAGGAGGTTGCCCCATCAAAGAGGCAAGTGAATAGGAGAGGATCCCTTCCATAATAGGATCCATTGTATGGTTTTTTCATACCTTAAGGGTTTGAAATAATAAAGTAGATATTTGTTCTATATTGTTCTTTGAATATTTTTAGTGTATATGTATGCAAGTATTTGGTTCTTAACACAATGTGGTGATGGATCTTGATTCTAGAGTATTGGCATTCTCATTATGTTCAAGTAAATTCTCCATTTGTCTTGTTCTTTGACCGATATGCAACTTTGATGAAAACGTTGGGGAAACAGTGCAGCAATAAGGCAAGAGTAGCAACATTATGTAGTAGTACTCTAACAACAACATGTAGCAGCATGTAGCGGCACTGTAGCAACATCATGTAGCAGCATGTAGAAACATTGTAACAACATAATTATAGACAAATATAGGCTCATAAATGGATATGAATTATGTATAGAGGGTATGCCCTTTTTTTGTATGAAATTTTATCTTCAAGAAACACTTGTGCATGAATTGACTCCCTTAGTCTTCCCAGGATCTACAAAACAATTGGCATTTACTTGCAATAAAACATGAGATTGTGGAGGAAGAGAGGTAATTGGTCTCTCTTCATCCAAGAAATACACAAAAAAATTACAAATAGTGCTCATAAAACAAATCCTAGGTATAATAAGCAATACAAAATTCATTTTTTTACATGTTGAGGAGTGATGGCCAGCTAGACTACCCAATGGTATTTTGTTGATAAAAAAATCCGTTCAAGGCATGATGTGAGTGATTCCAAAGCCATATGAGATTAAATTCATAGGGATATCTCCATTAGAAACAAGTTTTCAAAATTCCATAAGATGCTATGCCAAATCTTCTTAAGAACAACCTGCAAGATAGAGTTGTTTTTTAATTCCCGCCTAGACCAAGAATTACTATTTTGAATATAAATTTTTCATTTGATGATGAATCAACATGATTATAATTAGATATTAAATAATAATCATGTTTTTATCCCCATTAGAAACATTTTTTTAAGACAATAAGAATTTATGGGTTAAATATTCCAGTGAACAACTTACGAAACAGAGTTTTAGGGGTGCATATTTAATACAGGCTATTAGTATTTTAGGAATAATGTTATCATACGATATTAAAATGAATTGATTCCACTTGAATTCTAAAATATATTCATAATATAATGTACCTTATGAACAAATTTGAAAGATATATCCATTAGGTCACCCAAAAATGGACTTTTCTAACTCTGTCCCTGAATTTTGTATTTGACACCTAGTGTGTATTTTGGCCACAATTTCTTCGTTTGATACCCAAATTGCAAAATTAAAGATGGTTTAGGAAATATATTTCAAGGGATACTTTAGATAGAAATAAGTTTTTAAAATTATCCTATATGATCCCCCAAAACAAGAATGTCCCAACTCTGTTTTTAGTAAGGTCAATGGTCCAATTGCCACAAAAAGTCCATTCAAGAAGCTATTTATTCCAAATGGTGAACTAGGTATGAGTGATTTTTTTAGCCATGTAATTCTTAATGTAAAACACACTCACATCGAAAATTGTAAATACTCAAACTTTGCATTATGACCGATATAATATTTGTAGCAAGTGAGAAAAGTATACACCTAAAATGAAGAGAAAATGGAGATCAAGTATTTACTTCAAAAATGGGGTAATGAGAGTGAGACAATGAGAGCCTGACATAACCACCATGAGAATCCATGAAGTGTCTCATTATAAATTTCACATTTTTTTTTATGAATTTGGGATTATTGTATGATGAGGGCTGTGAAAATTTGAATGACAACTACAACCATCATCAAGTTATCGACCAATCATGTATTTGTCATCATGCTTGAGACCAAAGAGACCATGTATGAGTAGAAGCAATCAAGGATGAAAAATACATTATGATGGAAATAATGGAAATTAACCATACCTTATCATTAAGCTTGAAGGCTTCTACTTTCCTTTGCACTTTCTTTAGTAAAATTCTCATTCACCAATGTATTCTTCCTCTTCCTCAATAATACAGATCAAGCCTTTGGAATTTACTCTGATAATTCTTCATACTAACAAGAGTAGTTATCATCGGGTGAGTTGGCTTGCTACATTGTTATCTTCTCCCGATGTCCATTGTACCAATTGATCAATATTTTTGGTGCATCCATCGTTGTCCTAGCTGATGTAACAACAACAAAAAATAGTGACATGAATCCATTATACTAGGAGTTGTGACAAAGGTCAACCATTGGTGTCGCAACAACATTCAACTGCTGGTGTTGCATCAACACAACTAGAGTTGCAACAATGCAGCTAGTGTTGCAACAGTCATGGTAGAACCTGTAACATGCTTTGACTTGCTTGCCGACTTGAAAAAGAGATTAGTATGATGACATACTCTTACTACACCGAGTTTTTTGGGGAGTTCTATTCTTTTATTCTATAATCTTAAAAAAAGAAATACACGTCATAAGCTAAGAGGAAACATGTGCTAGAAAACATTCTAAATGCACAATTATCAAAACAACAAAAAAACAAAATTAATACAAGAAAAAATATTTCACCATTGACAGTTCCTCGACAACGACACCAAAAATGTTGGATATTTTAATCACCTTCCTAATTTCTCAAGAAGATAGTTAGAAAGACTGTGCATTTAATTATCAATCAGGGGCTCATACGAAACTTTCGAACTCTCATGCATTGTATATGCAATAACAACTATTCTTTCTATGTGTTGTCATCATAGTGTCAATGATTTCATTATGGTCAAAGTATACACAATTATCAAGCTTTGGCAAGGTTCTACAGAAATCCACACTTGCAAGAATTGAAAGCACATTTTTGCAGAAAAGTAAATATCACACTTGCAAGAAAGTAAATGTCACACTTGCAGGAAGAGAATATGCTAACTATTGTACTGGAAAGGAAATTCACACGTGCAAAAAATAATTCAATTGACTAATTGCAGGAAATAAAATCTAACTAATTACAACAATTGAAAAACTACTCTATCTCAGCTGGCATGGGAGAACTAATGTAGTAAAGCATGTCCATGTCGTAGCCCCCAACCGAGTGAAAATAGGAAAATAAATCTAATCTAACTTAGTTGGCATAGGAGCATTAATGTTGCAAAGCATGTCCATGTCGTAGCCCCCACTTGAGTGATAACGGGAAAAAGACATACCAAATACTACTGCCAAAAAATGGAAAGAACCAACTCGCAGGGAAGATAATAGTTTAATATAATCATTCCCTAGATAATTCATGCTTTTTCTCAAACCAACAAATGTGATAATTGAGTTAAGCACAATTATTCAACGGCATGAAAGAATGCAACCCAATATGAAATGCATTTATTAGAAACAAATGAAATTTAACATGAATACTTAATTGCATAAATATATATAAACACAACATCACATTAGCAACCTAATTACATGAACAAATTGAATCAAGAGACTAGTTATGGAATTAGATCAAATAGATCCTACATGAATATATATTTAAATTACACAAACAAGAAATCAAAGAGCCCATCTAAGCTACACGACACTTTGTATCAATATAAATCAATTAAATTAATTAATCTAATCAAAAGAAATCAATATGTTACAAATATGAAAAGAAAAGAAATCAAATTAATTAAATCACACACTATGGAAATTATAAACTACAATTAAAATAAAAACTCAATGAATTATTCCATTAACATCCAGACATTGCTCAAAGAGTCCTCCCCGAACAATGGAGAGAGTGATTTTATACATAAATTCAATGGAAACTAGAAATAACAAATATTTAAATAAACCCACTTATGGATTTAAGAAATCCATAGTGATTACAACAATTTCCTAAATAACAAATAGTTTCCATTGTCCTTGCTAACAATTAACAATTAATAAATAACTTCAAAGATCTTTTGCTAACAATTAGCAAATAATAAATAACTTTCAATATCTTTTGTTGTTAATGGATTATATGTTAATAAACATTCTGAGTATATTCGAGGAGTCCCAAGATTGGTAGTAAACTATACTCCTTTAAATTCAGTCCTAGCTGATGATACTTATCCTATACCCCACAAATCCAGTCTAGTCAATAGAATAGAAAATGCAAAGATATTCTCAAAGTTTGATTTAAAATCTGGATTTTGGCAAGTGGCTATAAAGGAGGAAGACAAATTCAAAACTTCATTTAATGTTCATGCATGTCACTATGAATGGAATGTTATGCCCTTCAGCCTTAAGAATGCTCCGGAAAAATTTCAAAGGGTTATGGATGACACTTTAAAGACATATTTTGACTGGTTAATTGTCTACATAGATGATATATTAGTATTCTCATATTCCATAGACCAACATTTCAAGCATTTGGAGATGTTCTTAAAGGTCATCAAACAGTCTCATCTAATTCTTTCTAAAAAGAAAATGGAGCTCTTTAAAACCTCTATCAAATTTCTAGGTCACACAATTTCAAATGGCCAAATTTCTCTTCACAACCATGCAGTGGAATTTGCAGAAAAAATTCTAGACAAAATAACTGATAAGATCCTACTCCAACGCTTTCTAGGAAGCTTGAACTATGTCAGTTTATATAAATATTGTGTTGAAGATAGAAAAATTATGAATGACATACTAAAAAAGGATCTTATGCCTTGGACTGAAGCACACACTGAGACTGTGAGAAAAATAAAATCTAAAGTTAGGCACTGGCCAATTCTGCATGTTGCAAGTGATGAACTCTTTAAAATTATTGACTCTGATGCCAGTGACCAAGGATGGAGAGCAATTCTTAAACAAGTTAAGGCAGGGAGGTCAAAGCCACATGAAAAAATCATACAGTTTGCTTCAGGGACCTGGTTTGAAAACGAAAATAACTATGCAACAATTGACAAAGAAATAAAGGTGGCCCTCAATGCAATCAATAAGTTCGAAATCTATCTCATAAATAAAAAAATTATGCTCAGAACTGTTGTTGCTACAATAAAAAAAGGTGTTACATAAGAAAATCACTAAAGCAAGTGAAGTAAAATTTGCAAGATGGAAGGCTCTATTTGAAAATTTTGATTTTGATATTCAACGCATCAAAGGCTCTGAAAATTCTATCCCTGATTTTTTCAATAGAGAAAACCTTCAAGCGAGCGCAAAACAAGAGAGTGTGTGAAAGCGAGCGAGGGAACAAGCAAACATGGTTACAAAACAAGCAACATCAATTGCAGAAATCCATTGTCTGGTCATTATTACTGAATGGAAAAATGGAGGTGAACAAATAAGGAATATGCCAAACAATGAAGATTGGGAAGTATATGCCCAATTATGGAAACCTGCATGGCAACTTAGAAGAACTGAAGTTCTCGATATGAATTTGCAACCAATTCATATCCTACCAAATTATGTTCCAGAACTCAGAAGAATCCCATTTTATACTAGAAACATTCCAGACATGCTTTATTACAGATCGACCAGAGTTGCAACCGATGCTACTTCAGCTTTATGCTACACCTTCAGAGATATAAACTTGATTTGGAAATGGTCTAATAATAATACAGGATTATGTCATCAATTTTTTCACTTGATAGACCCCGCTCCTATTATCTTTAGCCAGATCAAGATCCCACATAGAATTTTTTCAGAACATACATGAATTACAGTGAATACAATAAGGCATGGTGGAATTTTCTCAAGAAAGAGAACAGGAATAAGACATATTTCACATTATTGAAATTTGGAAGTGTATATACTAGTATGAGGGGATTATATCATGTTTGTCTATCAAATTGGTGGAGAGACTTCGGCATCAACAAAAGCATAGTGGACCCAACATAATTAAATATAGAATGCACAACCAAAGATATTCCACTAAGAGAAATATGTGATCTCTTTGAATCTGACAGAATTATTGATGAATAATATTGTCAATGTATGTGACTCATCATCTCCAATGGATTGTAAAAGAGAGAATCTATGCTTAATCATTCCAAGGATGAACAATCATAGTACATAAGCTTTACTCAAAAGCTTGGGAAACTAGTGGAGGCTATTCCCAACAATATAATATGGGTATGTTTTGTGATCATTACTAATATCTTCTCCATATGATTTTATTTTCATGAAAATCCTTAGAACTCGGAGCACTTCTCGACATTTGGTGTGGTTTGACCCACATTCTAAGGAATCTATTGGAAAGTAAAGCATTTACGGAAAATATTTTCATTCTGTACTAAAAGAGTTTGTCGACCATTTAGGACAATTCTTGCATGTTTCATCCATCTGAAGTCTAGAAAAAGTATATAAATAAATCTCAGGGGCTCTCATTTGAGGCATCGAGTCTTAGAGTCTTGGTTAGTATTTGTATTTTGAGCTCCCTCCTATCTGAGCTTTGAGTATTTCTATCATGAATTTGATAGTATGCCCAGGAACTACTTCGATGGGAGCCTGTGAACTAAAGTGGAAGAAATCACAAGTATGTTTGAAGAATTTTCTAGTAGCACCAGAAGCTGAAGGGTTTCCAAATAATTCCTAAGGTCAAGCTATATTCTATTCAGGTATGAGGTATCCTGAAATGTGCTATGGTTGAAAGATCTGAATATGAGTTTGTAAGTCTGAAAATATCTGTAAATATTTTCTGAAATTAATAGAAATATTTCCACAATGTGTGTTTATATCTTTCCTTCTGAGTAAAAGTTCATTCGAATTTCACCCGAGGTTTTCTTAGGATTCTGGAGCATTATTATCCTTTTGTTTTTCTCGCTAAGACAACGAATTTTCTCACAGATTTTGTTGAAGGAAAGGTGTTGAATATGCTTGAAGGATCATGTAGGGGTTCGTGTAGCAGTTCATAATGTTAGAAGAAGGTGAAAAGAAAAAGAAATCATCATTCCTCATCGAGGGAAGCCTCTGCAAAAAATTGGTATTAGAGTCAATCTACGTTCCATGGATTCTCCCTCTAGTTCTAATAATTCTCGCTCTATATCTTATAAAGAAATGGAATAGAAAGAAATAGAAGAAAGTCAGAATGTTAAAATGAAATACAATCTATTTCTCGTCTGTTTGGTTCAATGAGAATGCATGATGTGAATAGTTTCAATAAAGTATATAAAGAAGAAAATCATCTCCCCGGGTGGCAACTTCCTAAGTTATCTGCTAAAGATATTTATGATGATATGCCTATGTTTAAACTACGTGCATCTTCTCAATTTAAAATCATTGAAATAGTCTCTGAAATCAAACAAAATGCATCTGATCATTGTATTATCCCTACCTTAGACCTTGATGAAATTAGGATTGAAGCCAAAAAATCTAGAGCAAACTTCTTACATCTCACATGTATCAGAATAGACATTGAACCTCTGCATAGAGATGGTATACCTGCATTCTCTCTTATTGTTGTGCTTGATAATCATTTCAACAAATTTGTCCATGCTCTAATAGGAGGGGTACAATATGATCTTGCTAGAGGCCCTATCTGGTTTGACTGTCATCCAAATTTCAGAGTCTTCGTCACTAACCCAAACCTCAAAGATATATTGCAAGTTAAGGTTCTCACCAAAGAATATGATATGAAGCCCAGTTCTGAAAATATTGTAATCCATTATAAGTTTGCACTTGGATATACTAAAACTCTATGTCCAACAGTTTTTCATGCACCCGATAGAGATTCAAAGAGTTATACCTTAGTATATACCTCTCTAGAAAATGTCAAACTTGTTCCCCAAGCCATTTCATGGGAACAATTAGATTTTCCTACTGAATGGGTAGTGTATGCTCCTAATCCCTCACTTCAAATTACTCTTAATACTGCATATATTGCAGAAGATCATAATCAAGCAGTTATTCAATTTCCTCTAAGAAGGTCTATCTCTTCTAAGTCATCATATCTTGCATTACATACAACCATACATGAATGTTCTCACACTCCCATTTTTCAATGGCCACCCATTCCAGGACTCATCCAATGCCCTTTATGCTCTTCTCTTGTCTCTAACCAGTCTTCTCAGAGCAACCAACATGGTGAAGTACTTTTTAACTTTCCATCTACAACTTATTTTCCATATCCAAATTTTGAAGGAATAGATCCACCCATTTGTACTCATGAACCCATCTGGATGGCACCACCTTCTATTATTCCAAGAAAATGTCCTATATGCATTAAGATGGTCAATACCCAACCTCAAGTATGCTCTCCTATACATAAAAACCATAATTCCATAAGTGATTATCCTCCAGCCTCGATCTCAAAAGAAAGTTGTCCTCATCCAAAGTGTTTTGATACAGTAGACATAGATTTTCCACATGAAAGCCATGTCTTAATGATGCATCATATTCCTGAGCTAGAAATAGATTATCCTAGACTCAAAGAAATATTTAGCTATTGTAGACCACTGGGAACTCCAAGATATGGATTAGGGTATATTGAAAAAACAGGTGCAATAATTCCATCCTGTAGATTTGAAAATCCATTACCCATGGGACTACAAAAACCATCAGTCCCAGAGATGCACAAATTCTTTTCCCTTATGAATGGATGTCCTAGAAGAAGAGTAAACATAGACTGGATTAAGAGAATGTTAAATTGGGATTTGTTTACTCATCTCGAAGACAAATAATTTAATGTCATTACTTCTGCAGAACTACAGAAAGAATTATCTGAGCAATGACAAACATATATGTCAATAAAGGATTTGTGGATATCCTTTTATGAATGATACAGACTTTCCCAAAAGGAAGCAATTCAAATGATGTCTGCCAAAGAAAGTGGTAGTACCAAACACAAATGGAAAGCCTTAGATGGACAAACATCTGAGACATATTTTCCTTTTCCCCCTTTTAAGGGAATCATTCTAGGAGAAGAGGAAAAACAAACTAAGGCTACTCCCCTCGTGATTCACAAGGAATAATCACAACAAACAAATTCAAAGAAAATACTCCAAAGTGTGTATGAACAATTAATTTGGAAAAATATTGCTCTAAGAGGGATGGCAGCACATACTTTTGTAACTAATGACTATGCTAGAAAGAAACAAATAGATCAACTTCAAGTCTCTACAAATCAAGTTGCTTCCACTATAAACTCTGTCAATTCCCAAGTCTCTGAAATCAAAAACACTTTAGAAAGTGAAAAAGACTCTTCAAAAGGAGACCATGAAGAACTAATGGAAGGATTAGGTGACGATTTTAAGAACACAGAGGAATCTATTATTAAAGTATCAGAAAAATATGGAAAGCTTCCTGACAAACCAATTCCTAGTTCTTACTTATTTCCACAAAAGGTCTCATCAGTAAACTCTACAGTCTACATTCTTGAAGAAAAGGTTTTCGGTCCATTTTCCCCAGAACAAGAAGAATCATCCTCAAATCATCTTCTGGTTACACAGTCTCATATTCTCCCTACTAAAGAACCAGTTCCTTGGAACATGACTAGGGTTCCAGCTCTAGACCTTATGGAAAAGACAACCTATTAGAGGCACAAACATTTACATATGAAAAATTCCCAAAATGGAACATAGATAGTATGAACACATGACAAATCCTTCAAGTTATAGATAGAATGTGTGTTTCCTACATAATCATGTGCATGAAAGGAAAAAATGAAATAGAAGCATGTAAGTCTATTATACAATGTTTTACAAGAACTTTGGCTAAATGGTGGGAAATAGATTCTTCACCTGCCCTAGTTCAGAAAATGGAAAAGGAACATTAAAGATGAAAATGGGGATATAATATTTAAAGAAGATGGCCAAGAATAAAATAATATGATAGGTGCATTAACTACATTCATTCTTGAGCATTGGTGTGGAACAGAACAATAACTCTATGATAAACATGCCATAATTCTAATGGGAATGAAATGTAAGAGAATGTCTAATTCTAATGATTTTCACAGAGAATGGAACCAAAGGATATATCAAGTAAAAGATAGAAAAAAAACTTCTCTTGAAGCAAGTATATCTTGCTGCTCTTCCCAACAAATTTGGTGAATATTTAAAAGTACAAAAAGTTGTTGTTCAGCGTTATGAAATTTATACTTGGGGAGAAATTTATACAATCATTACCTCAGCCCTAGTAGGATTGTGTGCTAACATGAAGGTTACAAATTCAATACAAAAGCTAGAAAAATTACCAAATAGTAGATCTATCTACGAAAAATATGGTATGACCCTAGATGACCCAGTTAGAAGAAATAAAAGGGAAAAGAAAGACATGAGACAAAGATTCCAAAAATATTATAAGGGCAAATCCAGTTCTTAACAAAAAGATAAGAGGAAAAGAAGTCATTATAAGAAATACACAAAGTCTCATTATCACTCCCCAGGAGACATCAAATTGCAATCTTACAAACAACATAGTAAGGCCAACCTAACTTGTTGGTTATGTGGACAACCAGGACACCTGGATAATAGATGTCTACAAGGACAACAATCCAAGAAGAATAAAGGTAAGATCTCACAACAAAAAGCAACATATGTGGATCAAGTCACCATGATACAAATCAATGCCCACACCATCCTTTTCCTAAGAGGGAAGAAGTTCATATGCTCCAGGAAGGATGTTTTCAGTCTACTGACACTTCTAAATTTGAATATTTCTCTAGTGAATCCTCTAATGAATAAATGTTACTTATAGAAAATGATTGCAGCTATAAAGATCCAAATTTTTGTATTTTCTAGATAGATTCTTCAAGTTATGAAGAAACAAAAGATGAAGAAGAAGAATATGATGAAGATTAACCAAAACCTAAGATCTGTATGACTCAAAATCAATTTGATGGAGATGCTCAGATGTTGGCACAAATCAAAGCATTGCCATAAGGAGAAATGAAGGTTGCACTTTTAGATTCATTTCTAAAAACCATGGTAAAATCTCAACAACCACAAACTCAGGTAAGAATTCATTGTTCATAGATGCTTATTTTGAAAGGAATACCAAGTCATTTATTAGACAAAACCAGAATGATAAGATGAGACCTTTGACTATAAATGATTTGGGAAAAGAAATAAATATTCTTAAGAAGGAAGTTACAGAAATAAAGCAAACATTAGAAAAGATTGAAAAAGAATCAGAAATTGAGGATGGATACAAAGATGATTCATGGGCTAGAAAAGAAATAAGAGGGTTACAATAACAAATCCAGACCTTGCAATTCATGTCTTCCCTAGAAGAAATTTATGAGAATGCAAATGCCAACATTAGTACATTTGAAACAAATTCTATAGAAGGTTTGAATTCTATGAGAATAATGGCCATCCAACATCAACAATATCATGTGATGATTAAGTTGAATATTCAAGGTCAAATCTTTAAGTTGAAATCATTGATCGATTCAGGATCATATTTTAACATCCTAAATAAATATTCTATTCCTTCTTGTTATTGGTTAAAAAATAACAATGCAACCATTGGGCTAGGTAATCAAACACTAAAGAAGGAATATAAAGTTGAAAGGGTCAAGTTATGTTTTGGACGTTATTGCTTGAATCTGAAGTTTTCACTTGCATAAATTTTGGTACCCTTTTCTTTTAGGTACTCCATTTTTTGTTGTTGTTGAACCACATGGTTTTGAAAGATTACCAAATGGAAAATCTAGATATTTTATTACAATAGCAAGGAGAAAAAATCTCATTTGTATCAGTCCCTAAGTTGTCCACAATGGTTCAAATGTATCAGACTCTCATAGAGAAAGAGAAAAGGATTCAAGAACTCCAACAAATGAAGAGCAACTAGAGGATTGATCAACAACTCAAGGAGCTAAAGATTCAAGACAGGATTAGTCAACTACAAAAAATATTTGAAGATTGGGTATGCTCAGAACTCCCAACTGCATTTTGGGAAAGAAAAACTCAATTTGTTGAATTACCATACAAAGGTAGCTATGAGGGAAAACCTTGTAAAAGAAGAGCAATACCTATGAATGCTAAATATAAAAAATTGTGTTCTGAAGAATTCCAAGGATTATTGAAAAAATGATTGATTAGAGAGTCCATTAGCCCATGGAATTTCTATGGATTCTATGTTAATAAACATTTTGAGAAGATTCGAGGAGTCCCAATATTGGTAGTAAACTATACTCCTTTAAATTCAGTCCTAGCTGATGATACTTATCATATACCCCACAAATCCAGTCTGTTCAATAGAATAGTAAATGCAAAGATATTCTCAAAGTTTGATTTAAAATATGGATTTTGGCAAGTGGCTATAAATGAGGAAGACAAATTCAAAACTGCATTTAGTGTTCCTACAGGTCACTATGAATGGAATGTTATGCCCTTCAGGATTAAGAATGCTCCGACAAAATTTCAAAGGGTTATGGATGACACTTTAAAGGAATATTTTGACTAGCTAATGGTCTACATAGATGATATATTGGTCTTCTTAGATTCCATAAACCAACATTTCAGGCATTTGGAGATGTTTTTAAAGGTCATCAAATAGTCTATTCTAGTTCTTTCTAAAAATAAAATGGATCTCTTTAAAACCTCTATCAAATTTATAGGTCACACAATTTCAAATGGCCAAATTGCTCTTCAAACCCATGGAGTGGAATTTGTAGAAAAATTTCTAGACAAAATAACTGATAATATCCAACTCCATCTCTTTATAGGAAGCTTGAACTATGTCATTCATTTTTATAAAGATTGTGCCAAATATAGAAAATTTATGAATGACAGGCTCAAAAAGGATCCTATGCCTTGGACTGAAGCACACATTGAGGTTATGAGAAAAATAAAATCTAAAGTCAGGCACTTTCCAATACTACATGTTGCAAGTGATGAACTATTTAAAATTGTTGAGTTTGATGCCAGTGACCAAGGATGGGGAGAAGTTCTTAAACAAGTTAAGGCAGGGAGATCAAAGACACATGAAGAAATCATACAATTTTCTTCAAGGACCTAGCTTGAAAACGAAAAGAACTATGCAAAAATTGACAAAGAAATAAAGAGAACCCTCAATGCAATCAATAATTTCGAAATCTATCTCATCAATAAAAATTATGCTCAGAATTGTTGTTGTTGCAATGAACAAGGTGTTACATAAGAAAATCACTAAAGAAAGTGAAGAAAAATTTGCAAGATGGCAAGCTCTATATGCAAATTTTGATTTTGATATTGAACACATCAAAGGCTCTGAAAAATCTATCCCTAGTTTTATCAGTAGAGAAAACCTTCAAGCGAGTGTGTGCAAGCGAGCAAGGAACAAGAGAGAGAGGGAACAAGCGATCGAGGACAAGTGAACATGGTTACAAAAAAAGCAAGATAAAATGCAGAAAGCCATTCTATGGTCATTGTTACTTAATGGGAAAATGGAGGTGAATAAATAAGGAATATCCCAGACAATGAAGATTGGGAAGTATATTCCCAATTATGGAAACCTACATGGTAACTTAGAAGAATTGAAGTTCTCGATATGCATTTGTAGCCAATTCATCTCCTACCAAATTATGTTCCAGAACTCAGAAGAATCTCATTTTATACTGGAAACATTCCAGACATGCTTTATGACAAATCGACCAGAGTTGTAGTTGATGCTACTTCAGCTTTATGCTACACCTTCAAAGATATAAAATTGATTTGGCAATAGTCTAATAATAATACAGGATTATGTCATCAATATTTTTCACTTGATAGACCCCGCTCCTATGCTCTTTGGCCTGATCAAGATCCCACACATAATTTCTTCGGAACAGACATGAATTACAGTGAATACAAAAAGGAATTGTGGAATTTTCTCGGGAAAGAGAATAGAAATAAGATATATTTCACATTATTGAAATTCGGAAGTGTATATACTAGTATGAGGGGATTATATCCTATTTAGCTATCATATTGGTGGAGAGACTTCGAAATCTGGTGCTACTAGAAAACTCTTCAAACAGACTTGTGAGTTATGCCACTTTAGTTCACAGGCTCCCAATGGAGTAGTTCCTATGCATACAAAAGAAGGTTTCCCTCATCCAAAGTGTTCTCTTTGGATTCTTAACTCCAAGATCTTTTTCCCAAGAATTTCAATATTCTTGTTTAACCACTCAAACTAATCTTGTTAATGATTCCAAGATTCTTTCCATATCCAAAATTGTTGTTAATGGTCTAAATCCATGGCAGGTCTTGATGGTTGAAGTTGGATTTTCATGGATTTTCAAATCCATACACGGAGTTTCGATGATGTTATTACTGCAAATAACAACAAACAGGAGTAACAACAGCTAGGAGTAAGAACAAATCGTAAAAAGTTAATTTCTCAAAAAGTATGATATGGGTTGTTGATATATTTTGAGGATAAGCATATTTCGACTCAGTAAATCCTCGTACAATAAATCTCAAGTACCCATATCATGAATATTTAGTTGTAGGAGTAACAAGAGTGACAACTAAGGGTAAACAACAATGACAATTGGTTCTGTAACAATCACA
Source organism: Picea engelmannii (assembly GCA_009831015.1). Lineage (NCBI taxonomy): Eukaryota > Viridiplantae > Streptophyta > Pinopsida > Pinales > Pinaceae > Picea > Picea engelmannii. Next base: position 172,547 of record ML777384.1, on the reverse strand, counting down.
AACTAAACCATTTTTCAAAGATAAATGCAAGATATGTTATTTCTCTAATATTTAACCATAATTCATATGAAATACTAAAGAAATGCAATGGAAAACACCTTGGTTCTAAATCTCGCATATAAACATTAAAATGAATTAATAAACATTAATGTGATGTTATGGGTAAGAAAGAAGGGATTAAAAATAGGAAAAGAAGATGTAAAAAGAATGACAATTCCATGGCCCAACGCATTCCTACCCATCATAATGAATGAGATTGTTCTAATTTTTTTACAAGGAATTAATAATTTTCCTACCATTGTTATATAAATTACATTTTGTAGATGTTAAGTGTTGGTGTATTTATAACAAAAATAAGATAGGGAATATATATTTTTTTATGTCAAAATACAAATGTCTAGTATAGCACACAAAAACCATCAAAATGTATAGAACTTATCGACTAGTTGATTCAAAATGTATCGTTATATAATTTTTCATATATTTTGGCACTTTATGGGTGGAAAATTGGAGCCATCGGCTTGTAAGGCCCATTTTAGAGGCAAGTTTTTCTTTGGTGATTTGGGGTCTTTCTTTTGTATATGTAAAGAATTGTTGTACTTCTAACAAAAATAAGAGAGTAAGAATATATATTTTAAGTTAGAATACAAATTTATAGTATAGAACACAAAAACCATAAAAATGTACAGAATTTATCTACTAGTTGATTTGAAATGGATCATTATATAGTTTTTCATATATTTTTGTTGAAAAGTCAACAAGAAATGTGTGTCTAATTTATTTTTCCCTCAAATAAATTGGACAATAAATATCAATCTAGTATCTCATTTATAACTGAGTGAGTTGGAGTTGTGACAAAATTATAAGTGTAGTTATGTGTGTTGTAAAGTAGTTTAACTCAGTTAAGTGAGTTAAGCCCAGTTGTACTAGTTGTAACTAAACTTGCACTAGTGAGAGTTCCGTGAATTAATTATTAATTAATTCACAATCAGTGAACTCACATGCAACTAAAGATTCACCACGGTTAACTACATGCATGTCAGATCCAGTGGAGACCTAGTTGAGATAACAAGTGAAAGGGACAGTTTGGCTATCAGTTGTGATTTGAGTAAAGTGCACTCATGCAATCACACATGCAGTGGATATGCTCATGAGCATGTGCAAACTAGGAAATTCGAATTCATTGTGAGAATTCTATTTGCAGGGATTGTGCAGAGGAGGCAGGCTTTCTGGAGATAGAATATTGGCACATGAATTTGTCAATTTTTGTATGAAAATGTGAGAGGATTGTATTGTACTAAGATCTCTTGGATTAGAGTTTTGTATGAGATTGTTTCATGATCCATGATATACATAATATATGATAGTGGGGTTTTTAGCTTTATGCTTTCCTGGAAAAACTTTTGTGTTATGTGTTCTTGATATTTCACTTTGTGATCGTGGTTTAATTTCCACAAGAATATTAGTAGAAGCAATTTTGTATTTAACAATGGTATATAATTGTTAGATCAGGATAATCTAGGAAATACTTAATTTGTATTGAAATTTCTACATGGTATCAAAGCCACAGAGCCATGGAAGTGAGGTGAAAAAATAATAGTATTTTCACAGGTCTCGTCTCTAGCAGGGTGATCGACGGCATAGTACTGAAAACTTCATGCATTTTTGAGAGCATAAATTTCCGCACCCTACTCAAAGGAGAGGTGCGAACCTCCCTTAGGATTTTCACAGGCTACTTAAAGGAGAGGTGCAAACCTCCCTCACCCCACTGTGCATTACAATGCGAACTTCCTCAGAATTTTCGCAGGCTGTACACTGGTGAGGTGCAAGCTTCCCTCAGGCTAGTAACTGGTCAGGTGCGAACCTCCCAGGGCAAGAAGGATTGCAACAGTTGAGTTTGTGGTTGGATAAAAGTCGAATTTGCAGAAGGAATTTCTTGGTGCTATAGTTGATTCAAGATTGAAATGAATTTCAATGGTTTGAGGTTAGAGTATGCACTCGAAGGAACCTCTAACTACATTTCTTGGAAGGACAGGATGGAAGTGGTACTCGAAGACAATGGCTTTAAGGAATACATTGACAAAGATGTTCCTAACCTGGATGTGACATACACTCCAAATCTTGATGCATGGAAAAAGAAAGTGGCAAAGGTTAGGAGGATTTTGTTGGAGGGAGTACAAGACCACATTGTCTCAAGTCACCATGGGAAAGCCACACCACATGCAATGTGGAAGGCTTTGAAGGATCTATTACAGAATAGTAGCGACCATAGGAAATTGGCGCTCAAAGATGAACTCAGGAAGATCAAGATGGAAAAGGGAAACTCCATTCCAAAATATCTCACGAAGTTTGTCCAGTGTCGGGATGAGCTTGGAAGTGTGGGAATAACAGTCGTTGTTGATGATTTGGTGAGCTTGGCTCTCCTAGGACTTCCCAAGAGTTGGCACAGTTATCAATACTCTGTCAATGGAAGGGAAAAATTTCCAAATTGGGAACGACTATGGTCAGATCTAGTGCAGGAGGAGTTCAGGCGGAACACCAGAGATGGATCTTCATCAAAGTGTGATGATGAAGAGGATTTTTCTTTGACTGCCAAGGCAAGGAAAGGGAAAGGGAAGAAATTCCATTCAAAATCCGATTCTAAAGTCAAGAAGCTGGATTTGTCCAAAGTGAAGTGTTTTCACTATCACGAACATGGGCATCTCACTACTAACTGTCTACAGAAGAGGAAGAACAAGACGGTTGCTCGAGCTGCAACTAGTGAGCCTCTTGTATTGCAATTTAAACTTGACTTCTCTTTGATCGCATGCATGGCCTCAAGTGCATCGAGATCAATGTGGTATTTGGATAGTGGTGCTTCCTACCACATGACGGGAGATAAAGAGTCTTTCAGTGACTTGGAGGAGAAATATCTCATAATGCATATAGAGATGGGTGACGATGGACAATACAGTGTGAATGGTATTGGTGCCATTACCTTTCAAAGCGAGTCAGGTAAACCATTTCAATTGAAAAATGTTATGCATGTTCCAGGTTTGAATAAAAACCTGGTCTCAGTCACAATGTTGGAGGACAAAGGCTATGACGTTACTTTCAGCGGTGGAAAGGCCTACCTGTGACATAAAGAAATGGGTAAAGTCAAGAAGATAGGGATTTGAGTTAAGAATCTCTACATGATAGAGGTAGATGGTTGCGGTGCCATGGTGGGAAAGGTAGAAAAAGTGGTGAGCCAAGATGAGAGCAAATAATGGCATAGGCGATTGGGCCATCTTCATCATGGAGCCTTGAAGATCATGCAGCAAATATATACTGGATTTCCAAGGGGAACACTTTCTCAGTTAGATCAGTGCAAGGGGTGCACCCTAGGGAAGTATGTAAAGTCCACCTTTCATGAAAAAGAGAACCGTGCTTCGATGATCCTGGAGAGAATTCACACAGACATGTGTGGACCATTATCGGTTGCTTCAACAGCAAAACATAGGTATTATGTTATTTTTGTTGATGACTTTTCTCATAAATGATGGATATTCTTCATGCAGAAGAAGGATCAAACATTCTCAAAGTTCTGTGAGTTTAAAGCATTGGCGGAGAAAGAGTTGCGAAAGCAAGTGAAGGCTCTAAGGAGCGATAATGGTGGAGAATACATCTCTAACGAATTCAAAGACTTCTGCAGCAAAGAAGGAATTCAAAGAGAACTCATAGTGCCTCATAACCCACAACAAAATGGGGTCGCGGAGAGAAAGAACAGAACGATCATGGGTGTTGCACGAGCGATGTTGCATGATCAGGGCCTACCAATGCATTTGTGGGCAGAGGCATGCAATACTGTGATTTATGTTCAAAACTGTTGTCCTCGTAGAATACTTGGCATGAGTACACCTGAAGAAGCTTTCACTAGTAAGAAACCTGATGTTTCTCATTTTAAGATTTTTGGCTCATCTGTTTATGTGCATGTGACCAAGGATTCCAAGAAGAAGCCGAAACCGACTATTGAAGTTGGGATTTTTGTGGGGTACACAGAAACACCCCATAATTATCGTGTGTATTTTTCGAACAGTAAGATGACTGTTATGCGACAGGATATAAAATTTGATGAGGGGAAAGTCATGCAGTTGTCACTTGAGAGGGAGCTAGACTTGCATGCAGAAGAGGAACTGTTGGTTCCCAAAGATGAGTCTCAAGATGTGGATCAACCACATGAGGAGGTTCATGGAGTGGAGGAAACCACTCAAGCACAGCCATCCATCAGAAATGGCAGAAAGTGCACCACGAAAGATGACAGATTGAGACTAGATGTTGCACAGAATGTAGGAGTCCCTACTTCATAGCGCAGAGAAAGACAGTATCCTGATCGATTTGTTAGATACATGGCTCTCATGAGAAAATGTATTGTGACTAAACCATCTTCCTTTCAGGATGCAGTGCAGGATCCCACTTGGGTTGATGCTATGGTGGAGGAGTACGACTCCATTGCCAAAAACAATGCATGGGAAATTATTCCAAGACCGATTGATAAATCAGTGATAGGATCGAGATGGATCTACAAGGTAAAGCAAGTTGTTGATGGGAGTGTGGAGAAATACAAGGCCAGTTTTGTGGCCTGAGGCTTCTCACAGATCGAGGGGATAGATTATGATGAGACCTTTGCACTTGTCACAAGGTACTCTTCCATAAGATCCATCCTTGCACTCTCAGCGCAGATGGGCTAGCGCATTCATCAGATGGATGTAAAAACTGCGTTCCTCAACGAGATCATTGAGGAAGAAGTGTACATTGAGCAGCCATAAGGTTTTGAGACCTTTGACAGAGAGTTGCATGTGTGAAGACTCAAGAGAGCATTGTATGGGCTGAAGCAAGCACCCCATGCTTGGTACACTCGGATAGACAGCTATTTCACAGGATTGGGCTTCACCAAAAGTGAAGCAGATGCAAACCTATACCAAATTGTGGTGGAGGGTAAGATTTTAATCATTGTTATTTATGTTGATGATTTAATATTGACTGGTGATGAGCAGTTGATACACTCATGCAAGGATGACCTTGCAAAGGAGTTCGAGATGAAGGATTTGGGCCTTCTTCATTATTTCCTTGGATTGGAAATACAGCAGCGAGATGGTGAACTTTTTGTGTCTCAAGGCAAGTATGCAAGGGAGATACTGGGTAAGTTTCACATGGAGGGCTGAAAACCCATGGATACTCCTCTTCCAAGAAACTGGAGGAAAGAGGATGTTACTTCTGGAGAGGTAGTGGATGCTACTGTCTATCGACAGTTAGTGGGTTCACTAATGTATTTAGTGAATACGAGACCGGACATTTGCTATGCAGTTAACCAGCTAAGTCAAGCGATGGTTAAGCCTACCAAACTCTTTTGGAAGGAGGGTAAGCATGTCCTGAGATATCTGAAGGGCACATATGAGTATGGATTATGGTACAAATAGACGAATGAGGTGAAGTTGCATGGCTTCATGGATGCAGATTGGGTGGACATCCCAATAGACAGAAAGAGCACATCAGGGGGGATCTTTAGTATCATATCTACAGTTGTTTCTTGGTATAGCAGGAAACAAAGATCCGTGGCACTTAGTTCAGCGAAAGTGGAATACATGGCAGCGAGTCAAGTTGCATGTGAGGCTATCTAGATGAGAAAGATCTTGGTTGGTTTGTTTGGTTCTCATTTAGATCTGACAGTGATTCATTGTGATAATCATAGTTGCATTAAACTCTCGATTAATCATGTGTTTCATGACATATCTAAGAATATAGATATCCGGTATCATCATCTCATATATTGTGTGTAGCGGAAGATCATGTTCCTTCAATACATTCCTACGGAAGATCAGGATGCAGACATTCTGATGAAGGTGCTCACCAGGAGAAAATTTGAATATCATAGAGACAGGATTGGGGTGAAGGATAATCCCTTTCTTGTTGAGAGGGAGTGTTGAAAAGTCAACAAGAAATGTGTGTCTAATTTATTTTTCCCTTAAATAAATTGGACAATAAATATTAATCTATTATCTCATTT
>ML777384.1:125558-166472 GCA_009831015.1 Picea engelmannii | reverse complement strand
AATTGGACAATAAATATTAATCTATTATCTCATTTATAACTGAGTGAGTTGGAGTTGTGAAAAAATTATAAGTGTAGTTATGTGAGTTGTAAAGTAGTTTAACTCAGTTAAGTGAGTTAAGCCCAGTTGTACTAGTTGTAACTAAACTTGCACTAGTGAGAGTTTCGTGAATTAATTATTAATTAATTCACAATCGATGAACTCACATGAAACTGAATATTCGCCACGGTTAACTACATGCATGTCAGATCCAGTGGAGACCTAGTTGACATAACAGGTGAAAGGGATAGTTTGGCTATCAGTTGTGATTTGAGTAAAGTGCACTCATGCAATCACACATGCAGTGGATATGCTCATGAGCATGTGCAAACTAGGCAATTCGAATTCATTGTAAGAATTCTATTTGCAGGGATTGTGCAGAGGAGGCAGGTTGTCTGGAGACAGAATATTAGCACATGAATTTGTCAATTTTTGTATGACAGTGTGAGACAATTGTATTGTACTGAGAGATATTTGATTAGAGTTTTGTATGAGATTGTTTCATGATCCATGATATACATAATATATGATAGTGGGGTTTTAATCTTTATGCATTCCTGAAAAAACTTATGTGTTATGTGTTCTTGATATTTCACTTTGTGATCGTGGTTTAATTTCTGCAAGAATATTAGTAGAAGTGATTTTGTATTTAACAATGGTATATAATTGTTAGATCATGAGAATCCAGGAAATACTTAATTTGTATTGAAATTTCTACAATTTTGTCACTTTTATGGGTGGAAAAATTGGAGCCATTGGCTTGCAAGGCCCATTTTACATGTAGGTCCTGCTTTGGCAACTTGGGGTCTAGAACCTTTCAGAGCTTGTTTTAACCCCAAAAACAATATTTTAAGGCCTCAAATGGCTCTAGAAGGTTTTGGACCCCAAATTTCCAAAGTGAGACTTGTCTCTAAAATGGGCCCTACAAGCCAATAACTCCAGTTTTTCCACCCAGAAAGTGCGAAAATAGATCTCAAATTAATAATAATCCATTTTGGACCATGAAATTCTCTTGGTATCATGGTGGTCGACCCTTTTTGACATATACATTGACAAGTTAGAGGATTGCTTGGAAAAAGTAGGTTGTGTCGGCCCTACTCTCACTGGTATAGTCATCAATCTTCTTCTTTATGTCGATGATATTTTTCTTATGGAAAGGAGTCCCCATGATATTGAAAACCAACTAAGAATCCTCAAGTATTTTTGCTCCAATATGGGTATGACTGTTAATACTGATAAGACTAAGGTCATGATTATTAAATCCAATAATATCCCTTATGATACCTTCGTATATGACAACAACAACTTGGAGGAAGTGACTTCATAAAAATATCTTGGAATTGATATTCACCACAAGTTCAATTGGAATTATAGCATTGATAAAAGGATTATATGGGGATGGAAATCTTATTATGGGCTTGAAAACAATTGTAAATCTGTTGATCTTTGGAGTTGGGATAAGAAAAAACTCCTCTTTGAGACTCTTGTTACACATGTTATTCTTTATGGATGTGAAGTATGGGGTTGTAGTATCTCTTGTGAATCTTGGAGAAACATAGAGAAAATACAAAAAGGATTTTATAACCTATAATCTCAAAATTAAAGGAAATACGCCATATCCCATCCTCCTCTTAGAAACAAGCCTCTCCCCCATTGAAAGCATGGCTATGACTAGATACCTAAAGTATAAGAACAAGTTAAACAACATGGAAGACAAGAGGCTTCCTAAAATTTCTTCAAAATCGAGTCATAACCACCATCGACTCAAGTGAGGATGGAATAAAGATGTTCGGTCTTGGCTAAACTATTGGGGAATCATGGAAGACACCATTTTTCAAAATAAATATACTATTAAAAAAAAACGTCAAAACAAAATTTAAGGAGAAAATGTGGTGTGATAAAGAGTTAGAGGAAAAAATAAAATTAAGGTATTATAAGGATGTAATCAACCCTAATCTAGAAGATCAAAATTATCTATTTGCGTTCCCAAGTGTAAAGAAAAAAATAAGCATTGCTAATATAAGAACAAATTCTCACGAACTCCGTAGTGAAACTGAGCGTTGGTCAATTCCTAAAATGCCATGGGATGAAATAGTGTGTCACCTTTGTGACACTAAGATGGTCGAAGATGAAAAGCACTTTCTCTTAGATTGTCCATCCTATACCTATATTAGATCTTATTTTCAAAATATTTTTCACACTACCAACCTTCCTAACCTCTTAACTCAACAAAAGTATGGTGATCTTGGAAAGCTTCTCTTAATTCTTTTCGAGCACATAAACAAAATTCTAAAGAATCTCAAGTAATCACTTACCCTCTTAAGGTCCAATAGACCAATTTGGTCTTACTAGAAGTTAATCATCATCATCATCATCATCATCATCAATAGGTCAAATTGTAGGAGACATAACTTTTTCATATGAACTTTGATTGAGGTGATTTTTGCATCATTGGAAAGATATCGATATGTAGAACAAAATTGAGCTGCTAGGAACTACGCTTGCGATTTTTTGACCCAAAAAATGGCCATTTAAGGCCTCAAATGGGCACAAGAAGGTTTTGGATCCCAATTCGCTAAAGCATAACTTGCCCTTAAAATGGACCCTACAAGCCAATAGCTCCAATTTTCCCACCCAGAAAGTGCCAAAATAGATGACAAATTATAAAGTGATCCATAAAATGCATGGAGGTTTCTCTCATGGTCTAGTTGGTACATTTAAGGGATGGTATAAACCTTGGTTTCTGTTACTGGGATTGCTAGTAAAACAAAGTATGCATCCTCTAATAAATTGACTCACGTTTTCTTTCATTCTAGGCCAATACACATATGTTGGCACCAAGGTTTTGAAAAGACCACACATGTGCCACAATTTTTGCACAACGTGTGTGCCATAGGTTTTCTACTACGCAACACCAATATTCAACGTCTATTCCAACCAGTTTTATACTATGTGTGCCAACCAATGGTGCATTTCGCACAAGGACTTGTAAGGAACACATGCATATCAAATATTCTAATATCAGAATAATGATTGTAACCTTTTTTGTAACTGACCGATTGGTTGCGATCAAGGTTGTTAGTGAGCTAGAAATTTTGTTATGATTTCCATGCTCCTGTAGAGATATAATAAATGCATGCAAACATGTAATGGTCGATATTTTCACTGGTCTAGTTCTAGTTGGTTGATTGTAACCTTTTGGTTCATTTTTGAGGTTGATTGTAATGGCAGAGCTAAGAATGGAATAGGAGAGAGAAAGTAGATCAAGATATGAATCTATGATTTCAAGTTTAATCTTAATGGGTCATTGTGCATACCATGATCCTCCATGTATCTAAATGTTTCACTATGAGTAGTGAAAGAAGGCATGAGGCCCAAGTTTATCCTTCCTATCATGTGCTTTGTTATGAATGTATGTTTTTATAGATGTTAGACTGCATGTTACTTAGATGAATGTTGATATGAATGAGTACTGTATAATGTGCATCTCTTAGTTAATTATTTCTCATTTGTATTATTATGTCATGTTATGCACAAAATTTATATCTTTGTGATTCTCATGCATGTCTCAGGTGAGACCTTATTCATACCTTGAATATTGAATATGTTGAAGTGAATGGGGTATTTGTTGGTGAATCCTTTTGAACCCTGGGTCTGAATCCTCGAGCCAATAATCAGTTCCATTGCCAGGACCTAAACAATTTGTGTTGCTACATGACGGAGTAAGGACATGACATGGAAACCCTCCAAGAAGGAGATAGAATAATGGATCTCTAAGAAGGAAGATGAGTTCGTGCAACGAGAGACCAAAAACCTGCATATCAACCTGGAACGATGGAAACAAAGGTACATATATTCATATCTACATGAAATTTTCTTTGTTGAGTTTCCTTGTTTATTACATGAATGAATAAATAGATATAGATAGATTAACTATGTATGGAGAGCCCAAGAATTGTTGGTTTGGGACCAAGAAGCGGTAAATCGGTTGAAATTTTTTGATAAAAAATGGGCCAAAGCCATCGATTTTTTGTTTGATCACGTGAAATAAGGATATATCATAGAGTTTAATGTTGAATACAATGAATTTTTCAGTAGTGCTGAAAGAAAGTTTGCAGTCGACCCTAGAAGAAGGATGTTAGTGATGCATATGGATCCCAATAGGATGGAAGAGTAAACCCCCCATGCGAAGGGGGAGGGAATGAAAAGATGGGGGAAGAACATGAAATATGGTGAAGGGAGAATGGATCCACAAGAGAAGAGAAGAAGAATATTTGAGCGCTATGTAAGAAGAGTCAAGTTGAGGAAGAAAGTCGAGCAGAAAAATAGAGAAGGGAGAGCAAGGGGTGATGGACAAGTAGTAATATCTAAGATGAAGAGAAGAGAAACTACACCAGAAGGGTGCATGGGAGAAAGATATGTGTCATAGAGAAGCATACAATAAGAGAGGCCATCAAAGAAACATAGCGTAGAGAAAGAGGTATCAAGAGAGGATACTGGAGAAGGTAGTAGTAGAGTTATAAATAATGAGGTCAGATCCCCTTGGCTAATGAGAGATGGAGTTAAGTCAAAAGAAGATGAGGTGTATAGTAGTAGCAATAGTAGCACAAAATATAGTGATGAAGGTGCATTCCAATAAAGTGATTATATCTTGGCTATTGAAAGGAGGCTCGTGCAACTCAATATTGGAAGCTCTTATGGATCCATCACTGAAGAAGATGAGTTAGTGTGGATGAACCCCCTATTTGAACCACCCCCTTTGCACATTTTTAACCAAGAAGAAAGTGCATAGGTGAGATAAGTAGAAGAAGAAAGTTAAAAAATGAGAGAAGTAGAAGAAACAAGTGGAATAGAGACCGAAGTCAACGACACTTAGCAAGAATTGTCAGTAACAATAGTAACTAGTAGCAGTCGTTCAGGAAGATCAAGTTCCAATTCAAATATGGCCAATGAGTATTTGACCCTTAGGATTATTTTTAAGGACCTAACCTCCCTAACCCTTCACATAGGTAGAATAATATATTTTCCATGTAATAAAGGCCAATATTAATAAAGCCTAGTAATAAGGAAGAATAAGTCAAATTTAAGAAGACCTAGTAGAAGCTTCCACTTCTAGAAGATCTTCCTCTTGATTGTTATTTTGGTAGATAGATTTAGTATAAATAGGAGTCCAGGGAATGAGAAGTCTTGTCTTGAGAATCATTATAATAGAGCGTTTATTTGTTGGAGGTTTCCCCCTCAAAGCGGAAAGTGAACATTGTTTCCTATCAATAAAGATATTATTTTGGTGTTGTGGTTTCATACACTGTGTTGTTCCATTGTAATTCTCTACAGTATTCCTGTTTTTCTACTATTATAATAGATCTGGTACCTTACAAGTGGTATCAGAGCACTTACCAAAAAATTGTGGGTTATTTTTTTTCAAGGTAGAGATGTATTCTGGCATCTTAAAGCTACAAAGATATGTCGTTCAATGCATAAATCCGTGGTCGGGGAAGCATACACTCAGGAACTAAAAGTGGTACTTAAGCACACATTGTTGGCCACCCTTGTAACCCCTATTGGTATCCCTTCGAGTGGTAGCGCATCATATCTCACTTGTATACAGATCGACCTAGATATCTTGAAGCCCTCCATAGATAAACCAATCGGCCACCTGATTGCTATAGTGCCACTGAGAACAACACTCAAGAAGATACTCTCTAGTACCTAGGTAGTCAGGTAGTATGAATAAGGGCACAGTCTAGCCTCCTTAATTGGTTCCCTTAGATATTGGGTTGAGTACTATTGTTAGACCCCGCAAGTATATAAGAGAGATATAGCACAGGGAAAACCCTTGTCTGTAGAAACCTTGAATACCCTAATGCTTGGGATGGAAACAAAAGCAGAACAACAAGATCTATTATCGTGTATCTTTACCTCCTGCATTCTAGTTGTGAAATTACTGCACATTTTTTCCTGTTAAGAATTTGGGCCTTTCAACACTACAATATTATTCAGATCAGAGTATAATGCTACAGGAGTAAAAAAAAAGAAGGGATTATGGGGCCTACCCACACTCTTATTTGAGACCTATCGCATTGAATTCCTCTTTTCATCCCGATCACAATGATACCTATTATTTTCCAGCCTTTTTTTCCTGTGGTCTCGCTCCCCTTCCATCCCCCTTATTAGGGAACTATCTCATTGGATTCCCCTTTTCACCATGATCATTGTCACACCTATCATTTTAAAATATTTCTTTGACCCCATGGACCCACCCCCTATTTCCATCATGGCTCCCACCCACCAAGAAGAAACCAATTAGAAACTAAGTATTGATCTAGTTTCCCTTCAGGACAGAGTAAATAAAGACATTTCAACCATTCATGCAAAAATAGACATCATCCAAGACCATATCCATAGCACCATTGGTGAATTCAAAGACCATCTAGGTGGCCAAATTAATGCAATCCATTCCACACTCCACCAATTCATGACCAAATTCCAGGCTACATCCTCCTCTAACCGCCCTCTCTATAATGAAGATGTTGAGTCCAATCAACCTCTCCCCTCTCATTCCAACTACCTACCTAGCGACCCTCGTCTTCCCAGAGTCAAGGTCAACAAATTTGATGGATTGGATCCACAAGCCTGGGTTACTCAAATGGAAAAACATTTCTCCCTAGATGGCACCATTGATGAGTTAACCAAGCTTCATTATGGAATTCTCTATTTGGATCCGGAAAGATGGAAATGGTGGAAATGGAATCGTTATGCACGCCAAGGGTATGTTTCTTGGTCACAATTTGTTGTTGATTTGTATGAATGCTTTGACATGGATATCCACCATTTAGGGTACATCTGACCAAGTTGAAATAGTATGGCACAGTAGAATATTTTATTTTTTCCTTTGAGCACTTCGGACGACATGACAAACACTTTCTTCAGGGAGTACTTTATCAGTGGCCTCAAGGATGAAATTCACGCCTAGTTCGTCATGTATCACCCCTAGACTTGACTGGAATCCACTAAGCATGCCAAAGAGGCACAATAGGTCATTTTGGCCCAGAGAAGAAAACCCACTTTTGTTTCCTTCCCTAAACCCAACCCACCTGCCCCTCAGGCCACTCCTCAAATGGATGAATGCCAACTCAAAGGTCTTTTCTATAATTGTGATGAAAATATTTTCCCAAGCACAAGTGTAAGGAACAAAATATTTTTATGGCCATTTTAGAGGATGTTGTTGAAGAGGAAGATGATTTCCCCTATTGAAGAGATACCCCTTACCGATGCTACTACTATGCATGTTGACCCACCATAATTTGAAGCATTGATTTCATTACATGCCCTCATGAGATTCTCTGCTCCTCAAACCCTCAAGCTCATTGGCTAAATTAAGCATCAAAAATTCATCATCCTTGTTGGCAATAGAATCACCCATAAGTTTATTAATTGTTGCATTGCCCAAGAAATCAATTATTATATTTGTGTCGTCAACAATTTTCAAATAATGATAACTAATGGTGGTTTCATGAAATTTGGTGGGCATTGTGAAAATTTACATCTTCAAATTGGCCAGTACCACATGAAATCTCATATGTTTTCCATCGATATTGGCGATTGTGACATTGTGCTAGGTGTTGAATGGTTACACACTTTGGGCCCCATTATCATGATTTTAATGAATTAACCATGAAATTCCAATAGGATGGACAACAATATTGCTTCCAAGGAATCACAGTGGGTTCCCTTGAGATCATCAATTCCCATCGCATGGAAAAGATTATCAAAAAAGGTCATTCAGGTATTATCGTCCAACTCCATTCCATTCAAGCAGTTGAGACACCCTCTATGCATCATGACCTCTAATCTCTCATCTCCAAATACCAAGTTGTTTTTCCCACTCCCCAGGGACTTCCTGTGGTGTTCATGATCATTTCATCCCACTTATCCCCAACAGTCTCCCTCCCAATGTTCAACCTTATCATCATCCCTTTTCCCAGAAGAATGAAATTGAGAAAATCATGGAAGAATTTCCCTATTCTTCTCCTATGGTCATGGTACTCAAGAAATAAGGTATTTGGCATATGTGTCCAAACTTTAGTGCCCTCAATAAACTCACCATCAAAGAAAAGTTTCCCATTCCTGTCATTGATGACCTCTTGGATGAATTGAGCGATGCCTAGTACTTTACTAAACTTGATCTTTGATCTGGCTACCACCAGATCTATATGAAAGAAGAAGACATTCCCAATACTTCCCTTCAAACTCATGAGGGTCACTATGAGTTCTTGGTCATGCCCTTTATCCTTTGTAATGCCCCATCAACCTTCCAAATTATCATGAATCATGCCTTATGTCCTTTTCTCTGTCATTTTGTCGTAGTTTTCTTTGATGATATTCTCATCTATAGTAAAAATTGGACATCCCATATTTCCCATGTCGATCGAGTTCTGCATCTCCTCTGTTAGCACAAAATTTTCCTCAAACAATCTAAATGTGCCTTTGGAGCCTCAGAAGTGGAGTGCGTGGGTCATATTGTTGTCAAGGATGGTGTAAAGGTGGATCCTAAGAAAATTGAAGCTATGCAATATTGACCTTTCCCTAAAACTCTTAAGATATTGCGTGGATTTCTGGGTTTAACATGTTGTTATCACAAGTTTGTTAAGAATTATGGAAAAATTGCAGCACCTCTCATGGATATCCTTAAAAATAATGCATTCATCTGGACTCCAACAACTGATCAATCCTTCCATGCCTTGAAAGCGGATATGTGCATGGAACTGGTCTTGTCTCTTCCAGACTTCACCAAGACCTTTGTCTTGGAATGTGATTCTTTCAAAAACTGAATTGGGGTAGTCCTCATGCAATAGGGTAGGCCTTTGGCCTTCACCAATAAAAAAATTTTAGACATACATTTGGGCCAATCAATGTATGAAAAGGAAATGTTGGTTATTCTACATGAAGTGTATCTCCAACGTCCTTATCTATTGGGGCAATGATTCCATATTAAAACTGATCACCAGAGCCTCTAGTATTTTCTGGAACAAAGAATTTCCTCCCCGAAGAAACAAAAATGGGTAACCAAGCTATTCGTCTATGATTATGAGATCATTTACCAGAATGGAAAAGCAAATGTGGTTGTTGACGCTTTTCCCGAAAATATGAAGAATAAGTGTCCTTCTTTTCCCTCCCTTTTGTTGTACCAGATTGGCTCCAAGCTGCTTGCCAAGAATGGTTGCAAGATACCAAAATATCTCGCCTCATCCAGAAATTGTAAGAAAATTCTCCAACTTCTCTAGGGTACTCTTGGAGCAATAATGATCTTCTCTAAAAAGGTCATTTCTATTTAAGAAACTAGTGGCAACTTAAATACACGGTGCTTTCTGAGCTTCATGCTTCACCTACAGTTGGGCATTCAGGTTTTACCAAAAACTATGAAAGGGTCAAATGTTCTTTTTTATGGGATGGTATGAAACATGAATTTTGCACTTTTGTGGTTGAATGTGAAGTTTGTCAATGTAACAAAGGAGAAATAGTCAAATCCCTAGGCACACTCCAACCCCTTCCAATTCCCCCTTCTATCTGGCGGGATATTTCTATGGATTCATTATGGGCCTACCTAAATATGGCAACAAGGCAGTCATGATGGTGGTGGTTCATGATCGTCTTTCCAAATATGTTCATTTCTATTATCTACAACATTCCTTCACCGCATCCACATTGGCTCAAGTTTTCATGGATAATATCTACAAACTTCATGGCATGCCTGATTTTATTGTCTCTTACCGAGATCTTTACTTTCACCGACTATTTTTGGAAAGGATTATTCAGGCTACAAGAAACCCAATTGCATCTCAGCACTGCCTATCATCCCTAGAATGGTGGCCAAACTGAAGTTGTCAAGAAGTGTTTGGAAACATATTTGAGGTGTTTTGCATCTTAGAGGAAAAATCAGTGGGCTCAATGGTCACCCCTAGATTAATGGTGGTAGAATACTTCTGACCATACAACTACTCGCATGACTCATTTTGAAGAAGTATATGGACAAAATCCATCTTTCGTTCTCTCATACATGCCAAGTGTCTTGAAGGCCCAGGCGGTTGACCAAACTCTTACAGTTTGAGAGGCTATTATCCTTACCCTCAAAGAGAATTTGGTCATGGCTTAAATTTTCATGAAGCAACAAGAACATCAAGGTCGCTCAGAACATCAATTTGATGAAGGGGACCAAGTGTTTCTTCAACTTCAACCTTATAAGTAGACTTCACTCAAGGCTGACCATTGTCAGAAACTGGCGCCCAAATTTTATGGTCCTTATATAGTTCTCAAACGAGTGGTACATGTGGCCTATCAGTTAACTTTTTCCAAACATTCTAAGCTCCATCTTGTTTTTCATGTCTCATGCTTAAAGAAGGTGATTGGAACTAAGTACCAAAATCAAACTAGTCTTCCCAAGTTTGATGAAGAAGGCTCCATCTGGTTGCAGCCTCAAGCAGTATTGAGCTAGTGTGAATGTTGTCTCCATCAACGCACCATCAAGGAAATGTTAGTACAATGGAAAGATACAACTCCAGCATATGCCACATGGGAGCCAGCTACCATTCTGCAACAATTTTCTCATCTCAAGCCTTGAGGACAAGATTGTTTTTAAGGGGGATGGAATGTTAGGGACCTAAAATCCCTAACCCCTCATGTAGGTAGAATAATATTTTTTCTATGTAATAAAGGCCAATATTAATAAGGCCTAGTAATAAGGAAGAATAAGTCAAATGTAAGAAGACATAATAGAAGCTTCCGCTTCTAGAAGATCTTCCTATAGATTGTTCTTTGGGTAGATATATTTAGTATAAATAAGAGTCGAGGGCATGAGAAGTATTGTCTTGAGAATCATTCTAATAGAGAACTACTATGTTGGCGGTTCCCCCCTCAAAGAGGCAAGTGAACATTGTGTCCTATCAACAAAGATATTATTTTGGTGTCGTGGTTTCATATATTGTGTTTCTCCATTGTTATTGTATGCAATATTTATGTTTTTTTTTCTATTATAATAGATTTGGTACCTTACAATTCTCGTGTTTCATGGGATAGGAAGAGATGATGCAGAACAACATTGGTTCACTTGTGGACCAATATGGTACATGAAGTAAGTCATAGATGAGATTTTTGAGATCGTGTAGTTGGATACCACATTCAAAGATATAGGCCTGACATGGTACATGAATTATAAATTTACTTCGTTGGTGGGACATGCATGAAGTATAAAGTTACCGTGTCGGAAGGATAAGCAAGGTCCCTCATAGAGATAAAGAGAGATATCCTTAGGGAATTCTAGAAACCTAAGTCAGATTCACAATGTATAATAGAGATGGAGGAGATTAAGTAATAAGTTGGAGAAATTGTGTGGGACTATGACTAGTGGTTCAAGATCCTATTGGATAGACTCACATTTCAGATATATAACTTCCAACATAGAGAATGAATTATAGTTGGACTCCTCCCTCACGTTCAGGTCCCACTCACCCAACAAAAAGTGATGAATCAGTTAGAATCCGTGGAGATTGCAATGCGTCCTCAGTCTATGTCAGGAGGTGGTGAGACATCCATAGGATTGGTGCAAGTGTAATCCCAACTTGTGAACCTCACCATGTAGTTGCAAGACATGGAAAAAATGAAAGTAGGGCGTGAGAATGTACGATGTACCCGATGCCACTTAGAGGGTCACCATAGTAATGAATGTCCTACGCTGGTAAGTTACATAGTGACTAGCGCACTGAATCAGATTTTTATAGGGCCACATACCAAGTGGTTTGAAATTTGTAGACAATGGGATCACATACCTCCCCATTTCCCAATGTTGTAGAATACCAGAAGATGACACACACTCCATTTTCAAATTTTGCAAATCTATGGGGCACAATGTGAACAACTTCCAGTCAATGCAGTTGATGAAGGAGCATATTGCATCTTCTTATCGGTTCCAAGAGGAGAATAAGGGTGGATACCATAGAGTATTTGATAGAGGAGGCTTCCAATGAGGCCAGAGAGGAGGCCAGAGAGGAGGATATGAAAGAGGAAGAGGCAAAGGATATGACGAGGGAGGAATAACCTACTTGTTTCAATTGTTATGAGATAGGTCACTTGTCATTATTTTGTACCAAACTCCATGCATACTTTGGATATTTTTGTAGTGTAGACCATGTGACAGAGGATTACCCAGATTTATTGGAAAAATGGGAAGAACAAAAGGGGCTCTGGAACATGGTGAAAGAAGAAGTTGATGAATGGGTTGTAACCCGAAGAGGTATCCACATGGGAGTCAACCTGTATAATGGAGAATACTCAGGAAAGCAGCGCAAAAACTTCCTAAGTTTGACATCATGAAAAAAAAGTTATTATTGTGCAATGTGCAAAAGGAGATGGATGAGATACTTGCATGTGAATTGTTGAGATGCGCAGCATGTGAAGAAACACAATGTAATACTTACCCAGAGAATAATTCAGAGGGTCAAGTAAGTGAATTCTTGTGTTATTGTCTTAAGGTATTGGATGATCCCATCGTTACCAAGAAAATGACCCACATGTTGAAAATATGATTGGGGGAAGGTGAGAATTTTATTTTTATTTTTGCCCCACTACCAAAGAGGGATGTGCACCATGTTAGTAGGAGTAAGCACATGAGTAGTGAGTTCAAAATGATAGTTGAATTAGGAAAATGTGAGATGGAAGGGATCATGTTGGACCTAGGGTTTGATGTGAACGTTTTTCCAAATAAATCATGGGAGTTTATGGGAAAACCAAATCTAGTGTGGTCCCCCATTCAACTCAGGATAACAATCAATACATGATCTACCTCATTGGAATATTGGAGAAGGTCGAGGTTAACATTGATGGGGTAAAATCAAAAGAAGAATTTGAATTGTTAGACATGCAATTCTTGGGATTGTGTTATTTTAATCATAATGTAAATATGAAGAGTAGTAGGTGATAAGTGTTGGAGAAATTTATATTTTTGGCACACTAGTTCAGTGGGAGTAACACTAGTTTAGTGGGTGTTAACTGACTAGTTCTATTTTAGAATTTCTAATCTTAGACCATCACTATTATGCATGCATTCCTAATTATAGGATGTCATTGCCTATATGAGTGAAGATCACTCACTCATTGATTAGATCATAATATGCATTGATTATTATTCTTCATTGTGTATCTCTCTTCCTTTTCTTGATAATATTTGTTTGTGTATGCTTTAGCTAGATCTCATGTTTATATTTCCATGAAACACTGACATGGTATCAAAGCCGAGCTACTTGGAGCAATCCAAACAAGCCAGTGAAGAGTGAAAGAGTCCTTGAGTAAACCTAGTTTCTACAATCGTCGTGGCCTATCCTTATCAAAAGGTGTGATGATTGGAATCGTCACGGCCTATCCCTATTGAAGGGTGTGACAGTCGCATTGAAACTTAAGAAATTTTCTTTTTTCAGGCATTGTCGTAGCCTATACACAACCAAGGTGCGACGTCATTGCACTGTGTTCTTCATCTGGGGTGAAACGATTCAGTTTTTGAAAATATTCACACCATGTCCTTCACTAGGGTGTGACGATTTAGCATCTTCGCACTTCATCCTTCTCTAGGGTGCGACGATTCAGCAACCCTCCAAAAATTGGTTTTCTGCAGTAAAATTGCAATATCTCGAAATCCATGATCTAGGTCGGGCTGAAATTTTTACCAGAGATGTATAACATAGGGATGCTCATGCTCACCAAAAATATCCAAAACCCACATCATATTTTAGGAGATATAGACTTTTTATCATATATATAGTTGCCATAGCACCATGAGTCATATCTCGGAATCCACGATCTGAGTTTTCAAGATATTTTCATAATCAATAGCAGGGATGGAGGTGATGCAACTTATTCAATAAATTCTGCTGATAATACTCACATTGTACAACTATTTTGAATGGAATCCCAAGGCAGAATTCCAACTCAGAAGGAAAGGAATGTATAATTTGATGATGGCGACAGAAATAGAACCTACATCAACGATTGAGAAGATGAGATGGGTGAACCGTAAGGATGAGGCCACATGACTACTTCTTGAGTTAATATCCACTGATTTATGGTTTCATGTTTTTGCATGCAAGACTCCAAATGAGATCTAGACCACCTTGGAAGGACTCTTTTGAAAGCAGGATGAGATGCGAGGTCATATGCTTGAGGTAGAGTTAAATACCTTAAACCCTAAAAGTTTTGATAATATACAAGATTTCTTTACTAAATTTAAGTCTTTGATATTGAGCTTGGGTGAATGTGGTATTGACAAGTCTAAACAAGAGAAACAACTTATTCTAACAAGTTTGGCCAAGTTAGGACCAGAATACGCTGTATATGTTTCCAATTTCCATTCTGACAGATGTATTTTTGGAACAAATTGGAAAATTCCTATGTTGGCTCAATTCATTGAGTCTCTTACACAAGAGAAGAAAAAACTCATACAAATGGGCCTCATGAAGAATCCCAAATCACATGCACTCACCATGCATGATGGAAAATGATCATCCAAACAAAACGGGAAGGAGAAACATAATGAGAAGGAGGGATATTCCAAACCCTTTAATGATTCTTCAAGTTCCAAAGACTCTTCATATTCCAAGAAGGAGAAGAAGGGAAACAAGTTCACTTACTGCAATAAACCAAATCATGAAGAATCCACATGCATGAAGAAACAGATCGATTTTATGGCACAAGCACTTCAGTAGAACAACCTTGGAAACTTCATTCCAGAGGGAGTCAAGAAGCAGAAGGAAGACGATCCTTCTCCTAAGAAAGGTAATCATCATGCCATGGTTGCAATTAATTCATCATATGATTCATGGATTATAGATTATGATGCATCACATCATATGGCAGCTAAAGAGGAAGTTTTTACTTCTTTGAGTTCATGCTCTAGACCTCTTATTCTCATGCGGGATGATACTCCAGTAGCAGTAGCAAGAGAAGGGAGAGTAGAACTCCACAATGGAAGTTTTGAGAATGTTCTGCATGTTCCAAATATTTCTATGAATATGCTCTCAGTTTATCAGATCACTCAGAAAGGTAAAAAGGTTGAATTTACATCAGATTCAGTTTCAGTAATTGACATGCATGACAATTCCATTATTCCAATTGGTGAGGTGGATCACAAGTCTAGGTTGTATAAATTCACTAAGTTTTTTGACAATAACTCCTCTATTCTACTTACACATAAGGAGAATACTTTTCATGCACCTCCAGTGCAACATGCATATACTCTTGTGCTTCCATCAGTTTCAGACATCAGAGATGATTCCATACACTCAGATTCTATACATGGAAATAAGCAGATAGTACATCCAGATATGAAGCCAGTGTCGAAGCTTTAGTAGATGCCCAAGAATGCACAGACCACACTTTAGGCCATAGGCAAACTTGCAGGGAATCCATTGGATTCAAGCATGACTTGATCTCAGCATGAGGAGCCTTCTCATGTACTTTTATCTTCAGAACCTGCGATGCCCATGCATTGTTATATGGTTCAATCCACTGATCTACAAAACTACAATAAGGTTGTGGGAAATCCATTATGGAAAGCATCCATGCAGAAGGAGTATGACTCACTCCTAAAGAATCAGACTTCGCATCTGGTTCCACTTCCACCAGAAAGGAATATTTTCAAGTGTAGATGGGTCCACAGGATCAAGAGGTACAAGGCTAGACAGGTTTCCAAAGGACTTCATTAGATCCATAAAGATTTCTACATCTTCACGAAGGCTTTAAGTGAGCATAAGTTTTAGAATTTGTGGGATCATCTTGCAGTGAAGAACACAGTTGCCTACCAGCTGCCATTTTCTTCTTTTGATACATTATCTTTTGAGGGGGGCTTTTGTTCCCACGTGGTTTTCCCTCTTTCCTATTTTTTATTCAGTGTTCATTAGTTTCATTGTACATGAGTACCTAATATGTCCTACTTGTCGGGACTCATTTTTTACTCCATAGTGATGTTCAGGGGGGGTGTTGGAGAAATTTCTATTTTCAGCACACTAGTTCAGTGGGAGTAACACTAGTTTAGTGGGAGTTAACTGACTAGTTCTATTTTAGACTTTCTAATCTTAGACCATCACTATTATGCATGCATTCCTAATTATAGGATGTCATTGCCTATATGAGTGAAGATCACTCATTCATTGACTACATCATAATATGCATTGATTCTCATTCTTCATTGTGTATCTCTCTTCCTTTTCTTGATAAGATTTGTTTGGGTATGCTTTAGCTAGATATCCTGTGCAGGTTTCCATGAAACACTAACAATAGGAAGATTCATATGTTAAGGAAGACAAATAGTCATTCTCATTTTATTTATTCATCGTCCATATCAATGCAATACACATATGTGGAATTACATTTTCTTCCAATGCGTAGCCTGACAATGGTGTCAGAGCACATGTTAACTCCATGATTTCCCTTGGAATTGTCTTCCTTCATTGCATGTAGAAAATGCCTCCTGACCCCTAACTATCCATATGTTGATTCTCTAATTGATTCCCGTCGATTGTACACACTAGAGTTTCTCCTCATGCAATATGTGAAAACCCTAATACTCATGTTCCAATTATGTGCCTCTCTGTCTAGCTCACTCATCGAACATTCACCTCCACGCACCTACCATTTGCACATCCCAAGGAATATCTCAACCATTTCATCCCTTGCGACCTTGAATCAAGGATATGTACAACCCCCAGTGACTATTCAACCTTTGACAACTATTCTAAGATCATTGTTTTCCTATTTGGTTCGGTCCTCACTCATGACCTGTACCTCGACCTCACCTTAGCACCGACTGCACCTCACTATGCTCTCAAGCTGCTAATATAATTACATTCGAAAATTATTTTATTCAAAACCTAACTCACGTTGTCATACTTGTTCAATATCAAGCCATATCTGTCATCTTTCTCAATGACTGCACCTCACCTCTTGTGTTCCAAAAGTGCACTCCATCATTTTCTCACCCATGCGTTTGGCCTCTTCATCGATTGAGTGACCGACCTCCTTCAAGTAGACTTTGGTATATCCCATCCATCACATGCACCTCTAGTATATCCCATCTTCCCTTAAAATCGCACTCTGGTATAGAGTTTTTTTTATTGTTATGCCTTGATTTGTCCCAACCATCAATAAATGAATTTCCAATATTTTCAAGATGTGTTTGACTTCAATAAAGGATGAGGCAATGATTCCATGAGATGTTACTGAAAATATATGAGGAAAACCCAAATTTGATGTAGTAAGACATAACCATTATGGTGCAGCAACATTGTATCACCATGCTATGTGTGCATGAAGGTAGAAGAAAACTCATTCTCTCATCTCCATGGTTGACATGGTGTTGACTGAAAAAGAAAACTATAGAGAATGGTAAAAGAAGATCAAAAGAACATTAATCCTCAATGACCCATGGAAAGGCATTTTCAAAGCAACAATAGTCCCTAACAACAAAAACATTGAATAAGAAGCAAAATCATACTTTGAATCTAATACGTCATAATCAAAGTCAAAGAGTAGCAAATTGGGTAGCAAACCAGTCATTCCAACATCAAACAAAGAATATTCCATATGGGAGGACAAATACCATAAGGAATATGTTTTGATCTATCCGAAAGTAAGTGAGGAGGTGAGCCATGATATTGCTTCTATTAATTATTCATATGGTGCCTTGAAGAGATTGAATGACTTGTATGACACACACTTTGAACTAAAACTCATACAACTAATGGTGAAGCTCTTCAACCTAGAGTTGAATAATGATGACCCTATGGATTTAGATTTATAAATAAAATCCATAATGCATGACATTGAGGCCACTGGAGTGCAGATATATCTCCCTCTCACAGTATTCATTAAGGCCCTCTACCCTACATATTCTCACTACCTTGAATCCCTGCAAGAAAGTGGTCAAATGAAATCCATCACATTTGACACACTAGTGGATAAAGTTGTAGAACATGAGAAAGCCTTTGGAAAGAAGTCATCTCCTTCAACTGGAGAGACTGTGTACCTTGATCAGAAAGACAAGAGTAAACCACATGATTCTTCCATAGGAGAAAGCAACAGAAGAGGACATGGATGTGGAAGAAAGAGTTTTAGAGGCAGGGAGTAGAGACAACCAAGGTGATAGATCCAATCTTCATTGTACCCATTGCAAAATGAATGGGTCACGTGAATAAGATGATTGTAGAGTTCCATGGGATAATATCTAAGAATACAAACAAAATAAGAAAGAGGACAAAGGTAAAACTTCAAAACCAACAAAAGGTAATCCACATGAATCTACCCATTACAGTTGCCCATTGCAATATAGGAGTAATAAGAGATTTATTTAACACTTCATATACTCCTTGGAAAGAGACATGGCTTCTTGACATAGGTGAAACCTCTCACATGACATTTCAAAGAGACTTGTTTGAATACTTCAATGATAATGTAGATGGCATAGTGTATTTTGCAGATAACTCTAGTCTCAAAACCTCTAGAATGGGCACCATCGGACTTAAGTTGCTTGGATTCTCAGATTTTTTCTGCATAATGTGGTCTATATTAGTGAGTTGTAAAGGAGCTTGTTGTCCCTTGTTCACATCAAACAACAAGGCCACTATATTCATATGATCGGTGGAAAATTTGAAATACGAAAGGATTATGATAACATGCTTGTTGTGACCAGAATAGAAGATGGAAGACTGTTGAAGATGAATGGGACATCTTCCCATACACAAAATGTTGCATACCTCTCTCATCATAGTGAAGGTATAATGTCATCTAGTCTTTTTTGGCATGCTGCATTTGGCCATATCAATTATGAAAGTCTTCGTTTATTGAGAAAGAATGTTGTTTCTGGTTTGTCTACTATTCCTAGGAAATTGAAGCAATGTGATGCTTGTATCCTTGGAAAGCATAGCAAACAATCATTTCATGATTCTACTTCCAAGGCATGTAGAAAACTTGAATTGATTCATTTTGATTTGTGCAGCCCTATGCATGTTCCTTCTACAAATGGAAATAAATATATCATGTCCTTTTATTGAT
This sequence comes from Picea engelmannii, assembly GCA_009831015.1. NCBI lineage: Eukaryota > Viridiplantae > Streptophyta > Pinopsida > Pinales > Pinaceae > Picea > Picea engelmannii. Next base: position 147,344 of record ML777384.1, on the reverse strand, counting down.
GATTACACTAGAATGTGTTGGGTATATTTGTTGAAAGATAAATCACAAGCTTTTGAAACATTTACAAATTTTCATGTATGGAATCAAAATTAAGCTCAGTCGTGTATTGGATCTATTCACACTGATAATGGAAAATAATATACATCTAATGAATTTGAAAGCTACCTTCTGCAACATGGGATCAAACATCAAACCACAGTTCCATACATTACCGAAAAAAACGATGTGGCTGGACGAATGAACATGACACTCTTAAATATGGTTTGTTCCATGATGTTTTTCAAGAATGTAAAATTGATGTTTTGGGATGATGCAGCTCTATGTGCAATTTATGTAAAAAACAAGTGTCCATATCATGCTATTCAAAACAATAATCCTTATGAAATGTGGTATGGACACATTCCTTCAGTGAGGCATCTCAAGGTCTTTGGTTCCACCTGTTATGCCTTGATTCCTAAGGAGCAAAGAAGAAAGCTTGATGCAAGGAGTTAGAAGTGCATCTTCTTGGGGTACTCAAATACCACCAAGGGGTATCTCCTTTATGATGAGACAAAGAAGAAATCCATCCTTTCCAGAGATGTAATATTTCTTGAATCCTCCAAGAAATATGAAATTGTTGAGAGGCACCTTGATCATCTAGACAAATTCACTCATGTAAAGACATATCATGAATTTGATGATGAGATTCCACATTTTGAAAGGGGGATCCATATCTTGGGTTAATCTTTGGAATCTCCTTTTGAAGCATCATCTTCCCCACATGAAGAAGTTCATGCCACTTCATCGGAACCTGAATTCCATTTGGATGATGTGATCAAGAGGATTGAAAAACTGAGGCTTGATGAGAACTCAACACTATCTCAATCAACTGAGCAACCTGGACCATCTTAGAAAGGTCCACCAAAATGGCTCACAAAAACTCTTGAATGTGTTCATCCTGATGAGGTCGAAAATATAGGAACCAAAATGTTCTCAAGACAAAATGGAGGTAATGTAGATAATTCAAACTCAAGTGATGTATATGACATGGATGTTTCATATGATTGTGGTTTTATATTATCTACTAACCATGAACCGAATTCCTTTAAAGAAGCCACTTCTTATTATGAATGGAAAGAAGCCATGTAGAAGGAATATGATGCTCACATCAAGAATGGGAAGTTGGTGGATCCTCCATATGAAACCAAACCAATCAACTACAAGTGGGTATTCAAGAACAAGTATAGATTAGATGGCTCACGTGAAAATCATAAAGCAAGGCTCGTGGAAAAAGGATTTGTGAAGAAAGAAGGCATTGATTATGTGGAGACTTTTTCCCCCACAACAAAATGGGATAAAATCCATACTCTATTTTCCATGGAAGCACAAAATGGATGGAAAATTCATCAAATGGATGTGAAGATTGCTTTCTTGAATGAAGACTTGAAAGAGAATGTTTTAATGTCTCAACCAAAAGGATTTGTTGTGAAGGGACAAGAACATAAGGTATGCAAGCTAATCAAATCCTTATATGGCCTGAAATTAGCACCACGAGCACGGTATGAAAAGTTAATTCAGCATCTTCCGAAATTAAATTTCAATCATTTCAATCTTGTTGATGCAACTTTGTTTCTCAAGAAATTTGGAAAAAGAGTTGTATATCTTGTAGTATATGTAGATGATTTGTTGATAACATGGAACAATGAAAGATGCATTTCATCCATAAAGAAAGAGTTGAAGAAAGGCTTCGAGATGACATATTTGGTACATCTTCACTACAATTTGGGAATTGAGGTGATTCAAAATCCCAAGTACATATTCATCTCCCAAAATAAGTACATGGAGAATTGTTGAACAATTTTGGCATGGCTAAGTGAAATCTTGTTTCTACTCCAATGAAACAAAATTTGAAACTCACATCAAAAGAAGGGAATGAATTTGAGGATGCAACCAAGTATAGAAAACTTGTGGGAAGCCTTATCTATCTTACTACCACCAAACTAGACATTTCATTTGTTTCTAGGATTCTTTCCAGGTTCATGCAAAAGCCTTGTGAAGGACATTGATATGTTGCAAAAAGGGTTCTAAAATAATTGAAAGGAACTCAAGATTTTGGACCAAGGTACTCTAATCTGGATGACTTCAACATGATCAGATATTTTGATTCAGTATTTGTTGGGGATAATGAAAATGTAGTATCAAATTCAGGCTATCTCATGAGTCCTGGATCAACAACTATCTCTTGGAGATCATGCAAACAATCAGTTCCAACAGATTCCACAACAGAGGTAGAATATGTGGCAGCTACATAAGCTATGAAGGAGATTGTGTGGCTCAAGAAAATACTTGAATATTTGCGGGAGAAACAAGTGAATTCTACTCCTCTTCTAGTTGACCATACTTCCACAATCAAGTTGGCCAAGAATCCTAGATTCCATGATCGAACTAAGCACATCAACACAAAGTATCACCTGATTCGATATCATGTAGAGGGAAAAACTATTCACTTTAGAAATTGTTCCACAAATGAGAAAATTGTAGACATATTCACCAAAGCGCTTGGAAGAGAAAAATTTGAAAAGTTAGTAATGATGCTTGGACTCACACACACCCCTTCCAATTAAGGGGGGGAATGTTAGAAATGTAATCCTTGGGATTGCGTTATTTTGATCATAATGTAAATCTAAAGAGTCATACGTGATAACAGGAGTCATCCATTAAGGAATACCAATACTCATTCTCATTATATTTATTCACCTTTCATTTCAATGAAATACACATCCATGGAGTTACATTTTATGCCAATGCATGGTCTGACGTGAAGTAATTGAGATTATGGATGATTCAGATCCCTATCTATCTCTTCTTGGAATTGAATGGGCATTTCATAACAATGTCGTACTAAATCTGAAGCAAAGTTAGATGTCCTTTGAGATGGACACTTTGCATGTCATTGTTCCACTAGATCTGACCAAGGGTGACAGATATAATGAACCAATAAATGAAGATGCACAAATATCTATCATTGAGAATATATATAACATCACATGGTGCAAGGACGACTATGTAAACCCACCAACTGATGGTGAGATGAGTTGGAGGAGTGTCTAGTCATATGACACAGATTCAGAGGATGCTATGACACAATGGTAGAATAAGTTATATGAAATGTCGACTGGGAGATGTGATTGAATCACCAAAGTAGTGTGTTGGGTTGGAACATAGTTACGCATCATACCGAGTTTTGATGGGACATGCTTGATAGATGCATTTATAGCAAAAATAGAAGATAGGATGCCTAAGTCTTGGAGGATTTAGGCCATGGATGTTTTAGTGGAGGAAAGACATGCACGTTGGTGAGCGACACATTGCATAGATTTACAAGACTGGGTGCAAATGGTAGAGTTCATCAAAGTAAGGTTCCAACCCCCAACTGAATTTGAATTCGTAACCAAGTACAAGGGTACCAAAGACCCATAGGAACACATTTTTTTCTATGAGAAGTGCTAGACAATAAAGAAGATTCCTAAAGTGCAGTGGGTCCACAAGTTTGTGTTAATATTTTTGGTGTACCTACGGAAGATATTCTTGTATATTTGTTTTAGTCAAACCTTTAAAAGGTTATTATAATTATATTGTACAAGTACGCTCAACATAAATTATTATATTATTGGTATTTTACTTATAATTGTAAATATCCCCATTGTGGTTAGTCAGCCCTGTTTTATGGGTTAGTTAGGTCAAGAGATGCTATTGTGTATAAATAGAGGATAGGTTCCTCTCATTTGGACACACACTCACACAGTTCTCTTATGCACCTTGGAGTGCATAAGAAGGTCTAGCGCACAAGTCTTGGAGACTGGTTCTTTTGGTGTTTTGTTCTTGGTCTTTCTTGGAGAGCTATAGCACATCACTGTATTGGTTGAAGGAATATATATTGAGGATTTTTCTTGTTGGGTTTTATCCCCCACGAGGGTTTCCTAGGATAATATTTGTGTTCTATTATATATGTGATTGTCTATCTTTCAGTGATCCTACTACAGTGGTTATTGGATTAAGTAAGTGTAATTGTATAACCAGAAAAATTAAAATTCCAACATGGTATCAGAGCAGGCCTGAATAGAAGCCAATTGCAGATCTAGAATCCTAAAAGGGAGTCTTTTTCAGTCTAGAGACAGTTTATCGACAAACCAAGACCATCAGAAGGCAGGATGACTACTGGAACAAAGATCGATGAGAAATCTAGATGGAGTTGATAACTTCATGGCCTGGAAGTACAGAGTAACCCTCCTTCTTGAAGAACATGAATCGGATAAGTTCATTATGGAATAGGTTCAAGAACCTCAAGGAGATGAAGCTAAGGAAAAATATAATAAGGACATGGTGAGAGGAAAATTTATTATTTTAGACTTCATTAAGGACCACCTTATCCATCATATATCATCATTATCTTCTCTAAAGCAAATGATGGAGACCTTAACTCATATATTTGAGGGAAGCAACATAAATCGAAGAATGACTCCGAGATCTCAGTTGAAGAATGTGAAAATGAATAACTCAAAAACCATTCACTCCTACTTCTCAAGAGTGAATCAAATCAAGGAGCAGATAGAATCCATTGGTGACTCAGTAGAAGGAGAAGAGATGGTGATGACTACCTTGAATGGCCTCCCAAGGTCATAGGATGCATTCATCCAAGGAATTTGTTCAAGAAAGAAGCTTCCCAAGTTCAGTAGGCTTTGGGAAGATTGTAACTACGAAGAAGCTAGGACAGCTGCAAGAGAAGAAAAGATGGAAAATGAAGATCAAGACCTAGCCTCCCACACCAAGAAAGGAAAGAAAAATAAGGAGAATTATTTACCTTAGAAGTTTAATATGGGTCAAAGAGACAACTCAAAGATTAGATGTTACTGTTGTCATGAATGGGGACACTTTTTAGGGATTTCCCCCTCATTATGGAAATTAGGAATAAGAAAGGAAGTAAGAGGCATCAAGCTCACACAGTTGAATATGATGAGCCTCCCTAGAAGGTTGCAAAGAAAGATGAATCAAGTGATGAGGATTATGTTTTCATCTCATCCCTCACAGGTGTTGTCACTCATGAAAGTGACACTTGGTTGATAAACATTGGTGATTCCGAACACATGACAGGCTATGCAAACTCCTTATCTGAACTTATTCATAAAAATTCACCTCACAAGGTGAAATTGGGTGATGACTATCAGTATCCAATCAAAGGTGTTGGATAATATTCCTACAAGTCAAAATTGGGCAAGCCAATGAAGATGAAGGAAGTTCTCTATGTTCCAGGTTTAAAGAAGAATATTCTCTAAATTTCAGCATTGGACAAGAAAGGATTTAGAGTAGCATTTATTAATGGTTAATTTCTTATGTGGCATAGAGGGAATACCCTTGATGATGTGGTAGTGATTGGAGTTGAAGAAGGAGGACTCTAAAAATTAAAAGGAAATTTAGGCTCTGCAATGGTTCATGATATTGTGAATCCCAATGAACTATGGCATAAGATATTTTCTCACCTACACTACAAAGCTCTTCCGGTTGTGAGAAAAATGGTGATAGGTCTTCCAGAAATCCAAGAAGAACCAGATGGTGTGTGCAAAGGATGTGCACAAGGAAAGAACATGAATCAATCCTTTCCCAATAGTGAAAGCAGAGCCAAAGGATTTTTGGACATCGTGCATTCAGACGTATGTGGACATGTTATCGCACAATTTGTACTTTGATAGAAGAGAAGGTAATGGAGAGCAAATTGGCGTAACGGGAGACTATCATATCACTATCACCTCAATAGGATGTCTCTTTCTATTTAGGGTGGCAGGCCCAGGGGAGATGTCCCCAGTGACCTGGGGGTTTGAGAAGGAAAAGTCAAAGTGGCTAGGTAAAGATCCCCTCTCACAAGTCACCACCAATCAGAAAGTTTGGTTTTACAACCAATGAAGAGATAATATGTCAAAGTGTACCTGCCTGGAACAAAGCAAGAAGAAAATTATATATTTGCAAGTATACTTGTTGGTTAGCACTTCATAAAACCCTAGAATTTCTTGATAAAATCAATTTGTTGAATGTAATGAAGTAAACAAAAAAATTAAAACAGAATTTTTTATAGAGAAATACTTCACATAAAATGTCTTGAAAATAGCTTCAAAATGACTGAAAATCATTAATCATGGAAATCATAACACTAGCATTTGATAGAAGCACACAAGACAAGGTATAATTCAGCCTTTTCGACTGCTTTTATGATCTTTTAATTCTGCATCTAATGGCTTTAGCTTACTTTAGTAACAACAACAATGTTGTTAGTAGGTCAAGTTATTCTAGGGTTAGAAAGTATTAGTAGGTTGCTTGAGGTAAAAGATTTGAGGGCAGGTTTCATCAATCAGAAAATTTTAAGGTCTAAATCAGTGCCTTTTAGGGCTAATGGAGTCACTTGCAGCAGAAAATATTGAAGGAAACAAATGATAATGTAATATCTAAGGACTAAGAAGGATGAAGATTGAGGTGTTGGTAAGCCAAGGCCTCAATCAACAAGCCTCAGAAGGAAAATGGCTACTAGGAAGTAGGTAACCCTGGGCCCTAGCGGTTTTCCTTCCTCTTTAGCTCAAGATTGAAACAATTGATGGCTTGATGAAGCAAATTATACTAGAGTGATGCAATGGCAGGGCTCTAGTACAATGCTTCAAAGTAAGGGTTTCTAGCACAATCTAGTAGGTGAAAAATTGTTAAGACAAGGACAATAACATGTGCTTGTTCTCCTAGGGTTTTAAACTAGAAATTTCATAATCTTGGAATAAATGAAAAGTAAATACACCATAACCATTCAAACAAAATAAGGATTGGATAAATTCACTTACATCCACCAAGAATAATCTAGCAATGAGCCTAGTTGAAGATTTTCCACCAAGAAAAATGCCAAGAAACACCAAATTAAGCCTCCTTCAAGAGATGCGCCTAAAATTTCAGCCAATAAACCCTAAGGAGGGTGCAAACTTCAGTCCTCACAAGTGTGAGTAAAAGATGATGAAAAATAAGAGGGATTTTCCCCCTATTTATACAATACTAATGACCAGAATTAGGTCAAAAAGGCCGACATGGCCAGTTACAAATAATATCCAGTTTTTACATTAAATGTCATAATTAAACCCTAAAACAAGTTGCTAATGTGACTTCATGCCATTTTATGGTGATGTTCGGCCCTTTTTGGGCAACGTTGGCCTCTGGGAGAAAAACGTTAGGCCTCCTTGGGCCTCAGGAACCTACCACACGTGCCACTTGGCACACAACTACCTCCAAAACATACCAAAACGTTGGGTGATGTCATGGGTGACCTGGGTGACATCATGGGCCTTCCAAGGCCTACATCATGGTGGAAAGGGAACAACACCCCTTGGTTTAGGCCTTCCAGGCTGCCCCTAGTGAAACATCCTCCTCTCTCTCCGGTGAAATCATCTAATCTGTCTCTGACCCTGGCTGGGGTCTCAACATCCATCTGATGGGATTTTATCCCCATGGAGATATGAAATAATTGTCTCCCCATGTGTACCTGTCCATCAGGTACATGTCCATCAAGTGTGGCCTTGTAAAATCAACAGATACGCCCTCCATGGGCTCATAAGTCACAAGGATCATAGCAATGACAATCACATTTAACCATCAAGTTATTAAACATGTGCATGAAACCCCTTTTAACTGGACAAGTGCTCAAAGACATTATGCTAATCTGCAAGCCAAGTTTGGAGGAGACACTAGGACGTTCTATTGGGCTAATTCTCATTGGATGTGGGATGTTCCTAGGAGAAGTCAAATCCAGGCCATGTGAGTGGATGAGGTGGTAAGGGGTGTTTGGGAAATGGGTGCAGTGAAAGCAGGGAAATGTATGGCTTACCTGTGGGTGCCTCTGAAGAGGGCAAGCTGCACCTTGTCATGGATGCAAATGTTTCCAATCCCATTCACGCATTTTATATTTTATTCTTATTGTGTTTTCTTTCAAGAGGCTAGTTAGGGGACACTATCCTGACGTGGTGACCAGTGGTGGAAATGTTACCCACAAGCATTTCACGGAAATGAGAAGGTTGGCTCACGATGAGACCCCCTTTCTCTTGGTTATGCAATCAACAACCACTACCCTGGCGTGGTGACCAATTTTCGATAGTGTCATAACGCTACATGCGCATGGACCTAATAGGGTAGATCGTGATGAGATCCCCTATCCTCCAACTAGGTATTGATTTATTATTTTTTATGGGTCCCTCTGTTTCTTGCTGAGAAGATTTTTATTTATTTCTCTGGGATCCCTAGGCGAAGCATCTCAAGGTTTCACTCTTTTGGATTTTATCTTTTTCTAGCTACTTTTACCCTCCGTGCCTTTAGCCCCTTCTTCCCACAAGGTAAGGTACAACCCTTAGATATTTTTCCAACCCAATGCCTAGACTAGTGTAATGGGATGGATCAGTGGGAGAAAGATGAAAAGTGGTAAGTATGGTGGGAGCAGACGATGGCCTTTCATGAATTCCTCTAGTGGAAACTCAAATCCTATGGGTACCAGCTTACTAGGGAATCCTATCATTCCCCCTAGGTGTGGTCAAGTGGAAAATAAAAAGGTACAAGCACACGTTAGAAGAAAAAAAGAATTAAATGCACATATTCAAAGGTTTTGAGGATCATAGTGACACATACCATGATACCCGAACTCATTACCTCATGGAGCAAGCTCCATTTTTTTTGCAGGACCAGGCCGATGTGATGGATGTTGCTGCTGCTGACAAAGTGGAGGTGCTAAAGAATGAAAGGATGGGCCCTCCAGGGCCATGCTCAAGTTGATTTGTCTCTCGGTACTCCATGTCTAGGACCTGTGGGCCACAAGACATAATCTGCTTAGTTATCCCTAAGCTAGGGGATAACAAGAATGATGTCAGAAGATTCACTAAGTGGGTATGTATATTATGTATCTTTCATTGATGATTACTCACGTAAAACTTGGATTTTATTGTTAAAAGCAAAGAATGAAGTTTTTGGCAAATTCAAAGAGTTCAAGGCTCTGGTAGAAAAATTGACAGAGCAGACGATAAAGACCTTGAGATTAGAAAATGGAGGTGAATTCACCTCAGAAGAATTCAAGAAGTATTGCAAGGAAGTTGGGATTAAGAGGGAGCTTTCTACTCCCTATAACCCTCAACAGAATGGAATAGTTGAAAGGAAGAACTAGACAATCGTGGAAGCAGTAAAGGCCATGATCCATGATCAAGATCTTCATGTGCATCTGTGGGTATAAGAAACGAAGACGAAAGTGTACATGTAGAATAAAAGTCCCCGCAAGGTGCTTAAAAACAAAACACCCGAGGAAATGTTTTCAGGAGAGAACCCAGAAGTTAGCCATTTCAGAATATTTGATTGCCCAGTATTTGTTCACGTCCCCAAGGAAAAGAGGACAAAGATGGAACCTTTAGGATGGAAGGGCATATTTGTTGGTTACAGTGACAAATCGAAGGCTTACGGGATATACATTTCCGGTCACTGGAAAATGGAGATCAGTTGAGATGCAACCTTCGATAAGAATGTATCTTTCAGTAAATCCAAACAGATCCATGCAGAAGAGGCACATGAAGAAGAGAATAAAGTTCCTAATGTTCCAGAGGTAGTTGAACCGAAGGAAGTCATTACAAAGGATCACAACATGGTAGAACCTCATAAACCAACTAAGATACCTTCTCACAAGATAAGACCATCTTGGGCACAAGATATTATCATAGATGCAGAAAGAATTGGTGTCCCAAAGAAATATTTTAGGGAAAGTAGGAAGCCACGACGATATTCCAACTACGTGGCATGCTTGTATGACATAATGGATGTTGAACCTTCCAGTTATGAAGAGGTTGTAGAAAATCAAGTATGGAAAGATGTCATGGTAGGAATACTAGTCCATTATGCAGAACGATGTCTAGGATGTGGTTCCAGACCAAAGGAAAAATATGTGGTGAGTTCGAAATGGATCTACAAGATGAAACACACAGTTGATGGTAGTATTGAAAAATATAAGGCAATATTTGTGGCCCAGGGTTTCTCTCAGAAGGAAGGGATTGACTATGAAGAAACTGTATCTTCCACAGCAAGATATAACTCGATTGGGACTACACTTTCATTGGTTGCTATGATGAAATGGAAGGTGCATCATATGGATGTAAAGACAAACTTGTTGAATGGTGAAATAAAAGAGGAATTTTATGTGGAGCAACCACTTGGATTCGAGACACATGACAAGGAGACTTAGGTGTGTATATTAAAGAAGGTTTTATATGGATTGAAGCATGCACCCAAAGAATGGTATGGTAGGATTGACAATTTTCTGATGAGCTTGGATTTTACCAAGAGCAATGCAGATCCTAACATTTACTTTAAGGTTGAGGATGGTGAATCATTGATTCTACTTTTGTATGTAGATGACCTATTTCTAACAAGTGCGGAAAAACTCATCATTGAATGTAAGAGAAAATTGGTTGCAAAATTCGAGATGAAAGATTTAGGAATGATGCACTACTTCTTGGGACTAGAAGTTTGGAAGAGATCATATAGGATTTTCCTAAATCAAGGAAAGTATGATGTGGAAATCTTGAAGAGGTTCAAGATGTTGGACTGTAAGGCCATGGTTACCATGATGGTATCAAATCTTAAGTTGTTGCAGGATACAACTTTAGAGATTGTGGATTCTACCTTATATAGGCAAATAGTGGGCTCGTTGATGTATTTGACGAACACAAGACCAGATACATGTTTTGTTGTGAACACCGTGAGTCAACATTTGGAGCAGCCCAAACATGTTCATTTGGTTGCAAAAAACATGTGCTGAGGTACCTTAAGGGTACTCTAGATCATGGTCTCTGGTATAGATTTAGCCATGAGTTTGGATTGTATGGATACTCAGATTCAGATTGGGCCAGCAGTATTCCTGATCGGAAGAGCACTTCCGGATATTGTTTCAGCCTTAGCTCTAGTATGGTCTCGTGGAGAAAAATAAATCATTCATGTGTGGCACTCAGTACGGATGAAGCTAAGTATGTGTAGCATATGCAGTGAGTAGAGAAGTAGTATGGCTTTGGAAGCTATTGTCTAGGTTATTTGGTCTCAGATTGGAGGCAACCTACATTTGGTTTGACAACCAGAGTTGCATGAATTTGTTAGAGAACTCGGTGTTGCATGACAGGTCGAAGCATATTGAGATCAGATACTACTATATCAGGGATATGGTACAAAGGGCAATAGTGAGGCTCCAATTCATGATTATCGAGGATCAGGTTGTGGATGTGTTCACCAAGACGTTGTCGAGGACAAAGTTTGAATACTTTAGGGACAAGCCTAGTGTGGTCCCTCTTCATAGGAAGTGATAGGTGGAACTTAGCCAACATGAAAAGGGTTGGCACTAAGTATGGAAAAATATCATAGGGGTGGGGGGATTCACTAGCCTACAGATGATTGTATATGTATTTTTTGTAAACACCGAAGACACTTGACTATATATATATATATATATATTGGATCATTCATGTCTCCATGTGTTATGTTTTTTATGTATGATGTATTTTTCATGTGTTGTGAAAAATGTATGATGCTTATGTATTAAATGACTTTTTAATGTGATAAATGCCAATCTAATACTAGGTTGGCCATGTGATATGCTACTTGATTAAATTGTCTTGGAATATGTGTAAATGTGATTGAATCAAAGTTGCGAGATATGACTCTAACTTGTATTTATTTGCGAAAGAGGCAAGGATCGTGAACATGATATACATTGTTGAGTTGCAAGACGACAAGTTGGGAATCTAAAAGAAGGTTAAGGTGATGAATGTGGCAGTGACTGGCCTCAGTGAGGAGACCAATGACGACATCGTATTCAACTTGGTTGTTGGTGGTCGAGCCCAAACATATGCCACTGGAGTGGAGCAGTACATGTGAGGGAGTATAGAGGGCCCACGTGGCTGAAGCAAAATTTTGGGTCCAAGAGCTGGCATCGTCAACGTAACCAATGTGGTAGGATGATGGATGATGCATCTATCAATAACACGGATGATAGAGAAGAGATGAGGAGTGGTGGAAGAAAATAATACTAAAAACTCTACAAATGTGTACAAAGAAAAACCTAAGGTAGGATGGCTACGCTCAGGTGTAAAACTTCTTTAAGTACAACCCGTTGATGGGTTCTTTGAGAGGGTATCCTTCTAGAGAGGCTAGGATGTATGCGCCCTTAGTGAGGCATTGTTGGATGATGTAGGCTTCATGCCATAATGACTCAAATTTCCCATGGTCGAGAGTATCATGGGTGATATCGTAGGCTAACATGAGATCACCTTCGTTAAATGAGTAAAGGTTGACATGATGGTCAAAGATGGATTTGGACCATTTTTTAGCTGCCTCATTGTTTTGTAATGAAGATTGGCGATCTTCATCCAACGACTCTAAGGTTAGCAGGCACTGCTCCATTGAAGCAGTGTTGGGTAATATCTCAATGGCAATGCGTAATGTGGGGATTTCACACTCGATAGGGAGGGTGGCTTTGATCCCATGGAAGAGGTGGAACGGTGTAAAATCGGTGGCAGTTTTGATTGTCGTGCGATAATCCCATAATGCGGAAAATAACATATGATGCCAATTGGTCTTATGTTTGTTGACGGTACGCTGTAGCATGGTTTTGAGGACTTTGTTGACAGCCTCGACCTGTGCATTGGACTGAGAATAGTATGGGGAGGAGAACTCATGGGATAATCCTAAATTTGAGGAGAGTTTCACAAATATCTCATTCTCAAAGTGTTTACCATGGTCAGACACTAACTGTAGTGGGACTCTGAACTGGGTAATGATGTGGTTGAAGAAAAAATGCGTTGTTGTGTCGGCGGTGTTTTTGAAAGTGGGCATGGCTTCAGCCCATTTGGTAAATTAATCTATGTCCATGACAATGTACTTGTGTCTATTACTGGATGGAGGATGGAAAGTCATGAAGTCTATGCCCCATTTACAGAAGGGGTCAGCTGTGATGACTGGATGTAGAAGAGTTGGTGGCTCTCGTGCTTTGTTTTCGTAAAGTTGGAATTTGTCACATCACTTGACAACATAGATGCAGTCGTGAAACTAAGTGGGCCAGAAGTGTCCTGCTCGAATGATTTTTTGGGCAGTGGACACACCCAAGAGGTGACCACCACAAGCATTGTTGTAGCAATCGTTCAAGACTCTTTCATCTTCATCGATGGTCAAACATCGATGATGAATGGTGTCGACCCCATGTTGATAGAGAATGTCTCTGATGAGGAGGAATCAAGGGGCTTGATGGCGAATGTGTCGATGATCATCTCGCGAGAGATAAGACCTAATTTTTTACGTTCGAATGTAGACGAGAAGGTCGTCATACCAGGAGTCATCAAAGGGGATGAAGAAGAGGTGTTCATAGGGGAAATCCATATTGACAAGGGAAGATTTAGAATCCAAGGGAAAAGTCGTAATGAGTTTGGCTAGGACAAGAGATTTCTTGCTTTGGGGAGTAGATAACTCTAGATCGTATTCCTAGAGGATGACGATCCATCGGGAAAATTTTCCATTAATTTGTCGTCAACTAAGAAAGTATTGCATGGGGTTGGAATCTTCTACAACCTTGGTAGTTCAAAGAAGAATGTAATTTCCTAGCTTGTGTACTACAAGGAAAATTGCTAAGGTGAGTTTGTCATCATGATTATACTTCAAGGGTGGCCCTGGAAGTTTTTTACTAATGTAGTAAATGACATGTTCACACCCATCATCCCCTAACTGGATGAGGACTCCTACTACTGAGATAGTTGAGGCTGACAAGTAGAGGATGTAATTGAGATTATAGTCCGGGGGACTAATCAAAGGGGAATTGGATAGGGAATCTTTCAAATCATCAAAATATATTTGACCATGTTCGTCCCATCAAAATGGGATATCATGACATAGTAAGCAGAGAAAATCGTGTGCACGAGTGGCATAGTTTGAGACAAAGCAACATAAAAATTTGTCTTTGCCTTGTAGGCTTTGTAGTTGGAATAAATTCCTAGCTGGTGGAATTTTTGTGATAGCTTGGACCTTGAGGGCGTCCACCTTGATGTCATGTTGGGAAACAATGAACCCAAGGAGGCTTTCGACAGTAACACAAAAGACACACTTGAGGGGATTCAAGCGGATATTGTATTGGTGACAGCGTTGGAAAACGATGCGTAATTCATCTAAATGTTGAGTTATATTTTTGGATTGAGCAGTGAGTTCATCCAAGTAAGTGAGAATGATGCAAGCAAGATCATGGAAAACATAGGTCATGGTCTATTGAAACGTAGCACCTACGTTCTTGAGTCCAAAATGCATGACTTGATAAGAAAAGGTGCCCGAAGGGATAGTAAAAGTGGCTTTATACTGATCTGTTGGATTGATTTTCATCCGATTGTAGACGAAGAACCCATCCATAAAAGACAGTGCCTCATGGTCGACATAGTCATCAATAATTTGGTCCATGAAACAGGTTGGAAAATTGTCTTTGGGACAAGCATGGTTGAGATTGTGAAAGTTTGTTCAGACGTAAATAGTGCCCTGTTTTTTGTTAACAGGGATGGGGTTGGAGACCCACGAAGTGTATGCAATGAGGTAGATGAACCCGACAGTGTGTAACTTTTCAATTTCGTCTTTGATAGCTGCAACTTTGGATGGGTGAAGGGGGTGTTTCTTTTGAAAAATTAGGGAAACATCTGGCCAAGTGTCGATGTGATGTTTGACTATAGACGGATTGAGGTCTGGCATCTCTATATATGACCAGGAAAAAATGTCCCGGTATTCCTAACAAAGAGCTTTGTAAGACCTCAACTCTTTAGGGGAGCATGCGGCGCCAATGGTGAATTCTTCTACGATTTCTGGTTTAATGGACTTGTCGATTTTGATGGTGCAGGAGATGTTGGCCATGTTTCCTTCTTCAAAATCATTTGGGGCAGGGACAGGGTTGTTGAATGAATCTATATACCCCAAAGGAATAAAATCCTTCGTTTTGATTGCACACATGGAGGCTTGGATAAGAGCGTGGAAGGACTCCTGTGAAATAAAGAGTGCTCGATGATGGATCACATTCCATGGGAAATTAGGGGTAGTGATTTCCTCTAGGATATCTTTGTCGCAGTGAAAAATGTGAGAATGTAGGGGATCCTAGGAGGTGACAGGGGGAATTGTCAATGGGTAAGTGTGGTTGTCCTCAAGTGGTGAGGATGTAGACAAGATATCGTGTACAGGGTGTGAGGGACCGTTGGACATAAAGTACATGTCTCGATACTGTGGAGGGTACCTCATTCACTTAGGGACTGATGACTAATTATATCGAATATCAATAATGTGAGCCTCAATAGGGGGTGGCTGAGAGGGATCTGGCCAAGATTTTTTGCGTACTGTGTCTAACGTCTGGAAAAATTGAGGTAGATTTGGGCAATGATGAGTGTAGTGGCCATATTCTGAACATATGCCACACGTTAATTTGGTTCGCAACCCTTTATTGCTTGCAGTGGAGGACTTTGTAGTAGTAGTGGATGTTCTTGGCGGAGTGGCGAGCAATGTGGTTGCTCTAGGGAGATGGATCATATTGTGTAACTCGGGAAGAGTAGGACATCTATTAGTGGGGTGTCCTTCTCTTTCACATAGTGTGCAAGGAAGTTGAACTCAGGGAGGAAGTGGAGTTGTGGGATCTGTCTTCTTTTGGCTTCCCCTAGCAATGGTAGTGGTGGCCAACAGTTGGGGGTGAGGGTTGTGTGGTAGGTGCTTGGAATGGGATCTGCATCGGTATTCCCTCTTTTTGAGGAGGGAGAGATGGTTGAGGAACCATCGTGGGTGGATGAAGATACCATACAGGGATGGCAAGCACCATGTTAGGAAGGGTATGGGTAACATCTACCTGGAACGTTTGAACTCCAAGTGGGGGGTAGAAAAAGGGAATTTGGGTAATGGCTTGGGGGACTGTCTCCCAAATCAGGATTTTCCCCTGGAGGGGAGGGGAATCTGGGATAAGTGGTGCAGTGGGAAGCTCAGGGAAATCCTGAGGTAATATTTCTCCAAATGGTGGAACCACGATGTGGGGAGGGGACTCGATGGGAGGATTATTGTCTCTGAGATATATTTCATTGGAAGATACCACACACACTTGTGTCAAAGGGTGTAGGAGAGGTGGTGCTTCGTATATGCCCTCATCAAGGATGGGTCTTTGAAAATTTCAGGACCCATTTCCATGACCAAAAAATCATCTGAGCTAGTGCAGACAAGGGGAAGAATGTTATCAATGTTGGCGGAATGATTAGGCTCATAATGTTCAAGTTGTTCGATGGTGACAATTTTCCCGTTGTGGGGGAACCTCATCATTTGAAACACAGAAGAGGTCATTGCCTTCATAACATACATGTAGCTATGTCCAAATAAGATATTATAATCGAGTGGTGCATGAATAACTTCAATGTTGATTAAGATGGTTTTTCCCCCAAGTTCGACGAGGACATTTTGGAAGAGCCCTTCAGGGGATGATGGTAGACCTTCATAAGCTCTCAAGGTGATGGAAGATAGTACTAGCTCAAGTGAGCCAAGTTTTTACCATACTAATTTGGACATGATGCATGTGGATGAACCTTCATCGATGATACATCAATGAACTGTGATGTTCCAGATCTTAACTGGTAGCTGAAAAGATACCAGGACGAGGAGGTGTGGTTCTCCACTATCTAGATCAAAGGTGATGAGTCTAATATATGTTGGGTCGACTTCCCCCAAGGTAGAAAGAAAGGATTTCCACTGAGTGGGATAGGTCTGGAGGACCTCTAATACAGACATGGTTGTAGGAGACTGGGCTAAGTCATCGACCAGACTGTAATTATGGGTTGCTCGAGCATGAGGGTTATGTATATTTCATCGTAATGACATACGAGGTATACGAGGGTTGGTTCAATGTTAGGGCGTGGAATCATCAATGGTTGTCCGATTGTAGCTGGATCCGCTTCTAAGGTGGTTGGGTTAGATTCAGGGGGAACACCATATTGGTGACCACGTGTTTGCAGAAGAATCTCTTCTTCGTTGGTAAGAAGGATGTTGTGATCGATCGAATTTCCAGGTTGATTGGGACTTGGGTTTTGATACTGCTCCATTTGGGGTGGGGCAGGGTGTACCTTATGTCGGTTATTTATCACACCTTGGTGTGGAATGGGGTTTTAAAAAACGGTCGGAGGTGGTTGTTTCAAGTACTGTTGTGGGGCTTGTTGAGGGGTAGGTGGCGCTGGAGGACGTTATGCATTCATGGACTCTTTCATCCATTTGAAATCGATAATTTGGGGGAAATGGTGTGTATAATTTCCATACTCACCACAGAGGGTGCAAGGGAATTTAGTCTGGAGGTTATTGTTCCTCCCTTGTTGTGGTTGATTGTTATTGTTTCCCCCTTGTGGGTTTTGGTTGCCTTAATTCTGGTTTCCCCCAGTGGGATTGTTTTGATGGGGGTTATTTCCTCCTGGTACCGAGTTGTTATTCTTTCTATTTTTCCCTTTCTTCTTGGAATTATTTGACGTATGGGTCGGATTTGTGGTATTCAATTGTTCAAAAATTTGAATTTGTTGAATGGGGGAGGGTTGAACAAAGTTAACACCAACATGTGGTTATCTTGGTGGAGGAGCAATCGGCTGTGGAGGACCAGGAAATGGAAAATATGGATTTTTTTGTGTCGATAATCCATATGGCGTATAGGGAGTTGAAGCACTTTCACTAGTGCTAATTTTATATGTGGAGGCAGAAGGTGGACCTATACTTGGTTGAGAGGTCGGTCACATCATGGGTACCGATGAGGGTCCACCCATTGGTGGAGGGGGAGCAATAGGATATGATTTTTGGTGGGTGGGAGGAGGGTAATAATACGTCCCTCCATATGGTTGTGGATATTGGTGTGCACCATAAGTGGGTGACAGGTGGCCATAAGGGTTGAGATGGTTCATAGAACCAATTAACCCATCCACGGCATGGGACATCCCAGGTTTGTCCTTGCCAAATGGTATGGGTCTAGGTGCATCAAGAAATATTGTGTATAAGTAACCTGACTGAGCATAGATGAGGTAAAACTATTGGACCTTGTTGATGGCTTCCTCTTCTGAATTAGGAAAGGTGGATGATACATCCTTGGCAATAACAGAGGCAAGGGATTTGAGAAATCAATCAAGAGGTTGTTCTTTGGTGGTTTCTTCTTTAAACAAACTACGACGCCAACACCATTCATGGATGTGGTTGGAAATATGGATAGCAATGGTTTATTTGAACTTAGAGAGAAGTTCTAAGCTGGTATCGTGACACATTTGTAGTTGAAAAAAGGATAAAAATGCCTTGGCCAATGATTCAAAGGTCACACAGGACCCTGATTTTTCATCCACATACCATTTGGCTGAGGAACCAGTTAGAGTTTGTTGAAGCAACCTTAAGCATATGGACTCATCCATGATGTTGTTTGAAGAGAACCATAATTGAAAGGTCATAACATGGTTGGCGGTATCTTCCTCCAGTTTTCCTTCAAACTTTGGAATATCTAAAGATAGTTTGGTAGGCATATTGGTCCATGTGGGATCATGTAAAATGGGATCATTCGTGAGTTTGGTTAAATCAGGAATGTTGATGGATGCCAAGTATGGCATAGGGATATTTTGTGGAGTATTAGTTCCAACCATTGTGTGAGCAGGTAGTGTACGTGTTCCCTAAGAGAGATTTGGTGGGGTTGTACTTATCCCTTGAGAGGAAGTTTGACCCCTACCTCCTTGTGAAGGAGAACTAGTGGATGGATGGCCTTGGGAATTGGCCCCAAACAAAGTGAAACCAAGTAAATTTGATCCCAAAATAGTAGCACTCACGAGGGTGTGAGATGGTTGCGCCTATGAGTTGGCAAGACTAGGGAATCCTCCTAAAATAGGAGGGAGATTCTGCAAGCATCTGGAACGACAAGGATTTTGTGGGTCTCGTATGGTTTCCAACTAGAAAAGTGAATGTGTGCAAATGGTGACAAGAGAGAAATAAATGAACAAGAGTTGTTTGTATAATTTTGGACCTTCACAAGATAGTGTAACTCACAATTGCATGTAATCAAATAGACATCATACATAAATCAACTGTAAAATAAACAAGCATGTGGATAGGTAGATTTTGTTCGCGTGGGGGAACAATAAAAAACATTATCATGTACTAAAAGACGTATCGTCCTTCCTCTCAAATAGCACTAGCCCTTCCAATATCACTCAACAGTGGGGTCTGAAGCCACCGGAAGAGGAACTAGTGAAGGTTGAAATAATCAGTTATAATGAGGGGTAGAGGGTGCATATCCCAAAAGAGATAGTGATATTTCCCAATAGCCACACAAAATCTGATCAAGGTGCGCTTTCATTCGACAATCGCCACTTGGGTAGATGTCCTAAGTTTTGGCCACTAGGTACCTCGATCAAAGTGCGGCATTTATATTTTTGACCTCAGAAATGGGTCATGGGATGGATTCCCTTCCAAGAGTTGGGTGACTCAAGGAGGGATGCACAGAACAACCGGACCTTGGCCTTCGACCCTTCATGGGTATCTCCCTACCTTGTGGTGTAGGAACATTTGACTTGGAGGTTTTGAAAGTTCCCTATTTCCCAACTTCTATTATTTGAAAATGTGAGAACCAGATAATGGGGGGTTATTTCGATTCCTACCCCCGAGATCCTACCTAGACTAAAAAAATTATTTTGGCACCTCCTGTGGAGGAACACTTAGTGAGCTTTTAGAAAAAATTTATATGTGGTGGGATGAGAGATTGGGGGTGTGAACCAATATTGTTTGATTTAAATGGGTGTGGATAATTTCCAAAGAAGTAGTGGGATGTTTTAGAATTTCTTTGGAGAAAACCTACTTCAACCACTACTATTCAAAATAGAAATTGTGTGTGAGGAGTGCCTTTGTGTGAAAGCAAGTGAAAAAGTGTGCCAAGATTTTAATCAGTTAAGTGTGAGATTCAAACATGTGGACTTGCTGTGGTCCTTACAAATATTATTTACCTATCATACTACGTGTCTTTGGTACAACCTTGCGGAATATTTAAATCCCTAAAGAACTAGCAATGTGGACATATGGGTCCTTTACAAATCCTTTAAACTCCCTAAATGTTGTTTACACTAAGAAAGATTTGAAACTATCCTATATTTCAAGAATGTGGGCATGTATGGGCCCATTACTTTGATATTTAAACTCCCATAGATTTTGATGTAAACTAAGAAAGCATTGTTAAGAAACTATCCTAAGTTTGCAACATGTGGGCATGTATGGGCCCTTACAAAACTTTAAGATGATTTCAAAAAAACTAAGAGGAACCCTAGGGGGGCTTTTTCCTTTCCTAAATATTTTTGTTAAGGGAGATAAAATGTACCTTTAACCACCTTTCGAAATCCCAAGATCACACTAGGGTGTGAGGGAAGTGCATACTTGAGGATCAAAGTTAACTTCTAGTCCCAATGTAAGTGATTTATATATGAAAGCAATAACCTCAACTTAAAATTTTACAAGACAAATAAGCCATCCATGTGGCAACAAAGAAAAAGAGGAGAATATTGGTTCTTTTTACCCCCTAAGTGATTATGTTAGCTAACCTTTCATATGGGAAAGGACTCTAAGTGGAGTGTAGTTTCTTTACAAAGTGCATGAAAGTAAAAATATGAAGGCTAGGGGCCTTCAAATCATTCAGAAAAACCCTTACAATTTGAAAAAATGGACATATGTGCAGGTTACAACTTTGACAAGCATGCAAAGGGAGAACAGTGCGTAGAATGCGCAGTGTAAAGAGGCATTTTTCGTGCACAGTGCACGTCTGTGGGCAGGAAAATCCGCGCACTTCCTGTCACGCGTCAGGGGAAAATTTTCCAAGTGAAATACTCCTTCCTCATCTCTAAATTTTGACTTTGGCAGGTTGGGCTAGGCCAGTTTTGGTACCTGTAAGACAAACCAATCAAAATGAAGTTCTCTCTAAGCTATGTTATTGCACAGTTTGTAGATGGGAGAGAGGCTAAAGGATAATAGCTCAAACTAGCGAAACAGGAACCTTCCCCACCCAATGTCACCACAATGGGGAGGTTCCTTCTATTTAGGGAGGTTAGGCCCAGGGGAGATTTCCCTGGTGACCTGTGGCTTTGAAGAGGCAAAGGTTTAAGAGAAATAAGATAGTTCCCCCTTCACAGATTGTTCGACAACACAGGTATTCCAATAGAGGATGAACAGCTTCAGTAACCACTCACATAACCAGATCAAAGATCAACACACCGATGTTTTCACGTGGTAAAACCCCTACAGGGAAACATCCATGGCCCCAGCCAACGCGGCCACTTGGAGCAGTTTATTAATGTAAAGAAAAAGATTACAGAGAGATTTTACAAGAGAGTTTCTCACAATCAATCATCGGCAAATGACCCTCCATGCTCTTTAAATAGAGATCATGAACCAATCGGGTGTTAAGCCATGGATCAATGGCCATTAAGATCGAGGAGAGTATGAATTCTCGGATCACTCTATGTCGGGAACATATCGTGACCGTCGGATTTCCTAACTACAAATGCATACTAATGCATACTAAAGAAACACACTTTTACCTAACGACATATTAGACCAAGTGGATCTTAACTAACTCCTAAGTGTCTAAATATCCTAACATCCCCCCTTAAGAACAACTTGGGATAGGATTGAAGGATTTACAATAATGACACAATAGGAGAAGGAAGGAGGCATTAGAGC
>ML777384.1:99151-121052 GCA_009831015.1 Picea engelmannii | reverse complement strand
ACGCGACCACTTGGAGCAGTTTATTAATGCAAAGAAAAAGATTACAGAGAGATTTTACAAGAGATTTTCTCACAATCGATCATCGACAAATGACCCTCCATGCTCTTTAAATAGATATCATGGACCAATTGGGTGTTAAGCCATGGATCAATGGCCGTTAAGATCGAGGAGAGTATGAACCGTCAGATCACTCTATGTCGGGAACATATCGTGACCGTCGGATTTCCTAACTATAAATGCATACTAATGCATACTAAAGAAACACACTTTTACCTAATGACATATTAGACCAAGTAGATCTTAACTAACTCCTAAGTGTCTAAATATCCTAACACAGATCACCACCCAAAAAGATAGTCCAACCAAAGTCCAATTTGAACTAAGCCCCAAAGAAAATGTACCTGCCTGGAACAAGACAACAACAAGAAAGATATATGCAAGCTATATTCAATGGGGTTAGTACTTCATATGTAAGTGACTATAAGATATTTAATGCAAGCAATTTGACAGTAAATATTGATGAAATCAATGTTTTCAAAATGGAAATGATAAATATCTCACTTGTCAATAAATACTGGAACGACATAGCATTCAATGTAAAAAATCAACACTCAATCCAATAAATGCTCTTAGCTACCATTCAATTGCTTATAAAATGAAACGTTGATGCATCAAGATGAAATAACCAAGGGTGATGTCAACATTCTAGGGTTAGTAGGTTAGGGTTAGTGTAGTTAGGGTTTCAGTTTTAAAAGAAGTTTGAGAGTGTTTGGATTTGATTTCACTTCAATGTTGGAGGCTGGAGATCAGTGCCTTAGGGTTAAAGGAGTCAATAAATGATGGACGCAAGAGTTGAAGGGAAGGATATTTCAAAGGAATGGAGGGAAAAGTTTCAAGGTGCTGCTAGAGCAAGGCCTTAAAAGCAGAACCCTAGGGGAGAGAGGCTCACTCTGGTGTTGCAAAAGAAAGGCCTCGTGCTCTCTCCTCCTTCCCGACAAATGGCTAGCCCAACAATAGGAAAAATATACCAAGATAGAAGGTTTTGTTGAGGGAGGTGTTACTAGAGCAAGGCCTATTAGCAAACCCTATAACAGTACGGCCCTGGTGTAGTAAGCCTAGGCTAGGGACGTCTCACTCTTCTTGGCTCAAAAGGGTATGGCTAGCATAAGGAAGAAAGAAAAAGGAGTGTAGCTATGGCTAGGTTTTCTTTTTCCTCTTCAATGGCTTAAGGATTCTCTATCAGGAGATATGAGACAATGACCTACTTGTGTGTTTGTCCCCTAGGGTTTTGATTCAGCAATATTTATAAATAGATGCAAGAAATCAAACTACAACCATTCAATCAAGAAGTTTTGCAGAAAATACTTACAAATCATGAAGAAATAACCATGCAAACCCTAGTTGTAACACCTTCCTTCAAGAGAAACAACATAAATGCCAAAAAATCTCTTCCTTCAACAAGTTTGCATCACTTAGTTCAGCCAAAAACCCAATAGGGCGCTAAAATCAGACCTCACTAATGAGTGAGTGATAATTCCATCTTAAAATGAGAGTGAAAACCCTCAATATATATTGTATCAATGACCTAATTTAACTTTTAGGTCATAAAAAGGTCGACAAGGCCAAAATACCAAAATAATATTATTTTACATTAAATGTTCATTTTAAAACCCTAATTGAGCAAAAAGTGAGATGCACCCCTTCTAAGGGAGATGTTAGCCTTTACAACAAGTCTCGGATCCTAGAAAACTGGATCTGGATTTCTAAATATAGAAAGCAAAAAACTAATTGAATATAATAGGATAATAAAGAACTAATTCTTAGGAAACAAATTGTCTTCATAGTTTGTCTTTGGCATATGGCCTTCAACATTTCTATGTCCCTGATGTGTCATGGAGGAGAAGACACATGTATTTAGTGGCTGGAAATCTTTCAACAACTGTGAACAAAATTTTGGTTGACCAATTAAGCATTCACCTCCAAAATATTCATGAATCTTTGAAACAGAATATTTCTTGATTTGGTGATTAATCTTTTGATTCTCTCTTCTCCTTTAAATCACTCCAAAATGGCTTTGTTCGAGCTCAACTCTTCAAAATCTTCATTCTACAGTTTCACCAGCTATTTCGCCTTTGGATTTGCTAATTAGTTGATGAAAGCTCTGCTTTTCAACAACTAATTGGTTATAATTCCGCCTTATGTGCTGGTGAAAGCTCTATTTTGATAAAAAAAAAGGAAACCTTTCATATTCAAAACTATGGTTCCATCCAAAATCAGTGTTCATTTGATTGCTCTCCCTACAAATTTATAGCAACCTGGGCCAGCACCTGTAAATCTGTGTGTGTGTTAATTTTTTCCTTCAATTTTTTTATTTTCCTCTTCAAGCACTTAGCTAACCACCATAAGCTATTATAATCCTTTATGATTTTCTTCTTCTTCTTTTTGTCTTTAATGCTTTCACGTTCTAGCTTCTCAAAAGTTGCATTTGTCTTAGCAAAATTCTCTGATAAGGCTTTATATCTTGCCTTTATCACCCTTTCCAAAACCTCTTGTTGTGCTATTACCTCTTTCAGCTCCTTAATCTTTTGTGATTTCTCTGATTTCTTATTTCTTGAGGTTTCACCTTCATCTTTGGGACTAAAAGATTCACAATCATGTGCAGTTTCCATGAAGTGCTCTGTACTTTTGATGGTTGGACTTTCATCTTCCTTTTCTGGTTCTGTATCTGAATCTGTGTATGGCAGATTTAGAACATTTGTCTTTTTCACTGTGGATTGCTCTGAGTTTGTTTCAAAATCTAGTTTCTTTTTAGCTTTCTTAGGCTTTATGCTAGAATTTATGTCCTCTAGTGGTTTTGGGAGAGCTCTCCTCCTCCTTGAGCTACTCTGAGGAGTTGACTGCTTCTTTCATGCTTTCTTCTTTTCATTTATAGGTTGAGTTTGGGTCTCAAAACCCTCCCAGAAGAGAAAGTGATGCCAAGTTCTTTCTCTTCATCTCAGTTCTTCCAAAATGATCATTTTAATCAGGCCATAATGACAAAGGGCATTTTTTATGCTTAAATGTCCGGCTCTGATCTTATTACACACTTTGGTTAGGCTCTTATGAAGAAAGAAAGGCAAATTTAGAAGAGCCTTCCCTGTGAAGTGATCTAGGAGTCTAAAATGATATAGCATTAACTTGTCATACCTACCCTCTGAGGTTAAGTATAATTGAATGTCTTTGAATAGATCTTGCCATTCATCTTCAAGGTAAGAAACAAGGATACTTTTCTTCTAGGTTATGCTTCATAATTCTGTCTTGAGGTATACCCTAAAATCCAAGTTCTTGTTCATTGTTGTTTTAAACCAACTTTGGCCTGTTCTGGGTAAGCCAATTGTTGAAGCGATGGAAGCTTCATCAATTATCATTTCTAGAGAGCCCACGGTAGCTTTCTTTCTATCGTATGACTTTGCAAAGAATTTTGTTGTTGCCTGGTGATAACCTTCCTGTAACCTTTCCACATATGTCATACAACCTGCATCTGAGAATCGCTTCTGCACATTTGGATAAGACTGCAAAAAGGATAAATTATCTAACTCTTTCCTCAAAAGTAACCCTCCTTTCTTCCTCGCCATCTGCGACTTGATCATCAGTCGATTTGCACA
This sequence comes from Picea engelmannii, assembly GCA_009831015.1. Lineage (NCBI taxonomy): Eukaryota > Viridiplantae > Streptophyta > Pinopsida > Pinales > Pinaceae > Picea > Picea engelmannii. Next base: position 117,408 of record ML777384.1, on the reverse strand, counting down.
CGGTTGACACAGTAATCGTCTTGATAAGGAAAAGGTTGGCGCTGGTGAAAATGACCCTGTGTTGTCAATTGAAATATGAAACCTCATCATAAAAATCTTTGAACACCGCGAGTTCAAAATAAGAAATGGTGATTTGATGTCACCAGATGGCTGGTACTTTATCCTCTGTCTCCAATTATGATTGAGAGTTTGTCACCTCAAACGCTCCTCTTGTTGTCTCACGAATTACGTGAGCACAATCTGTCATGATGTCCTGCTAAAATGTGATGAAACTGTGTCATCATCATTTGTTTCCATTAGCTTGCCATGATGATTGTATGACGTGTGTCTGGCATGTCCTTTTTGGGTTTCTGGAGTCATTGGAGAAAAATCTGTGTTAGCTCTTTCACCAACTCGCTTGCTACGGGGAGTACACTTTAACCGTTGAAACATGAGGCTTTCACCAACTAACTTCAACTTCAAAACAAATGTTAGTTGTTGAAAGGCTTTTTCTCAAATTTTTGAAAAGACATTTTGAGGATCAATTTATTTCTAGGATAAAATCTTAAATCCTATGTTTTGACACTTCTAAATTCTAAAAATTTATATAAAATCCTATTAATGACCATGCTATCACCTACAAAATGGAACAAATTGACTTATTCATTTTGGGAGATGACATTTGGCTCCAACTGGGATGGATACCTCCCTATGAGGTCACTAAGAACCTAGTTTGACTCAGTAGCCTTTATTACAACTTGAATTCGAAACCGATTTTACTCAGTACCATTGGACATGGAGTTATTGATGAAACAAAACAAAAACAAAAACTAAAAAAAATATGTACAAATAAACATGCTTTTTCACCTAATCCTCTGCTAAATTGAAAACTGTATGTAGTTTGTTGTAGCCTGCTTATTCAAGAAAACTGAAAGCAATCTATTTTCTCATATGAAGAGCTTATTCAGCTGCCTACTGCTAACCTTAACCAGTAAAAACATGCTTATTATGTGACATCATACTTCCAATGAAGCCATGATAACATGGAACTATTTACAAAATCTCTTTGCATGCAGATAAATTTCAGAGAACACTTCATGTTGTGCAACCGAATTTCAACTTGCAGAGCATACTTAAAATCATCACTTGCTTTGATTCCAAAAATTGCAGAACTAAAGACTTATGAAAAACATAACTCCATATAAACGGCTAGCGGATCATAGAAAGAAACCAACTATGTTTGTTGCTTAAGCCTTTCTTCTCCTTCTGATATATGGATCTACTCATAAGCAGGTTTCTGCAATTCTGAAAATAGCAGTGAGTTGATTTGACTGTTAATCCCTTCTTGTTTGATATCTAATTCATAAATAATGTCATTATTTTCTTCTTGAGATGATTTATGCTCATTGTCTTCCTCCTTCTTGTTGCAATCTCCCTCTGTCTGCAAATCAGAAAGCTGAGGGTTGTCTTTAGAATTTGCTGCAGATATGAAACTGTCACTTGCTAATGTATTGATCTGATAATCATCTTTGGGGTTTTCAAAGGGGACAATGTATTTATCTGATAATCATCTTTGGGGTTTTCAAAGGGGACAATATCATCTTCATGACAAACATCTTTAATAGATGCATTTAATACAATGTTCAAAGCATCACTATGATTATCATAGTGTGGATTTCCAATCTCTCGATCATAAATAAAAATATCCTCTATAGCAGCATACTTTTTATAGCTATCATTAACCACAGTGTGCATACATTTTTTATCATCTCTGTGTTGAACAGTAGAACTAAATGAAATTCCAGAAATAACCAAATCTTCAGAAACCTCAACAACTTCCCCCCCATCATTATATTTATCAAATATAGGAAGATCAGGAAACATTTCTAATGACAGAGATGAAAATCATGGCATAAGGTTATCAGCAATAGGATTCTGAGATAGATTTTGAAAAATATCACCTTGTTCCTCATCATAACTGCAGCTTCCCTTGATACACAAATCTGAAAACTGTGAACTACCTTTACTGATTTCAATGGATGTATGACCAACAGAAAAATGATTCTCATGATTCTTAACTAAAGAAATTAATTCTTTAGATTGATGAAAATCAGAGATAATGTCAATGGGAGAATCTTCAGCTCCTTTATTATCCATTTCTAGTTCGTTTTGATGGTAAAGCACATCATCATGAAGATCATTTGGGAGTTGTTGCAAGATATGAGGGAGAAATTCTTTTTTATTTGAATTTTCAATTTTATTATCCAATCCATATTCTTCACAACAATTACCAAATAAAAACTGATCTGAAAAGAACCTTTTGCAACGTTCATTGAATACTCTGTGAAAATTTTTCAAAGATGAAATGTTTGAAGGAGGTAAAGAAAAATACCACTTACGTGCATCACCCTCCAATGAATGCATGAACATTTTCATACAAACATCTTCATGTTGTAGATCTAGTAGATCCATGCACTCATGAAACTTTTTGAGGTGTTCTGCAAGATTATCTTTCTTCTCCTCTTTGAAGACAGGTAGAAAATCTCCCCATTCTGACATATGAGGTATTGGATGTGGGAAATCAGGAGCTGAAGAGAAGTCCAGAGGTGCAAACCTCCGAGCCAAAAGAGCAACAAATGCTTTCGACATTTGATTATTGTGGAGCCGCCACTGAATCCGTCTTTCATGGAGTCGCCAGATAGATGATTACAACCAATATAATGTCCAGTCTTTGTCTATCATCAAAGCTGGATCTATGTCGTCTCCCAAGGAAGTTGAGCTTCAATCTCCTCTCCTCGGCAGCGACGCCAATTTGTTATAACTCCAAGAAACTCTTTGAGGTTGTAAGACAAAGATGCTTGGTAACTTAAAGTAAACTTGTTTTTGTGTTTTTGTATGTGTGGATCAATGGGATAACTCAACTACAATATAGTATCCAAACAGTCAAAATGAATAATCAAATAAACCAATGCCCTCAAGGATCAATAATTAGATAATAGCTTTAAGTGGGTGAAGAAGACAATGCTTATAAACCAAATACACAATGATGGGTTTAATAAATAATGTAAGAAACTATCAATCAAGTTATGAACAGACTAATGAGATGACAGTCATTTTGCAGTTAAAACAACTTGAATAAGAGTGCAGAAGAAGGGTGGAAATCTGACATTAATAGAGAGAGAAATTTGTGATCTGTATTATCATATGAAAAGTCTGTTACAAATGTATAGTTCCTGTATCAAAAATCGACCCTTGGTATATGAAAAAGATAGGCATGTATAGCCTTTACAACGAGTCTCAGATCCTGGAAAACTGGATCTGGATTTCTAAATATATAAAGCAAAAAACTAACTGAATACAATAAGATAATAAAGAACTAATTCTTAGGAAACGAATTGTCTTCATAGTTGGTCTTTGACATATGGCCTTCAGCATTTCTATGTCCCTGATGTGTCGTGGAGGAGAAGACACATGTCTTTAGTGGCTAGAAATCTTTCAACAACTATGAACAAAAGTTTGGTTGACCAATTAAGCATTCACCTCCAAAATCTTCACGAATCTTTGAAACTGAATATTTCTTGATTTGGTGATTAATATTTTGATTCTCTCTTCTCCTTTAAATCACTCCAAAATCGCTATGTTCGAGCTCAAATCTTCAAAATTTTCATTCTGCAGTTTCACCAGCTATTTCGCCTTAGGATTTGCTAATTAGTTAATGAAAGCTCTGCTTTTCAACAGCTAATTGGTTATAATTCCGCCTTATGTGCTGGTGAAAGCTATGTTTTGATAAAAAAGGAAACCTTTCATATTCAAAAATATTGTTCCATCAAAAATCAGTGTTCATTCGATTGCTCTCCCTGCAAATTTATAGCAACCTGGGCCAGCACCTGTAAATCTGGGTGTGTGTTAATTTTTTCCTTCAATTTTTTTATTTTCCTCTTCAAGCGCTTAGCTAACCACCATAAGATATTATAATCCTTTGTGATTTTCTTCTTCTTCTTTTTGTCTTTAATGCTTTCACGTGCTAGCTTCTGAAAAGTTGCATTTGTCTTTGCAAAATTATTTGATAAGGCTTTATAGCTTGCCTTTATCACCCTTTCCAAAACCTCCTACTGTGATATTACCTCTTCCAACTCCTTAATATTTTGTGATTTCTTTGATTTATTATTTCTTGAGGTTTCACCTTCATCTTTGGGAGTAAAATATTCACAATCCTATGCAGTTTCCATGAAGTTCTATGGAATTTTGATGGTTGGACTTTCATCTTCCTTTTCTGGTTCTGTATCTGAATCTGTGTATGGAAGATTTAGAACATTTGTCTTTTTCACTGTGGATTGCTCTAAGTTTGTTTCAAAATCTAGTTTCTTTTTAGCTTTCTTGGGATTTATGCTAGAATTTATGTCCTCTGGTGGTTTTGGGAGAGCTCTCCTCCTCCTTGAGATGCTTTGAGGAGTTGACTGCTTCTTGCCTTCTTTCTTCTTTTCATTTATAGGTTGAGTTTGGGTCTCAAAACCCTCCCAGAAGAGAAAGTGCTGCCAAGTTCTTTCTCTTCATCTCAGTTCTTCGAAAATGATCAGTTTAATCAGGCCATAATGACAAAGAGAATTTTTTATGCTTAAAGGTTCGGCTCTGATCTTATTACACACTTTGGTTAGGCTCTTATGAAGAAAGAAAGGAAAATTTAGAAGAGCCTTCCCTGTGAAGTGATCTAGGAGTCTAAAATGATATAACATTAACTTGTCATATCTATCCTCTGAGGTTAAGTATAATTGAATGCCTTTGAACAACTCTTTCCATTCATCTTTAAGGTAAGAAACAAGGATGCTTTTCTTCCAGGTTATGCTTCGGAATTCTATCTTGAGGTATACCCTAAAATCCAAGTTCTTGGTCACTATTGTTTTAAACCAACTTTGGCTTGTTCTGGGTAAGTCAGTTGCTGTAGTGATGGCAGCTTCGACAATTATAATTTCCAGAGAGCCCACAGTAGCTTTCTTTCCATCGTATGAATTTGCAAAGACTTATGGTGTTGCCTGGTGATAACCTTCCTATAACCTTTCCACATATGGCATGCAACCTGCGTCTAAGAATCGCTTCTGCACATTTGGATAAGACTGCAAAAAGGATAAATTATCTAACTCTTTCCTCAAAAGTAACCCTCCTTTCTTCCTTTCCATCTGCGACTTGATCATCGGTCGATTTGCACATAGTTGGCACAGTAATATTCTTGATAAGGAAAAGGTTGGCCCTGGTGAAAATGACCCTGTGTTGTCAATTGAAATATGAAACCTCATCATAAAAATATTTGAACACCGCGAGTTCAAAATAAGAAATGGTGATTTGATGTCACCGGATGGCTGGTACTTTATCCTTTGTCTCCAATGATGATTGAGAGTTCGTCACCTCAAACCCTCCTCTTGTTGTCGCATGAATTACGTGAGCAAGATCTGTCATGATGTCCTGCTAAAACGTGATGAAACGGTATCATCATCATTTCCTTCCATTAGCTTGCCATGATGATTGTATGACGTGTGTCTAGCGTGTCCTTTTTGGTTTTTTGGAGTCAATGGAGAAAAATCCATGTTAGTGCTTTCACCGTCTCGATTGTTGTGGGGAGTACACTTTAACTATTGAAACCTGAGGCTTTCACTAGCTAACTTCAACTTCAAAACAGATGTTAGTTGTTGAAAGGCTTTTTCTCAAATTTTTGAAAAGACCTTTTGAGGATCAATTTATTTCTAGTATAAAATCTTAAATCCTATGTTTTGATACTTCTAAATTCTAAAAATTTATATAAAATCCTATTAATGACCATGCTATCACCTACAAAATGGAACAAATTGACTGATTCATTTTAAGAGATAACACGAGCCATGACTGAGTGCTTCCTTTTACATTGGTTGGCTCTCCTTTCTGGGTATCCCACATCCATACCATCTCTCCCTTCTTGTACTTTCTGACTTTGTATTTGGTCATCCCTTGGACAACCCTGGTGTATTGTGCTGAGGGAGGGAGGTGGACTTCTGCTGTAAAAACTTCCTGTTAAGACGGGTGGATTTGTACGTCATCTTCATGTTTCTTTAATATCTTCACCATCCCAATTTCTTTGTTCTTGAATTCATCTAGGAGTTCTTGGTATTCTTCTTTCTTGGACCATTTGATCTGATCAAAGTCCTCTTCTATTGCAAAGGGAATATCTTCTAGAGAATACTTTTGAAGAGTTTTTATCATCTCGGCTTGTGCTTTGTTATTATCGACAGGGTGAGTAATGTCTTGCACATGGTCCCCGGTTATTGGCACATTGAGGAGACGGCCTATTGTTCTATTTTTCAAAGGCAATTGCAAAAATGTGAGGTCCATCTCAAGGGTGCCACCTAACATTGCAGAAAAATTCCTAGATAACAACATCCCCCACACATCTGGGGCATCAACTACCACGATGTCAATGTGGACCATCTTCTCTGGATACTCCTTCAGGCAAACTTCAACATTTTCAACCACCCCGTGTGTGGGTATGGCTTTAGATTCGAAGACACATACATTTCTATAAGGTCGTGTGGCCTTCAAACCCACTTGTCGTGTGACTTTGAGTGACATCATGTTGGCACCAACACCTGTATCTAACATGCAATTGTTGAGGTTCTTGTTGTTCATTGCCAACATCATGAAGAAAGGAGGGTTCTCACCATATTGAACCTTGAAGTGATCATCTTGCAACATAATAGGGGGGTCCATGGGTTCATCTGATCCCAAAAAGAAAGTATCAAAGTGTTCCTTGATGGATGGGATCTTGATTTCTTCTCTCGGGGGGAAGTTTACATGCATTTTTTATAATGCCCCTTTGAAGTCAAAGTTTAGGTCAACCTTACTAGCATTGGATGTCTTGGGAAGAATTATTTCTAGGGGTGGGGGATTTGCTTGTTCAGCAGCAGGTTGTTTTAAATTCTTTCTTCTGTACACCTGAAATTCTGTTTCTTTAGCTTCTCTCATGATTCCTGGTCCAGGTTGTTTATTACTACGATCCTCGTTGATCTGGCTGCTTCTTTCATGGCTACCTGATGTTTTGCATCGGTGATATTTATTTGAGGAAGCTCCATGAAACAATCCATGTTGTTGACTTGTCGATGGCCACCATTGTAAGGAAACTCATGCTCCCAATGTGCTTCACTGCATTCTAGGCACCAAGGATTTTCATCAACAACGTTTGCAGGGGCCAAGGTATTTGGAACTTCATGCTTATTCTTTGGCTTATAAAATTGGCCTCCCTTCGGGAATTTCCCTTTGTACGGGACCCTGGGTGCTTGGGTTTGAGATATTTCCAATTTGACAATCCTGCTGATCATTTCCTCATGATTTTTCATGATACCATCCATGGAGGCTTGCAGCTTGGCGATACTAGTACATAGATCTGAAGTAGGCTCAGCATTGTGAACTATTTTTGGTTTAGTGTCCGTTCTCCCCCTTAGGTTAGCAAAAGGCTCAATCTTGGATGAAAGGAGGTTCCCCTCTATTTTAGTAGCGAGCTCTTGGGCTTCCTGAATGGATTGGGCGTTTTTATCTCTGAGAAGATACCCTAGTTGGCCATTGAAAGATCTAGTGTAAACATGGACGAGGTAGTCATCTTTCGGATGATGGCTTGTGGGAATCCTTTGCAGAAAAGTCTTAAATCTAATATGGAACTCCTGGATGGACTCATTTTCATATTTGGAAAGGTTATTTAGTCATGTGAGGAGCATATTAGGGTCTTCTTTGACACTCCATCTTTTGAGAAAGGCCTCTTCAAGTCTATCCATGGTTTTGATGCTTCCATCAGGAAGGCTTAGGTACCAACGCCTTGAGGCATCATAAAGAGTAGAGGAGAACAAATTCATGACTAGATCTTCAGCATCATCACTAATGGGGTGAAGCTAGAAAAATGCACAAAAGTTTCTCATGTGCTCTTCGGCACTGATTGCATCAATACCGGTAAATTTAGGCAACCACTTCTCATAATTGGGTGGCATTTGCCTAGGGTAGCCTGGTATGGCTGACATGTCTAATGGTTTGAAAAGAGTAGATGACCATTGTCTTTGATTGTTGGTTGGGTTCATTGTAGCGGTCTGAGAACTAGACATGATTCTTAAAGGAAGGTTCTTCCCGAAAAGTGATTTGACAACATGAGAGTTCTTGGGAGGCTTCCTTCTGAAAGACAAAGGAGGATTATTGAACCTCTTTTTAGTTTGTGGAGTCGCCAAATAGTTTACTTGAAACTATCAAAGAAAAGGGAAAACACCCTAGTGGAGTCAGTTGGTAAGCTTGTAAGATAAGGCTCTTGAGGCAAGGGTTACCGAAAATATTTGTCGTTTGAGGAGAATTGACTCAGTGTTCCTCGACAGTGGTGCCAAAATGTTATCGCACAGTTTGTAGATGGGAGAGAGGCTAAAGGATAGTAGGTCAAACTGGCGAAACAGGAACCTTCCCCACCCAATGTCACCACAATGGGGAGGTTCTTTCTATTTAGGGAGGTTAGGCCCAGGGGAGACCTCCCCGGTGACCTGTGGCTTTGAAGAGGCAAAGTTTTAAGAGAAATAAGATATTTCCCCCTTCACAGATCACCACCCAAAAATATAGTCTGGCCAAAGGCCAATTTGAAGTAACCCCCAAAGAAAATGTACTTGCCTGGAACAAGACAACAGTAAGAAAGATATATGCAAGCTATATTCAATGGGGTTAGTACTTCATATGTAAGTGACTATCTGATATTTAATGCAAGCAATTTGACAGTAAATATTGATGAAATCAATGTTTGCAAAATGGCAATGATAAATATGTCACTTGTCAATAAATACTGGAATGATATAGCATTCAATGTAACAAATCAACACTCAATCAAATAAATACTCTTAACTACCATTCAATTTCTTATAAAATGAAACATTGTTGCATCGAGATGAAATAACCAAGGGTGACGTCAGCATTCTAGGGTTAGTAGGTTAGAGTTAGTGTAGTTAGGGTTTTAATTTTAAAAGAAGTTTGAGAGTGTTTGGATTTGATTTCACTTCAATGTTGGAGGATGGAGATCAGTGCCTTAGGGTTAAAGGAGTCAATAAATGATGGACGCAAGAGTTAAAGGGAAAGAGATTTAAAAGGAATGGAGGGAAAAGTTTCAAGGTGTTGCTAGAGCAGGGCCTTAAAAGAAAAACCCTAGGGGAGAGAGGCTCACTCCGGTGTTGCAAAAGCAAGGCCTCGTGCTCTCTCCTCCTTCCCGACAAACGACTAGACCAAAAACAGGAAAAATAGACCAAGACAGGAGGTTTTGTTGAGGGAGGTGTTGCTAGAGCAAGGCCTATCAACAAACCCTAGAACAGTACGGCCCTGGTGTAGTAAGCCTAGGCCAGGGACGTCTCACTCTTCTTGGCTCAAAAGGGTATGGCTAGCATAAGGAAGAAAGAAAAAGGAGTGTAGCTATGGCTAGGCTCTCTTTTTCCTCTTCAATGGCTTAAGGATTCTCTATCAAGGGACATGAGACAACAACCTACTTGTGTGTTTGTCCCCTAGGGTTTTGATTCAGAAATATTTATAAATAGATGCAAGAAATCAAACTACAACCATTCAATCAAGAAGTTTTGTAGAAAAATACTTACAAATCATGAAGAAATAACCATGCAAACACTAGTTGTAACACCTTCCTTCAAGAGAAACACCATAAATGCCAAAAAATATCTTCCTTCAACAAGTGTGCATCACTTAGTTCAACTAAAAACCCAATAGGACGCTAAAATCAGACCTCACTAATGAATGAGTGATAATTCCATCTTAAAATGAGAGTGAAAACCCTCAATATGTACTGTATCAATGACCTAATTTAACTTTTAGGTCATAAAAAGGTCGACAAGGCCAAAATACCAAAATAATATTGTTTTACATTAAATGTTCATTTTAAAACCCTAATTGAGCAAAAAGTGAGACGTCACCCCTTCTAAGGGAGACGTTAGCCCCTTTTTAGGGAAAATGTAGCAATAAAGAGAAAAACGTTAGCCCTCTTTGGGCCTCTCCATCATGCCAGATGTGCCAATTTCCCTGTCAAACTACCACATGCTCAAGATGACTTCATGAGCCCATAGGTGACGTCCTAGGCCATCCAGGGAAAACGTTTCACTAGAAGTGGGTCAATCCCCCTAGGCCGAGTTCTACCAAAGTGCCTCTAATGGAACGTTCTCTTCTTCTCTGGTGCAAAACCCTGATCAACCACCATCCTGTCTCTGCCCCTTGATGGGGTCTCAGCATCCAGCTGGTGGGCTCTTCATCCCCATGGAGGTCCGAACTGATCATCTACCCATGTGTATCGGTCCAAATGGTACCTGTCCATCGGGAATGGTCCTGCACATCAAAAGTTATTCCCTCCATGGGATCATTAGTCATAGGGATCATAGCAATGTCAATCACATTTCATCATCAATATTATCAAACATATGCATAAAACCCCAATATATCAGTCAGTAGCTCAAAGACATTACAAAAACCTACAATACAAGATTGGAGAAAAAGACAAGATGTCCTATTGGGCTAGTTTCCACAAGAAAAGGAAAGTTTCCAGGAATATTTCATCCAAACCATGTAAGTGAGGTGATGTGGCTAGGGGATGTCTAGACATGTGGGTGCAGAGAGAGCCAAGGATGCATAATGTTATCTGTGGGTGCCTTTGTAGAAGGCGAGTTGTACCTGTCATGGATGCATTTTTTCCAAGCCCATTCTTGCCTTTATTCTTTTTTTATCTTTATTCTTGTATTTGCATTTTATTCTTCTTCAAGAGCTAACCAGAGGACACTGCCTTGGCATGGTGACCAGAGTTAACAATGTTACCCACAAGTACTTTCACATAGATGAGAAGGTTGGCTCGTGATGAGACCCCCTTTCCCTTGGCCATGCAACCAAAGGTTACTGCCCTGGCATGGTAACCAGATGGTGGCAATGTCATATTGTTAGGTACCCATGAACCTAATAGGATGGCTCGTGATGAGAACCCCTATCCTCTTACTAGGTCTTGTTTGTTATTTTCCGGGTCCCTCTTGTTTCTTGTTGAGAGGTATTTTATTTCCTTCTTGGGGATCCCTGGGCGAAGCATCTTGAGGTTTCATTTTTAGGCTTTTGTATTTTACTAGTTTCTTTTACCTTCTAGGGCTTTAGCCCCTTCTTCCCACAAGATAAGGTGCAATCCTACAAATGGGTCAACCCAATGCCCAGACAAGGGGAATGGGATAAATGAGTGGGAGATAAGATGAAACAGTGGTGCTATGATGGGAGCGGACGATGGCTTTTCAGAAATTTCCCCAGTGGAAAACCAAGACCTATGGGCACAGGCTTGCTAGGGCACCTTGTCAATCTCCCCAAGCATGGTCAAGTGGGATAATGTAAGATCCAAGCAGTTGTTATAGATAAAAGGAATCAGATGCATATATTTAAAGGTTTCAATGATCAAAAGTGACACATACCATGATACCTGGACCAATTACCTCATGGAGAAAGAATCTCTTCTGATACAAGACCAAGCCGATGGTGATGGATGTTGTTGTTGCTGACAAGACAAAGTTGATGGAATAAGAAAAGGATGGGCGATCCAGGGCCATGCTCAGGTCAATCCTGCTCTCGGTACTCCATGTCTAGGACCTGTGGGACTCGAGACATGATCTCCTAGTTATCCCTAAACATTAGGGATAACAAGCTCAAATAGGGAGGAATTAGGTACCAATTGCCAGTATGGTCGTCAATCTGTTGTGTTGGTTTTGTCACTTGGGTGAGAAAAACAAAAACACTTGCATGTCTAGATGAGCCTGCTAGACAAGATAGAAGTTTTGTGAGTGGGTAAACAATCCAATAACATGTATAAACAAAGAAATAAACTAAAATAACTAAGAAATAAATGTTAGAAAATATGAGAAACTTAGAACCATGAAAATCAAACAATGAACAACATAATGCTACCAATGGATCAATAGATTAGTAGGCAAAACACCATAGAGAGAAATAGGGATTTATGAGTCCCCTCTTCCTTTTTGGGAGGGCTCTTGAGTTCCCTAATGGAGATCTCTTCATACAATGGAAGAAATGGAAAATGGTGAAGAACAACAAGCCTATTCCCTCAAGAGGTGAGTGGAATGGCCTATTGCAATGGTGCTTGAAGGCTCCAAAGAGAAAAGAGGATTCTCAAGGGAGAATTCTTCCAGCATAACCATACTATGAAGATCTTGGTTTCTTAGTGCACCCATGGCTCTTATTTATAACATTCATACATGGAAAAATGTAATTGGTTCATAGTGTGAACAAGGGGCCTTTTAGGGCACCCTCTATCCCTTGAGTAACCCCCAAGCTAGATTTCACTCAGATATGAGTGTCAAATCGTGTTGGGGGTTGGTCCATGAGTGGTTGAGAGGCCGACAAGATCCATAAATGTGTCTTTCATTGAAGTGTGCGGCTTTTCTCATACACAGTCATGCATTTTTCACATTGTGTGTGTTGAGGGTTGTGCTGGCCCACACACACTGTGCATTGTGCGCTTGCTTCCTTTGGTGAATCTGTGCATTTCAATTTTTTGACCCAATTGTATATTTTTTTTTCCTTTTGAATGCATTTCAGTGTTGTAGGTGGACTAATTGTTGTTTCCATTGATGTTTTCGTTAACCATTTGTGTGCAATGTTGCAGACAATTTTTCAGTGATAACAATGGGGAATTTTGATTATCCACCGCCTGCCAATGATGTTAGGTTTATTTCGGTTGTCCCCGACCAACCAAAGGATGCAATTTTTTAAGTCGCGTATGTTAGCACTAAGAGTCACACTAATACTATTGTAAGTGTAAGCCCAGTACCCATCATAATGTTTAGAGTTGGATGAGTGATTATATTAAAAAATGGATCAAACTGACAAGGTTCAAATCCTGATCTAATGCACGAAATTCCAAAGACTATATTACAACAAAAATGGATATCATAATCTCCAACTAGCACATATTTGAAATATGAATAGAATAAAATGCAGAAAAACTTCAAGATGAACATTCAATTTCACATCAGGCTTGATTGACACATTCATATGATTGGAATTTCATTAATTAGGATCCTTCTAATGAATAAATAAAGATTTTCTCCAAGAAGAGACACTTCACAAAATACACAGTAAATCATCCAATGCATAACTCTGCTAATAAAGTTGTTGATAAATCCTTTATAAAATAGTATACAAATAAAATGAACAAAGAAAGGAGCACAAGTTGATCTTTGACTACACAAGAATCCTCCATCTAGATATACAGAGTTTGAGAGTTTACAAAATAGTAACATTTTTCCTATCAGTCCAACCCTTTCCTTATCAAAATACACTCTCAATATTTTGAATCGTCTCTATCTACCCTAATGAGGTCTAAACCAAGGAGCTACATAGGATCCTCCTCCATTTAGGAGTCTTGTTACAAAAGATTCCAACAAAAACCTAACAAATTCCTATTTTTGGGGATCTTGTCTATTGAGATAAATGCCTTTTGAAACAAGTCATACTGCTTGATATGGAGATGGAACACATGTCCCTCATATCCAAATAAATCCTAGGAGACCATTTGAACCTTCCATGACAACTGGAAACATTCCCATAGCTCAAATTTGTCATACTGTTAGAGTTCGCATCGCCTATGGCAGCATGCACTGTGAACTTTCATGTAGGTGATGATTTTGTCTTTTCTCCAAAACTACGAAGTGGGTCGGGATGAAGTTTTGGTCAACAAGTCAAAAACATCATGTTTTTCCTCCACACTAAATTTCAAAGGAACCCAGGTTGGCATTCAAAAGTTATGATCAAAATAATCCTCTGTTGAGAGCTAATGCTTACAAACTGTCATAAATTACCAGTTTGCAATGTCGGTGCTGTGAACTTCCCTGTAGCAGTCTGTTTCACTTTTTCCAAATTCTTTAACATCCCAAAACTGTATCAGGTGTCCAAAAATGTTGTAAACTTCATAATCTTAATAATCTTGATTAAAGGAAAGCACCCAAACTGATAATCATGGCTTACAAAACATAGCCATCACAAACAATGTTGTAAAATGCATGAAACATGAAATTTGGGTTTTAATGACTGAAATGTTTTTCAAAAGGATGACTCGCATCCCTAAGGGTGCGTTAAAAAAAGGATTCTCACAATCCAAATGCAAGGGCTACTTATAATTACTCCATCGTGGAGGATCTCCCACAAACACCTTGTGTAATGTCTGCTCTAGAGGTCCTCCAGAGTTTCCCCTCACAAAGGAAAGCGTTGTTATCTGCCTTGGGAGCAACTGAGACAACTAACTCAAGAATGATTTTTTTTTACCCTACTGACCATAAACCTCGTCTTCCTCACCATGTCACTTTTCAGATAGTAGTGGTGTATGCCACGAAATTGTTGACATGGAACATTTTCCGTACGATGGTGGATGAGGGTGCCTCGACTTGCGTGATGTCATTGTCATGTTGAAAGGCCATCAACCAACCTAAGTTGTCTTCGTCACCCACGTTGCTAACTATGTTTGAAGGTCAATCTTTCAAACCACTTGGCATAATTCCCTCTTTCCCCGTGCATTTGGAGGGAAAAACAGTGTGCGTCAAAGTAGAAGTAGTCGATGCGCCTCTCGACTATAATATTTTTTTAGGGAGGATTTGGACCTACTCTATGAAAACGGTTGTATCCACCATTTTTTGGGTCTTTTTTTTTCCTCATGAAGGTCAGATCATAGTAGTTGATCAGTTATCCTTCTCCCGTCCTGACCCTTCATCAAGGGCATCCGCAGTCCCGATGATTGATAACCCACATCCAGGTACCAATAAATTAGGTGTCATATTGTTCCCATCCTTGATGGTGACTTTTGATTATCCATCGCATGCCATGATGCTAGTTTTATTTCGGTCGTCCTCGACCAACCGAAGGATGCAATTTTTCAAGTCGCATCTGTTAGCAATGAGAGTCACACTTAGATTGTTTTAAGTGTAAGCCAAGTACCCATCAGAATGTTTAGAGTTGGATGAGTGATTATATTAAAAAATGGATCAAACTTACAAGGTTCAAATCCTGATCTAATGCACGAAATTCCAAAGACTATATTCCAGCAAAAAAGGATATCATAATCTCCAACCAACACATATTTGAAATATGAATAGAATAAAATGCAGAAAAACATCAATATGAATAGTCAATTTCACATCACGCTTGATTGACACATTCATATGGCTAAAATTTCATTAATTGGGATCCTTCTAATCAAGAAATAAAGATTTTCTCCAAGAAGAGACGCTTCACAAAATACACAGTAAATCATCCACTGCATAACTCTGATAACAAATTTTTTAATAAATCCTTTATCAATTAGTATTCCATTAGAGAAAGAATACAAATAAAATGAACAAAGAAAGGAGCACGAGTTGATCTTTAACTACACAAGAATCATCCATCCAGATATATAGAGTTTGAGAGTTTACAAAATAGTAACAACATTTTTCCTATCACTCCAACCCTTTCCTTATCCAAATCCACTCTCATATATAGTGAACCATCTCTATATACCCTAAGGAGGTCTAAACCAAGGAGATACATAGGATCCTCCTCCATTTAGGAGTCTTGTTACAAAAGATTCCAACAAAAACCTAATAAATTCCTATTTTTTGGGATCTTGTCTATTTAGATAAATGCCTTTTGAAACAGGTCATGCTACTTGATATGAAGATGGAACACATTTCCCTCATGTACAACTAACTCCTAGGAGACCATTAAAACCTTTCCTGACAACTGGAAGCCTTCCCATAGCTCGAATTTGTCACATTGTTAGAGTTCTTATCGCCTATGAGAGCATGCGCTACGAACTTTCCTCTAGGTGATGATTTTGTCTTTTCTCCAAAACTAAGAAGTGGGTCGGGCTGAAGTTTTGGTCAGCAAGTCAAAAACATCATTTTTTTCCTCCACACTAAATTTCAAAGGAACCCATATTGGCATTCAAAAGTTATGATCAAAACAATCCTCTGTTGTGAGCTAATGCTTACAAACTGTCATAAATTACCAGTTCCCAGCACCGGTGCTACGAACTTTCCTGTAACATCTTGTTTCACTTTTTCCAAAGTCTTAAGCATCCAAAAATTGTATTAGGTGTCCAAAAAAATTGTAAAATTCATAATCTTAATAATCTTGATTAAAGGAAAGCACCCAAACTGATAATCATGGCTTACAAAACATAGCCATCACCAAAAATGTTGTAAAATGCATGAAACAAGAAATTTGGGTTTTAATGATTGAAATGTTTTTCAAAAGGCTGACTTTGTCCAAAGATTTTATATACCTCACTCTATACACATTGAGGTATGAGAAAAGACACTCTTCCAACAAGAGGAATAAGGAACACCAACTGAGAGTTATAATAAAAGGGAGACAAATGTGAATTTTCTGCTAAAACATGTTTTTTTATCAGTATAAATATCAGTTAGCAGCATTGATGATGTGTGCAACTTAAGATTGCTTCAGCAGATGACAAACCATACATTTAAAATTAGATATGGTCATAGATCCACTCTCTCAAAACTGAGCTTTTAAATATGTAGAGGATGTAGGTTTCAACAGTGTTGGAACAGAGGGTTCGAAGCACCCTGTTCGCAATGCCAGATTAGGACAGTTCACAGCGCTGATAGATAAACCAGCATAAAACCTTTTCCAAACCTATAAACAACATGTATACCCTCAAGGAGCTCCTGGTAAAATTGAGATTGATGTTGATATCTATGAATTTGAACTGATACATTTGCAAGTTATCCAAGATCCAACTCTCCTCTTCAACCAGTTTGCAGCGCTAGTTGGCAGCGCCAGTTTGTAGCTAGTTGGCATCACCAATTTGCAGCACCGAGTTCAAACAGAGTTTTCACACTTTGAGGAAAATGTTAGTAGATATTATGACATAATCCTTGAAGAAGTGGTTAAATCTAGGCTCTGAAAACAATAAAATCTTCTTTGACATGATCCTTTAATTGCAATGATGATAAATGAATGCATGAGGTACTTTAGAGTACGCTGTGAACTCTCCTAGTGAGTTGGAAGCACATACACATAACTCTAATTTGACATTCAAATGGATGGATGGTGACAAGGAGAAACTTGTGTACAAGCTAGAGGTGTGACATGTCAAGATAATGATGTAAGGTGTGACTCATTAGGACTTATTTACCTTGTCTTAATGATAAATTACATAACCCAAAGACTCTATACCAAGGCTAGACATAATTCCACTTATTTAAAACAAAACCTAAGTTTATAAACATAGCCTAAACACTCAAAACCTATGGCCTATAAACCTTATGACTCAAAAAACCAAACCAAAGTGACTCTTTTTTACCCCTACAATTCTATGTGCTAACATCTAGCTCCACAGGGGATGGAGACCTCCCTGTGAGGCTCCAAGAACATGCAGTTCCAGTGCCTTATCCATTGGGCTATGGTGTCATCACCTTGTTCGAAACCTGTAAATTGTAACCTGCTTATTTGAATTACAAATCCATTTGCATGGCGGGCTGAAGAACAACTGTTGTTGTAGTGCCTTATGTTATAACCCTATAATTTATAGGATCAACTGGTGACTGAAATGTTATCTCTTTAGTGTTTTTGTTTATCAAATGATTTTCCATTCTGCAAATAATTTGAGAAAAAGAAAAGAAAAAGAAAAAGAAAAGAAAGAAAAATAATAAAAGAGAGCATAAAAGAAATTCAATAGAGCCCCATGCAATAACAATGACTTGGTCCATAACTTTAAAGCATGGCCAAGTTCTTTTAAATTGATGTTGATAGGAGTAGTGAATAAGCTTGGATAAACTGTTTAATCTTAGCCAAGTGATTTAGGTTAGTTAGTGAATAAATTTGACCAAATTGCCTAATCTTGGTCAGATAACCCCAGGATAGAGTAATTTCTTAGCACAATAGTTTAATATGGGTTAATTGTCATAGGTGATTAGGTTAGAGCATAGGGTAGTTTTTTTATCTCAATAAAACAAGCATGATGATCCATGTTGAACCATATCTTTGAGATTTAAAAGGTTTGATGTCTAACCCCTTGGCGATAAAAGCATGGAAAAGATTAGGAAAAACCACGATATGCACTTATCCTAAGTTTTTCGGAGCACATATGCCTTCGCGCTCACAGTTAAGCACAGCACATAGATGAACAGCCGGAGAGCGAGCACCTAGATCTACGGTTGACAAGTCTTTCTGAACCCCCCTTGACCGTTCTACCTTTAACGGTTGGGGGG
>ML777384.1:47369-99080 GCA_009831015.1 Picea engelmannii | reverse complement strand
ATGGATGGGGGGGATCCAAAATGGATTGTTTTATGGTGGGCCCCTTATCTCTACATGGTAGGAATCCATTGGTTTCAAATCCCACTGCTTCCCACGGTCTAACACATCCTGTCACCCCATGACGTCATTTTACACGTTCTCCCCTAAAGATCACATCTCATTACTCTATCAGTCCTCTCACCCTGTTACAAGTCCCTTCACCATGGTCAAGTCCCAATCAATACCCACCACATCACCCAGCCGTATTCTGCAGTCATTCTCACCTGCCATCTCACACGCTAAACAACTCGTTGGCCATTTATTATTGGCTAGCTTATCCGTTAACCTGTTGACTTGTCTCCCACACCCAACAGGTATATGTTTTCTCAATACTACCCTTGCCCTTCATTCCCTTATCCTTTACCCTGTTGCCGCACGAGTGAATTTCTCCCCATTTTCCTCTCCTTTACAGTCAGTCACCCAAAGCCACAGTCATCCCCGCTAACCATTTTGTTTTACTTGTAGGTATTGTTACAGCGATGGCGCCAAAATCAAAGAAAACAGAGGCCAAGGAAAATCCTTTCCTCCCGCCTCCTGTCGACCTCGACAGGATCCCTCTGGCCGACAAAGACCATTTAATCGAAGATACCATATGTGAATTCGACTTCGCAGACTTGCAGTCATGGATCAAAGAGGTTTTCCTTGACCAGAGCGATGAAATTGGGCTCTAGGAATCAAACCTTCCCCTGTATCTTTTTCCCCAGGTTCACCATTTCCCCGAATTCGCCCTCAAATGCCAAGCCCATTACATTCCCGACCAGAGAGCCATAGTGTCCTCATCAGGAGAAATTATTTTCCTCATTACACCTGAAACCATTGACCAGATGATGCAGATACCTAGAGTTGAATCCATCTCACCGTTCAATCTTGAAATTATCACAGAACTGTATCAGAAATTATCATTCCCCCAAAGAGCTCATATTTTCGAGCTTTTTCTCCCACAGGCCGCTCAAATCCCCACTACAAATCCCCCATATCCTTCATCCTTGTTCTCAGTGAAGGGAAACCAGGTCATCTCATCGCTCTGCGCCCTCCTTGGATATTTTTCGGATCAATGGGTGGATGAACCCATATTGGGTTTTCTGTCCATTTTCTCCACAGATGAGAGACCCACCACTCAGTTCGACTACAGCACCTTCTTGGAAGACAACATTCATGAGCAATTCTCAAATTTTGCCACAGAAGGCATGTTTTGGTATTCCTCAATACTGGCTTACATGTTCATATTCTTTCAAGCGGACAAATTCTCCTTTTCGATGCAGAAGATGGACAAGGATGGGAGGCCACAGGTGGTGACAGCGTGGACTTCGCTGCTCAGACACAACTCTATAGAATTCAGATTCAAACAATTTATTGAGTAGTTCTACCATCCCGTGGTGAGCATGCTCAGTGGCAGACCTGAGCCGAGAATAAATGAGGAAATTCAGAGGATCTTACACCTTTCAGACCTTGCAAAAATGGGAGATTGATACCTGTACTAGGACCACACAGAGATCAGAGTGTATGGGTGCGAATTGGCTCCATACAAGTTACCCAAGTATCTGCCCGTGAGGATATTTGCCCTGGAGTACATAAGGAAAATGATCAATTCAGACGACATATATTTTGTGTCTCTGAAAAAGAAGAAACAACTTAGGATCAAAGGGAAAATAGGATCATTCATCTGCAATAGCCGAGGCACTGGGGAGGAAGCAGATAGAATATTAAAGCAGATGAAGTTTTTTGTTAGCTTCATATGGAATTATGACCCCTGTGGGATAATTTCAGAGATGAGAGTTAAGAATAAGAATATCCCATATGTCCACACATCCAAGCCCGAGATAGAGAAGTTCGCCAACCAAATAGAATGGGAGCCAAATACTTTGGTTGAGACAGAACAGCAGGACCTTTCGGTCACTATCTCACAGACGACTACACCACAGGCTCCCAAGGAGAAAAGGCCCAGGAAGGACACTTCACCTTCCATCACTGAAGTATCGTCTGAAGAATTCCAATTACACACCAAGAGGCCAAAGACCAGTCAGGCACCTAACACGGCTGGTGAAAAGGGAATTCAATTCACTACAACTATGGAGGTTGATCGGTCGCTACTTAGTACAAGCAACAAAAAAATCATGACTACAGTGTTGCCCAAAAAGCCTACAGATACTCCACTAGTCAACCAGCCGAGCAAAACAGGACCAAAATTGAGTATTTTTTAGAAGTAAGATCTGATCAAAAAGAGAAATCAGATGCTGACCAATAGCACGTATGCTCAGTTCTGGAAGAAAACATCAACTGCACAACACAGATTGTTGTCTTCATTCGACACTAAGAAGGGTAGAATGCACATGGCGTTTTTGCAAGCGCAGGTGCCAGACCCGAAAGTAATAATCGATTACAAAAGGGCAACATTCAAATTTCAAACTAAAGATGTGAATCCAGCTGATCAAATGGATCTGCACAGGAAAATTGGAGAAATGGTTTTATCCACATTGGAAAATGCTTCCACTGTTGCCTCCAAGTTACAAGTATCTTTGAACAATGTCCAAACGCAGTTGAAGTTAGAAAAAATATCATCCTTTGCCAAGGAGAACAGGATTAAGATGTTGGAGGAACTGGTCCTCAAGATCGGATATGATCCCTCGAATGTGAAAGCAGTCGAGGAGATTCTCAAAAACAAAAATGTCGATATAGCATCTCTGAGGAAACAGTTGAAACTGCCACCAACAGAAGATTCATAGGCAAAGGAAATTACGGAGACAGAAGGGGAAAAGGATGAGATGCTCAAGCTCATCATGGAGCAGAATGCACAGTTGAAGGAAATGGAAGTGGAATTGGAAAAACTAGTGAAAGAGAAGGAGCAGTCAAATCCCATGGAGGTCATTCCACTAAGAGCAGTTCCACTCACAGGAGTGAGCATAGTGTCTGTAGCAGAAATTCCTTCAGCAACTCCACTGACATCTCTGGAGAAAATAGTTGAACTGGCTAAATCCATGGAGGAGATGAATTTGCAAGAGATAGAGATTAGCAGACTCAAAAAGGAGATTGAGAACCTTCAGGAACTCAAGTCTTCTTACCAAACTAGCTACTCCAAGGAGAAACAAACATCAAACCAACTCAAACAAAAATTGCAACAGCTTCAGAAGAAAACAGTGGTAGGCAAAACACTTGCTGAGGTCAAGGAAAGTGTCTGGATGGATATCACCAAGTCCATGAATGAAATATGGTCGATGATACAAATCATGTTCGAGCAAAACGAGCTGGTGCAAAGAAGTCAGCAGGCTATTAAGAAGATAAGAGCAGAACTAGGAGAGATGCCCACAGAAGTTGTTGAGATCATAAAATTTATGAATTCCAAAACCAGAGATGAGCTAGAGGATTTGAAGATTGAAGATAGGATAGAGACCATCCTTGAGGTCAAGAGGGTCCTGACCAAGAGAGGACTGATACTACAGTTGGAGGAAAAGGTCCAGACCATGGACATAGGAGTGCAAAGATTTTTCAGCAAGATCGAAGCTCTACAGAAGAAAGGCCTTCCTGGTTTGAGAGTTATAAATGACAAGTTAATGACACTCACCGATTACAAAAAGAAACTAGCCACTATGGCTAAGGATAGCTCAAAATTCTCAGGAATACAAGGAAGTATCATGGGCAAGGCATTCTTAGATGCTTTACAATTAGACATCAGCATACAATATGAGATCCGGTACATCTTCATCATCAAGCCAACTTTTTCCAAGTACACAGAGATGGATGGAGTATACCGAAGATTTCTCAAAGTTAGCATTCCCAGTCACCTTCGATGGGAAGAGATTTGCAATATGATCGAGTAGTCGATGAGGTGTCCAAGACTAGTTAGCTATCCAGTCAGACGAGGTCGTGCAGAGGCCTCACCAACGATTCACCCCAAGAAATCAGCATGAAGTTTCAACACATCATCAAGCAGTTTCCTAAATTTTTGTATATTGTTAAGTTAGTTAGATAAATTTAGATTAGCCACATCCTGATCTTTAATGACAGGATCGTATGTAATTTTTGGTTATAAATACTTCACACTTTGAAGTACTGAGGGTTGATCTTTACGCTCTGCAAGCTACAAGACTGTAATTTTTATCAAGAGATCTTCCAGTAATACAAAGAGACGTTTTCACAGGATTCTTGTGTGTTATTCATTGGTGATGTCTTCTTTTCTATGTTGAATGTTCTTCTTGCTCAGTTGTCATATTGTTTTTCTAATATAATCTTTTAAAAGTAACACACATTGCAGGATTTATCTTTGTATACCCTGTTTCAGACTTTGAAAGATTTTAATGTTTATCTTCTGATATTACAGTGAAGAAATTCTTAAATGCTTCTTTACTTTATTTGATATTCTCATATTTTCTGCTATTTCATCACTTTACTACTAAAGAATCCAACGAATGCATTATCTTGCCTTGTGAAAAGAATCTTCTGCTTCTAGTTAGATTTCTATTTTTATAATACAGACCCCATAGCCCAATGGATGCATAAAGTCCTTTTCAACCAACTTAACGAAAACAACAAAGCTTTTCAATTTTATTTATTTTATATAACTTGCCTAATATCTTAAATTTAAAACATAGCTAAATCATACAGAGAGATCCCTCTCTGAAACTGGTAGGTCTAGATTCCAGTTTCAAAGTGGTTGGATAAGTTACCTCTCGTAGATTTCTTCTTTACTGACAACCTCTGGGAATTTACAGAGCATTAACACCTTCATTGGGTTATGGATTCATATTGTTTATCTACTACAAAATTGATATAAAATGCTCCAAATCGAGCTTATTTTCTACACTAACCTACTCTAACCAGTTGAACTCTGCTTAATCAAGTGTAATGAAACTTCCAATGAAGCCATAAAATCATCTAATTGATAAATATAACTTTTTGCAGGTAACTCTTTAAGAAAACCTCCAAAATATGCAACAAATGTAGCGGACAGTCTATGAGCAATTGATACTTACAGCTGCAACTTTCTTGCATGGAAAAATCTCTAATGCAGGAAACTTTTGAACAAATAGACTCCATGTATATGGCTATAGGATCATGAATCACATTATAGAATTCTGGTTGCATTAGAAGACTAGGCCTCTCCTTCATAATCTCTTCTTTGCTGACAAGACTGTAATTCTCTTTACCTCCTTGAAACATCCTATAAATATCACATTCTTCAAGGAAATCATGCACAAAAAAAGATTTTTATGGATATTGATTATCTCCTTGGAAAAGAAAATTATTTGCAGTGTCTTCCTAAAATTGTTGATCAACATTATCTAAAGAAAAAAAGCATTGTATACTGACCATATGATTTCTCAACCTCCTCTTTACTGTCCTCTGAAAAACATGCTCTAACATTGTCAGATACAAAGTCAATACTGGGAGAATTAATACATGTTGATACATAAATATGCTCCTTTTTATTTTCTTGTTGAATTTCTTCCTGTTGGCCATCTATTAATGAAAAAGATAACAAACTCGCATGTTCTTGTAGCTCCTTCCTATATTCTTGACCAAAGTTTAAAATCATATAATCAAGGAGGTTATCATGAGCCAAGAATATTAATTGATTTTCTAAGTCAACGGTAAGATGATGAGGGGAAACAACTTTCTATGAAACAAAAATGTCACCACCTTCCGTAAAATCTTCCTCGTGGTATTCATCATAAACGAAATCATCCCTTTTCTCATAATTAGGAAAAGGCTTAGCTGCATATGTAAATTTATCTTGCTGGTATGAGTTATAAGCATGTACATTTGCATCTTTAACAATGGAAAAATCTGATTTAATAATTTCAAGATCAAAAAAATATTTAAGATCTAAAAATGACGCATAAGCATGCTGAAACAATTGCAAGCTCGGATAATCTTCCTGATGTCCATATACTTCCTCAGTTTCTTCCTCATCCAAAAACATTTCCTAGATCTGACAAGAGATTTGTGCACATGCCCGAAGATTACTCCCCATTTCCTTTGCATCAGCAAACATCTTCTACAAGGCTGGTGACTTTATTTCTCTGAGGTATAGTAATAGATTGGCATGTTGTGCCATTGTTTACTGTACCATGGAAACAACCTCAATAGGTCGAATTTCAGTAGGCATGTTGTGATAAATACTATGAAACCTCCTATTGAAGGTGGCTAGAGCTTCGTCTTTTTTTCTCTTCTGAGCACAAAACTTAGATAAGTGTTGATTGAAGGACTCATTCTCTCCCCAGTATCTTAAAAATGCATAATATAAATCAATCCATGAAATAATGGAGCCAACTTCCAGACCTTTAAACCACAAAGCAACATCCCCAAACAAGGATTTTGAAAATAACCTCATGGTGACATCTTCATATACTATTTCAAAATTATCAACTAAGTTCTCAAAGGCTTCCAAATGCTTCTCAGCAGTGATATGATCTTCTCCAGTAAATTGAGGAAGATACTCAAAAAATTTAGGAGGGTAAGGATGAAGGTTAGATGGCAACCTAAAGGGTTTAAAACTTTTCTCTCTAATTTTAGACTGAACATCAGTGGGCTGAAAATGAGGTTTAATAAGCTGATTGCAAGGTATAACAAAGCCTTTAGGAGGTAAATCAACTTCATAACTCCCATTACGATAAGGTTGATCAATTTCAGGAGGGATTGAGATATGGTCTTCATTATTCTCAATAGACTAAGGTGAAGAGACATGATAAACATCTACAACACAGGCAGAATATTGCAGACCTTCTTCTTCCAAAGAGGGATATATAATTGAAGGCTTGTGATCATCCGAATAGACAAAGAAAAGGATAATTCGTTTTATATGTAAAGGGAAAGACAAGAATGAACTAATGAAGAAGAAAAAAAGTTCATGGAGAAAACTAATGAGTTGATACCTGGTTTTTCCCTTACATCTTTTCGTTTTTTGTCCACAAGATCCTTTCTCCAGTGGATTCTTTGATTGTGGAGTCGGCAGGTAGAATATTGCAGTCAAAATTTGTGTCCTACTCCTGTCTACCATCAAGAGATGGATCTTCTCAATGTTGTTCTCCCAGGGAATATTTCTTCACTTTCGTCCTCGACAATGATGCCAAAAATGTTAGCACTGAGATTCACACTTAGAATTTTGTAAGTGTAAGCCCAGTACCCATCAGAATTTTTTAAGTTGGATGAGTGATTATATTAAAAAATGGATCACACTAACAAGGTTAAAATCTTGATCTAATGCAAGAAATTCCAAAGATTATATTCTAGCAAAAAGGGCTATCATAATCTCCAACCAACGCATATTTGAAAGATGAATAGAAGAAAATGCAGAAAAACATCAAGATGAACAGTCAAATTCACATTAGGCTTGATTGACACATTCATATGGCTGAAATTTCATTAATTAGGATCCTCCTAATCAAGAAATAAGGATTTGCTCCAAGAAAAGATGCTTCACAAAATACACAGTAAATCATCCACTACATAAATATGCTAACAAAGTTGTCGATAAATCCTTTATCAATCATTATTTAATTAGAGAAATAAGACAAAGAAAATGAAAAAAGAAAGGAGCACAAGATGATCTTTGACTACACAAGAATCCTCCATCCAGATATACAAAGTCTGAGAGTTTACAAAATATTAACATCCTTTTTCCTATCCCTCCAACCCTTTCCTTATCAAAATCCAGTCTCATATATAGTGAATCATATCTATCTACCCTAAGGAGGTCGAAACCAAGGAGATACATAGGACCCTCCTCCATTTAGGAGTCTTGTTACAAAATATTCCAATAAAAACCTAACAAGTTCCTATTTTGGGGGATCTTGTCTATTGAGATAAATGCCTTTTGAAACAGGTCATGTTGCTTGATCTGGAGATGGAAAACATGTATCTCATGTCCAACTAACTCCTAGGAGACCATTCAAACCTTCTATGATAGATAGTAGTCTTCCCATAGTTCAAATTTTCAGACTATTAGAGTTCACAACGCCTATGACAGCATGCGCTACGAACTTTCCCGTAGGTGATTATTTTGTATTTTCTCAAAAATTGCGAGGTGGGTCGGGATGAATTTTTGTTAGCAAGTCAAAAACATCCATGAAAATTTTAGAAGAACCCAGATTGGCATTCAAAATTTATGATCAAAACAATCCTTTGTTGTGTGTTAATGCTTACAAACTGTCATAAATTACCAATTCACAGCGTCGACACTATGAACATTCCTGTAGCAGTCTGTTTCACTTTTTCCAAAGTATTTAACTTCCCAAAACTGTATCAGGTGTCCAAAAATGTTTTAAACTTCATAATCTTAATAATATTGATTAAAGGAAAGCACCCAAACTGATAATCATGGCTTACAAAACATAGCCATCACCAAAAATGTTGTAAAATGCATTAAACATGAAATTTGGGTTTTAATGACTGAAATGTTTTTCAAAAGGATGACTTTGTCCAAAGATTTTATATGCCTCACTCTATACACATTGAGGTATGAGACAAAACACTCTTCCAACAGGAGGAATAAGGAACAACAACTGCGAGTTATAATAAAAGGGAGACAAATGTGAATTTTCTGCTAAAACAAGGTTTTTTATCAGTATAAATATCAGTTACTAGCATTGGTGATGTGTGCAACTTAAGATTGCTTTAGCAGATGACCAACCATACATTTAAAATTAGATAGGGGTGCACATCCACTCTCTCAAAACTTAAGCTTTTAAATATGTAGAGGATGTAGGTTTCAATAATGTTGGAACAAAGGGTTCACATCGCCAGATTAGGATAGTTCGCAACGTCGATATATAAACCAACATAAAACCTTCTCCCAACCTCTAAACATCATGTAGATCCTCAAGGAGTTCCTGGTAAACCTGAGATTTATGTTGATATCTATGAATTTGAAGTGATACATTTGCAAGTTATCCAAGCTCTAACTCTCCTCTTCAACCAGTTTGTAGCGCTAGTTTGCAATTCCAAGTTCAAACAAAGTTTGCACACTTCGAGGAAAATGTTAGTAGATATTATGAAATAATCCTTGAAGAAGTGGTTAAATGTAGGCTATGAAAACAACAAAATCCTCTTTGACACGATCATTTAATTGCAATGATGATAAATGAATGCATGAGTTACTTTAGAGTACATTGTGAACTCTCCTAGTGAGTTGGAAGCACATACAAATGACTCTGATTCGACATTCAAATGGATGGATGGTGACAAGGAGAAACATGTGTACAAGATGGAGGTGTGACATGTCAAGATAATTCTTTAAGGTGTGACTCATAGGGACTTATTTACTTTGTCATAATGACAAATTACATAACCCAAAGACTCTATACCAAGGCTAGACATATATCCACTTATTTAAAACAAAACCTAAGTTTATGAACATAGGCTAAAGACTCAAAACCTATGACCTATAAACCTTATGACTCAAAAAACCAAACCAAAGTGACTATTTTTTACCCCTACAATTATATGTGCTAACAACGTCTTTTAGATCGAGTTACTTTAATGACCCATGAATTTCATTTTCCCCAGCAACTTCGATGGAAGGGGTAGGAAACCTTGGAATGGCCATGCCCTTATCCACTGTTGAGGTTGCATACAGTATTGTCCAGGAAGCCTCGACCAACCCTAATCTGGCTCCCCCACAAGATCTAGACCTTGTTCTTGAGCTTATTTTGGCTCAATACTCTCTCACTGCATATGACCCTTTGGACTTAGTCTTGCCCTCTGACGAGGCGATCCTAGAGGCAATGGCTGGGCCAGACAGACCTTGGGATGATCTTCACCGCTGATCTTATTTATTACCCATGTTCAAGAGAATAGAGGTAGGAGAGTTCATTACGACAATGAATGGAGACACCCCTTGTCCTATTAACCCTCTGGCTACGCACATAATATATGTCAAGGGAAACATGCAAGTATAGCTAAAATAATTCCTATCGAAATCTCTAGAACCCCTAGAGTCGTAGAAAATGTCTTTGTTGGAGTGGAATGTTCTCCCAAAGGATTCAAATATACACTGATTTTTTTATTTAATTTCGTGACGTTTTTGCCCAGTCTTATGAGGAGATGTCAGGTATTGATTAACGCATCGTTGAACACGAGATCACAACTTACCCTAATGTTAAGCATGTCCAAAAAAAGATTCACCTATTTAGTTTTTGCAAGGCAGTGATGATAAAGGTTGAAGTAGAGAAAATCATCAAAGTTGGTTACAACTATCCAGTGCAATTGACGGAATGGGTATCGATCCTTGTTACTGTCAACAAGAAGCAAGGTATGATTCATGTATGTATGGACTTTCACGACCTGAACAAAGCTTACCTGAAAGACAATTTTCCAACCCCATTTATTGACCAGATTGACAATGAATGTATAGGTTGTGAGGTCTTTTATTTCATAAATGATTTTTTCGAGTATAATCAAATTCAGATCAAGCTCGAGGACCAACATAAAACAAATTTTATTTTTCCTTGGGGTACATTCGCGTATAGAAAAATTCCTTTTGGCCTTAAGAATGTTGGAGCCATTTTTCAATGGGCCATGTCGTTTTATTTCCATGAACTCAAACACATAGTCGAGGTGTATCTCAATGATCTGGCATCATGTTCTCGTAAGAGATCCGATCATACTGCCCATTTACGACTAATCTTTGAGAGGTGTCGCTACTATCGGATTCACCTGAATCCAAACAAGTGTAGTTTTTGTGTGACATCGGGATGCTTGTTAGGTTTTGTCATGTCAACTAGAGGGATCATGGTCGATCCTCTGAATTTTGAGGAAATAGTTCAATTTCCTCCCCCACACACAATCCCCCAGCTTCAGAGTCTATAGGGGAAAGTCAATTTTGTTCGGTGTTTTTTTGCTAACTATGTCGATATTACTAAAGGGTTCATGCGTCTCTTGAAAAAAGGGGTCCCATTTTGTTGGGATGAAGCGAATCAACACTCTTTTGAAGACTTGAAATGCGCTCTGACATCTGCCCCTTTGATCGGTCCTCCATATTATGGCAATGATTTCTTATTTTATTTGGCTGCCGCAGAGTCTACTATCAGAATGGTCTTGGTCCAAGAGGATGACGCTCTCAAAGATCATTTTATCTACTATCTTATCCGAGGACTAGTTGGACTGGAACTCAACTACACACATGTTGAGAAACTCGCTTTGACAGCTCTTCATGTTGTCCAACAGTTCCGTCATTATATTTTTCTTCACAAGATCACCGTCGTAGCCATCGTCAACCCTTTCAATATGTATTAACATGATGGTTCATCAGCGGGAAAATAAGTCAATGGATATTCATCATGCAAGAGTTTGACTTGGATTTTGTGTCGGTGAAATCTAAAAAGTCATTGGTCTTTTTTGAACTAATCTCGGAACTTCCGATCGAAAGTGGCGATATTTCACCCGAAGAGTCACCGATCAATGAAGATATTTTTCTTATCGCATCATAATGCCCTTGGTATGGAGATATACTTGTGCATATTCATACTTTGAAGTTACCTTCTTCTGCTTCTCCCGATGAGCATCGACGAATATGCCACCAAGTGAGGAACTATCTTATCCTCGATGACACTTTATATCATCAAGAAGTAGATTGCATTCTCCGTCGATGTCTCCCTCACAAAGAAGAAGAGATTTTTCTAAACGATTGTCACATAGGAGCATGTGGTGGTAATCTGTCTGGGTTGGAAACAACCCAATAGATTATTCACGTTGGATACTTTTGGACCTCATTAATCAAATATTGTGTAGAGGCGGTCAAGAAGTGACACCCATGCCAGATCTTCTCTCAGAAGATGTGGTCACACCCAACTCCCATGTTCCCAGTTATTTCCATCAGTTCTTTCACCAAGTGGGGATTGATTTCACTACATTTCACCTAGTCTCAGCTAGGGGGCATCGTTATATAATCCTAGAAGTAGACTACTTTATGAAGTGGGTCGAAGCTGTGACGACATTCAGCAATGATGGGGAAATGACTTCCCTTTTCGTTTTCAACCAGATTGTAGCCATTTTTGGTATTCTGAAGGAGATTGTCATTGATCACGATAGTCACTTCCATAACAAAATGATGTTTGAATTAACATCAAAACTAGGGTTTAAACATGAACATTTTCCACCTTATTGCCCACAGGCGAATGGTCAGGAAAAGGTTGTTAATAAATATCTCAAAACTATTTTGCAGTGAATGATTAATTCAGCCAAGTCAAATTGGCATTTGATGTTGTACTCGACACTTTGGTCTTATCAAACTTCAGCCAAGACTACTATCGGTTTTTCACCTTTTCAACTCGTCTACGGGATGGAGGCAGTCTTTCCCATTGAATGTCAAATCCCTTCTCTTAAGTTGGTAGTGGAACTACTGCCTGACACTACATTGCTTGAAGAACATCTTTTATATCTTGAGCAGCGCCAAGATGAAACCTTGGCCAACGAGTCTCACAAACAAAGCATCAAGTGTCAGTATGATTGGTTTATCCACCCTCGGATTGTCTTCAAAGGTGATATTGTCCTAGTCTACGACCAAGACAAATATCCCTTGGGGGAAGACAAGTTCAAACCCATGTGGTTCAGACCTTTCATTGTGAAAGAAATATTAGAAAAGGGTGTTTATCATCTAGTTGATTTCGAGGGTAACGCTTTATCGGAGCCTAGAAATGGGCTCTACCTTTAGAAGTATTACACTTAGGTTGGTCACTTGAGAGTGACTTCTTGTATATATGTATATTTTTTATACAGTCTTATGTTTTTGTTTTATGGATGTGTATTTATTGTTTTTTCTTTTCATGGTGGCAGATGTCAAGTGAATCTAAAGTCTATGTTGGGTTCACATACGGTGCTAGCCGACACACTCAGAGCCTTGCTTCTGAAGCTTGGGTGATTTTTACACCTTTTAATTAGTTGATGTCTTCTTGAGGTATTTGTCTGGGAAAAAAAACCAATAATGTTTCTGAGTATAGTGCAGTAATAGAGTTACTATGTGACGCCTTGTCACATGGTATTTCTTGCCTCTGGGTTTACCTGGATGCTCAATTGGTCATGCCTCAGTTAAATGGGATATATTGTGTCTATGATCCCACCCTTCACCCATGATTCATTAGGGTACGTCTCTTAGAACACTCTCTTGATTATATTACTTATATTCATGTTCCTAGGAGATCTAATCAACTAACTAATACATTGGCTAATCAAGTGTTAGATTGACATGTTGCTCATACATAAAAGTAAACACACAAACATACACATGTAAAATGAATTTGTACAAAAAGTTTATCCATAAGGGAAAAAAATGTATATACAATATATCCCAAAAATAGTGTCATGAGTACAAAGTGGACCATAAAGCCACAAATAGAGTTGGTATACATCGTTGGGCATAAGCCCTCAATACAGAGTTCAAAAAGTTCCCTAGGCACATGTGTGGTCTAAAACTAACTATAGTATTTTCCTATTCGCCCTACTATAATGAACTACAACATTCACAAGATGTCGAAACAACTAGATCCAAGTCTTGGGCACCCCTACTACATGTGGCTTCATGGCCGGGGGAAGGTCCTCTATCTCTGCCATCGGTATTGCATGAGTGAGTGTCGTCAGCTTCCTCTCTACTCACCGTAGTACTCTCTTAGCCTCTCTGGTTGGAGGTCCTCCTACAGTTGTTGGTCCTCCTACTCCTGCTAGTCTAGCCTTTGGTCGAGGACAACGCTTGGTACTGGCGAAGTCAACTGATCGCACTGGTCCCACATCAGTGTATAACACATCTTTGAGTCATTACTTTGACATTACATAAAAAGGATAATATTTAAAAAACTTAAAAAATTAAATAACTTTAAAAGTGTGGTTACCTATCTCTTCGCGCTCCTCACCAAGGGGCATGGGAATATCAGGATCCCTCAGGAAACTAATCCCTGCATATGGGTAGTCCTCTATCACTAAAATCTGACGGGCCCACCAATCAAAAAAATTATCTTCAAAGGCCTCTTGGACCCTCCCTGCACCATGTCTAAGCAATAAAGTTTCCCACCTGCACAATGTCGAAAAGGAGGCAATATGGCCTTGTACTTTCTCCCTTGGGCTAAGGCAAGGAACTCTCTCAAAGAAGAAAGTGCACAATATAGTCAGGAACCTGAAGTTCTTGTTTGTTCTTATGCAAAAGTCGGTGATTTGTTTCTTCATGCATGTAAGCATGGTAGTGCTCCAATAAAAAATAGCGGCATCTAAGCACTGAACTACACAATACATCTGTGCACGGGAGGCCTGGTGAAGTGTTGTGGATCCCGTGATCTGCCCAATCATGAATGACACTATCTGGAGATTGAGGCTAGTAATCTTGTGTATCGACACTTGAGATCCTACTTTCTTAGTGTTTTCCTCACAGTACATACCAATAGAGTCCTCTATGTTGTATGGCCCTAAAGGAAAGATCCTCAAGTTGACCAGTTCCCCCCTCCTGGAGAGGCCAGTCAAAAATTATATGTCCTCCGTCATCAAATTCAGTGACTGACCTTCCAACATGAACACCTCTGCATCTGGATGTTAGTACTCTATCAAATGGTTTAACAGTCTAGGTTGTTCCCCCATGAACGAACACTACAAGAACTTCCACATACCACACTGTTTCAACATCGAAATAGCCCCGGGATCCTCCTCCACCAAGACATCTAATTTATTATGTTCCCTTTCCCGCCAATGAACATACATCATGTTACACAAAGTTTGGAGAGAATTAGCCCTTGTTTCACTTTTCTTTTAATATTAAAAGAGGTCTGTGCGGGCTGTCGTTAAGATAGTCACATATGTATGTAGGCTAAGTGTTACTTTACCTGTCTACATACGCATGTTGGGCATGGAAATCTCATGTACATGTAGGCCTGACCCTTTTACAAGGGTGTGCACCTTACAAACCACGATTTAAGCAAAAAAGGATGATTGCAAATTAAAAGTTAGGTTGTTTGTACTTACTTGGTCCAAGTGTGAGGATCTTTCGACCATCGTAGCTCCTTGAATTCACATTTTTAGGAAGAGGGTTTTTGAACATTTTGGTTATTTTCCAAATTACAATGGTTAAAATGAGTTGTCCACCTCTATTTATAGACTTTTTTGGCCCTTTTTGCCCTAATTTAGTCCCTTTTTCCCCTTTCTTGGCTTGGTAGCTACTTGAGTTCCCTTTTGAGAGATATATGGGTCGTTCTAATGAACTTGTTATTTTGGTTTGGTGTTTACTAGAGATGGGTTACACATATATCATCCCATGGTGAAAGGCATTTTTCGACATTTGCATATAAGTTAGGTTTTCACCACCTTGAATTCTGCATATTTTTGACTTTTCCACTTTTCCATAGGATCGATCCCACCAAAGTGTGACACAGAACCTTCTTTGCTGCTTTAGAAGTGTCGTAATTAGGTGGTAGAGCATTCTTCTACATGGATTCCCTAGGTAGATCCTTTGCTTCATTTTGGTGTCCATGTTGTGAGTTTTCTCCATAGGCTTGGGAGTCCTTTTAGTCCCCCCATGATTGTGTTTTGAAGCTTCATTCTTCTTCGTCTTTTCTGGCTCTTACCTAAGGGACTCCCCATGAGCGTAGTTTGTTGTCTTTCAGGCTCGTTTAAATTTTGAAAGTGATATCCAACGAGAGCTTATTTATTCTTTTTGATCTCGTCTGTATTACTTGAGAAAAGAAGCCCCCCTAGAGTCCTATTTAAACCCTTTTCAAACTCTCTAAAATTGAAAATATTGTTGAGTGATCTTGTTGCCCTTCACACTTGCCAAACTCAAATTTGAAGGCACATATGTCTGGTGGTAGTTTACCCCTTTTTTGGTCTGGATGGTTAATTTATGAATAAAGGTATGCCCTAGCAGCTTCAGTTTGCTAGGAGAGTATTCTTAGGTATAATTTCAACCCTTTTTCGGGCCTGAGGGACTAAATTTTCAAAAAAGGGACATTCTCCTTGGTTTTGGTTTATCACTTTTTTAGGCCCTGGAGATTACTTACGAAAAAGGAACCCCCTCGGACTCCATAGTTAAGCTCTTTTTAGACTCCCTAAATATGAAAATATTATTGAGTGACCTTGTTCCATTCACACTCGTTAATTGGTCCAGAAAGAACAACTATTTGGCATAAGTTTAACCCTTTTCTAGCTAATAGATTATCGAGGAAAAAGGTACGCTTCAGGAGACCCTGACTTGCTGGGAGAGTTATCCTAAGTTATATTTTATACATTTTCGGGATAAGGAGACTAAACCTTAAAAGTGATAATTAGAGAGTGCATGTGTTGTAGCATTGTTTTCCTAAGCTTTTGCGGGTCAGCTTTGGGAGGAGACCCGCAATCTCAGAAGTTGCAAAGGAGAAAGAGGTATGCAAGCCACAAGGACTAAAGGTGCACCCATTGACCTTCTTTCCTCTCTCTTGTCATTCAGTTTAGATATTTTTGGGGTAGCTTAAGGTTAGAATAGTATTTTAAGGGAATTCAACGCTCTTCCTGTACCTAGACCCAGTATAGGGGGATTTTCCCCATAGCACTATGTAATAAGGTATATTGAAGATCACAAAGAAAAAATTCCATAATTAAACCTTCATTGAAACCCTTGTTGAGAGGCAAAGAGAAAACAACAGTCATCAGGTATGAGGGTCATTATATCCTCACCATCAATCCTCCATGAGAAGGCAATCAAAATCCTAGACAATCAGGATTTTATTTGAAGGGGTGTGTTGGGAAGATCGATTCCTGGCGTATCGGTACCTTGGTGGGACAGGGTTCCATCCCTTGGCTCCCTTCCTTACGCCAGGCACCAATTATATAAGCAGGGAGATGATGTTACATGTGATAAGGAATCCTTGTAGGCAAATGACGTGGTCGAGGATGCCACATGGCGGAATTTGATTCACCCATAGGTTAAGTGCAGGCTAAGATGGCTCAAAACATTGTGTTGACACCTATAAAATATAGTCGTCAGATCTATCGGTTGAGTGATATTATCCATAGATATTATATTAAATCTCAGGAGGGAAATCAATGCCTGGGGTACCAGAGTATCGGACCCTGGTAGATTTCCAAGTTGAAATGACATTTGTAATCCCTAACATGTTGATAGGACGATGGGATAATATTCCAGGGAAAGGTTCCAACCTTCCCTTGGAAGTTTGTACACGGGGTACACATTCCAATGAATTCAAACGATGTAACCTAGTCAACAAGAGGATGACATGAGTCAGGCCCTAAGTGGTCCATGTGTAAAGTGACAATTGCACCACATGTCAAGGTGATTTGGAATTATGAGGGGGGGGAATGTGACAGGGTTTGAGTGCCCGTGTCAAGCTCAGGAAAGAAGTCGATGTCATTGCGACGTGTTGTTTCCAGCATGGAAACCAATGTGTATAGAGGGATACATGTTGATAGATGATTGGTTGATAGGTTGAGTGTGGGCCCTTGTCAAACATAAACCCTTGAGTCGTTGTGTGGAACCATAGCCATTGAATCTAAAGTTCGAAGGTTCTTGACCATTGATCTTTGATCGAAATCTCAGGATATATTTTTGGGTGCCATGAATCCTAGCCATTATATCTATGGATCGAGCACTCTCAACTGTCTATATTGTAACAACCTCAGGAGGGAGGTGGATTTCAAGGTATCGGAGTGTCGAACCTCTGAAATACCTCCAAGTTAGTTTTTTTCTGGAAAACCCCGATGCAACGATACCCAATGGGGAAAATTTTTAGGATAAACAGGGTTCCAGGTACTAGAGGTTGAGAGACTGGAGGTGTGAGCTGTTGGTGTGAGAATCTGAGGGGTCGGTGGCCCAGTAGCCTGATGGGGAAAAGTTCCAGCGTAAGGTTCCAGTTTCCCTCATGACTCGTATGCGGGAAGAGCATGTGTCGGTTACATCAGATGAAGTAATCTATTCAATGGGAAGTGGACAAGTGTCATCACTTGATTCAATGCGCCCTTGTGCTCTGTGATGACATCTATAGCCACATTAGTCCAAGTGTCATGACTCAAGTGGTCCACGTGTCAAGTGGAGAGTGTGCCACTTTTCATCGTGATTTGGCCTTTTAGGGAGTGGTTCATGACATGTTATGAGTGTCACGTGTCACACCAAGTGGCAGGCAGTGGAAACATCATGTGTCATGATTGATCACTGGTTGTGGAAGCACAACGTGTATGAGGTGCCATCTAGGACACCAGACTAGGTGTTTAAATTTCAAAGAGATAGAATGTTTATTTTACCCAGGGGTCTATTTCCCGGTACCCCGATGGGCCGACAACCCAGTGGTCGATATCCCGATATGTCAGATATCAACAGTTGTTAAGTTAGCGTTGGGCGCAAAGGAGCCGTGGGATGATAGGTTGAGATTCCTAGTGAATGGGTACAACATGGAAGTCACACCAGCAACCATGCCAGCGGCCTTGTACCCACCAAATCGACCACATGGGGCCACGTGGGTGCCATGTGGGTGCCGCGTGGACATATGTACTTTGACCAAGAAGGTATAAGCTTTGGAAGGCCGTAACTTTTGATCCATAGCCCGGTTTTGAGCATGATGATAGTCATTGGAAAGATCTTGACGAGTAAAATACAATAGTACCCTTGAGAATATGTATTAATATGGTTGAGAAAAAGAAAAATTTGAATACTCCATCCCTTAAAAAGGTACTTAGGGGGTTGGGTGTCTTACATTTTTTATCCAAAGACGTATATGGTTTTATTCATCTTTATGGTGATTTTGTGTTAGTTTCTTCTAAAAATCCCAAACCTCCCTCTACCCCTCATAGAAAAGTTGTAGATCCTTTTTTTGAGGTTGTATTTTGTAATCTGTAATGAATGAGATTCACTATGGGATCCCAAATCTCCTTGTTACTCACTTAAATTCATAGTTTTCCTATATGAGGAGGCCTCACCATCTTGACACCATCGTAATCCTTTTATTAGGATAATAGGAGAATACCTTGGGTATTTTATCCCAGATATACATGGGAGGAAATAACCCATTTGATCCACTTCCCTTCTATCTAAACCTACCCCCCAAGACCCAAAAACCAAATTTTATGAATTATTTCTTATCATGGGGGTGAGGGATTTTTAGACTCACCTAATAACATTGAGATCTCCCTTTTGTCCTTATCAACTTCCAAATTAAATGATATTATATTCTATGTCCATAAGGTTGTGATATTTTGTCGGATGGGTTCCTTGCATTCATGCTATATTTTCCAAATTATCCTGAGAATCCATCACAGCCTTAGGAGTCTATGAGCCACCAATCAGATATTCTTCAAAATATCATTGTTTCTCCTTTCACACCCATATCTTCCTTTGATTGAGTAATTGATATTTGACTGCCAAATGTCCATAGACATGAAATTTCCAACACCTAAATGGGATTCCTTCATAATCAATAGATTTATCGATTATCTCAGATCCCCTTCTAATAATCATAGAGTTTGTCAAACCCTCTTTATAATATATTCTTACTATAATTTGAGCCATCCTCATATACCTAGAGTTATAGTAGGACTTATCAACCTCATAAAAAGTACCTAGAGAATTTCCAATCTTCACAAAAACTTCAACCAGCCACAAAACTAGTGGAATCCTTGAAATCCTTACCTAGACCAAGAAATGCTTTGTTATGAACTAAACTAAAAAACATTCAATGAGTAATAATTCACTTCAAGTGGGAAACCTCCTTTTACAATATATCCAATGCACAATTTAAGATGCATATACAAATGAATTTGTTTTATCCTTCATTATTCTTCTCCATATGTGACTCTATTTCATGTAGTTTGGATTGGTCCTGTAAAAGGTATGAGATACTAGGAGTCGGATATCCATAAAGGGATTCACATGGGGACATCTTAGTAGATGTCTGATAGATGGTAATATACCACCATTCTACTATAGGAAGCCACTTCACCCATTGAGATTGCTTGTCTGAAGAATAACAATGTATCTAATCCTCTAAACATTTCTTAACTATTTATGTTTGACCATTTGCTTTATGTTGATATGCTTCTTGCTTCATCTTGTTGTGTGTCATTTGAAGGTTTTCCTTAATAATTCTCAAATTTTATTTAGTATTCTCCATATGCGACTCTATTTCCTGTACTTTGGACTGGTCCTGTAAAAAGTATGAGATACTATGCGTCCGATATCCATAAAGGGATTCAAAAGGGGACATATTAGTATATGTATGATAGGTGGGATTATACCACCATTCTTATAGAGGAAGCCACTTCACCCATTGATATTTCTTGTCTTAAGAATAACAATGTAGATAACCCTCTAAACAATTATTAACTATTTCTCTTTGACCACATTTTTGTGGATGATATGTTGACCTAATAGCCAGTGTTGTTCCACTCATCTTCCATAATTATTTCTAAAATTTTCCTATAAATTTTTTTATCTCTATCACTTACTATTACTTTAGAAAATCCATGAAGTGTATGAATTTCCTTCATGAACACTTATAGCACTTGACTTGCGATATATGTACTTTGAATTCCATAAAAATGTGCATATTTTGTGAGTCTATCCTTTACCACAAAAATGTCATTCTTACCTTCTGATTTTGATAAACCTGTAAAGAAATCCATTGATAGCTCTTCCCATCTTTGATTAGGTATGTGTAAAGGTGGAAGTAAACATGGATATTTTATTGTGTTTCCTTTATTTATTTGGAAAGCTTGACATTCTCTTACAAATTTTTGAATATCTATTATAGCATCATTTTCCACCTCATATGCATTGATGCCCTATTTGCCTAATTCAAATACCCTTTCCCTACTTACAAACTCAACCACCCTTTATTCCTCCTCGGAAATCATTAAAAACAAACATTTTTGAAGATGTGTGTGTTGTATCAATTATGCAGCATGTATACATTCACTTGTTGGCCTTTATCAGCAAACGTACTGTTCATTTATTTGGCTCAAAAAAACACAAATGTGCTAAATTTCAAGTGGGGTTTATGGGTTCCTCTGATTATTAACCCCTTATTGCTAGTCGATAACTACTCTAACTACTTATTTGGAGTATAAAAATGAGCCAAGGGATAAAGGGGAAGAATGAATCATGAGAGGATCATTATGCCGACCATTTATTTCCTAGTGTGCAAGCCCCTTATCCCATGTCTGTGAACTATCCCCTTAAGATATGAAAACCCCTGTTTCCAGTATTATTTTTGTTATAGTGTCAATTTCCACATTTGAAGCATTGACAAGCTTGTTGGCCTAATCCCTATCCTATTTACATACTATTGTTCCCCATACTTCCTTGAGTCCTTCCAAAAACAAGTTTCTTGGAAGATGTGTGTGCCTCATAGTTATGGTACTCACATACATGTGTGCCACCGAAGGTTTATATGCGTACATGTTAGAAAATGATTAAAAATATATAATTGTGCCTAATTAATGGTGAGTTATGTGTTTGGTTAGTTTCCTAACTCGTTTTACCCATACTCAATCGTCTCTAACCAACTAGAGACCATATAAAAGTAGCATTTGTCCAAGGAGAGAGGTAATGACAAGTAATGGTTATTTGCACACATTAAGAAAACCTCTATTTGGCGAACCCCTCCAAGTCTGTAAACCCATATACATCCTTGTTGTTGTTGGTTTGACTTGGAAGCCCTTGTTTCTAGCCCTCTTTTCTGATCACCAACTTATCTTGCAAAGAATTCCCCCAGGTACGTCAAATATAAAGTTGAAATTACCTTAGCTACTTAATAAAAATAGAAACTATTTCCTTCAAAATATGTTTTGTTTGTAATGTTTTGATTGGAATATTTTCTAGAATACTAGTTGCTGATATTTTTATTGATATATTTCATTAGAATAATAGGCAGTTATTAGTATAACTACCTCTCTATATAGTCTTGCATCTTGAAGGTTTTTGCAGGTTGCAAAGAAATTTTTGGAAAGGAGTGGAAAGACTATGAAAATCAGGAAGGACATCAACCTTAGGACTCTAGGTGAGTCAAAATTGTTTTCCCACCCCAATAATTAGTCATTTCTTTTGAAATCAGTTATTATATTTTTATTGCATGTTTTGG
Organism: Picea engelmannii; assembly: GCA_009831015.1. Classification (NCBI taxonomy): domain Eukaryota; kingdom Viridiplantae; phylum Streptophyta; class Pinopsida; order Pinales; family Pinaceae; genus Picea; species Picea engelmannii. The sequence goes on along the minus strand of ML777384.1, from coordinate 77,013 downwards.
CTAGGATTTTTTTTCTATACGATCATTGGTACCCTCCAGTACAGTAACATGCCCAACCACCCACAGGCAGGGCTACGGTACTTCAAGCCCGCTCTCTCGGACTTATTTCTCTTACAGATACCTTTCAATTTAAAAAATATGCATATAAGAAAGGAACTAAATGACATGCAGAGCAATAAACAACAAGCATGCATACTCTAAATATATATTGAATTCGACAATAAATAAATACACAATGGAATACATCAAACACAGGTAAATAATACCATAACAGAGAGCACTTATATTTTATAAAAGAGGACACCAACTGGCTACAGACCAAGGACGTTCCACCCAACCATATACATTGTTGTTCCAAATCTAAACAACAACGTCACCCTCGAGGCAGGACTATGAATTCACAAGGACGGTTCCAGAGTGTTACTAAGCTTCTCAAACCAATCAACACTCAAGCTCTCACAGGCTTCCCAACACCCACATAAATCCAAGTACCCATCTCTCTTATACCCATCCTACACAACCCTAGAGAATGGACCCCCACCCTTCTCTGCCATGCAGTCCCTCAGGTAGTCCTTCTCATTCTAGGGCTCTAGTGCAGTTGGTTTAGAATCTCCATGATGGGACTCTCAGGACTCGCAACTATCAACAAAGTTGGACACATGCCAAGCATCTCAGACACGTAGGCCTTAAATCATGGCTATAATACACCAACGATATCTACAACCAACAATTCCATGGCTACTCTTCACCAGTTTGTCTTCCTTTCACAAGCCAAGACACAGATGAGGAAAAATGAGTGGGTGAAAGAAATGAATGGAGTGAAGTCTCCACGAGACGTGTGAAACAATGGAAAATCGGGTGAATGAATGAGTGAGGGAAAAGTGAAGTGACCAAAACGAGGACGAGAATGGGAGTGAGAGAGAGAACGAACCAACGAATGAGAGAATACCCCCAACAGATCAGGGACAAGTTTAAGTAATTCGTGGGGATCAAGAACCCCTTGGCCCTCCCCCAATAAGCTTATATAATTGTTTTCCTCCATTAGACAAAATGGAGAATAAAATATAAAATAAAATTCTTAGCCCCTCAATCTCCCTCTCTTGTGGAATCATAGTGCCCTATAACTCTAGTCCTTGTCCATCTAGAAACCAACGATGTATTTATTATTAATAATGATCAAAACATTACATTTATTAGGCACACTATCCTTTTAATAATTGTTTGGTCACTCTTGCCTCTCAACACTATAACAATATATTAGTTAATATGGGGGCTCAAAACCCAAGGTGTTACATCCCCTCCCCCTTATTTTGGCACTGTCCTCAGTGCATATACAAACAGGAATCAAAATTCCAAAATTTATTCAAAAATTTGCACGTACTCTTCCCGCTTGGAATCTTCCTGCTCCCAGGTAGCATATTCAGGACCGTAGTAGGTCCACTGAACTTTTACTAGCTCTATAACTCGATTCCCTAGCATTTTGAATTTTCTGTCCAATATTCACAATGGTTGGACCTGAAAGTCTCCCTATGTCTCTACCTGAATCAGATGTCAATCAATAACATGGTTAGGATCATGTACATATTTATTTAGAAAAGAGACATGAAATACATTATGCACATTCATGGAAACAGGCAATGCAAGCACGTATGCAACTGTCCCTATTATGTCCAATATCTCAAATAGACCACAGAATCTAGATGTCAGCTTTGTACAGATACCCAACTTCAAAGAGATATTATTTGGATTCACTTTCAAAAGCACATGCTCCCCCACTTTAAATTATCTTGCTATCCTATTCTTATCTGCATAAAATTTTCGTTTATCCTGAGTTGCCTTTAAATTCTGCTTAATATTAACCATCTGGTTTTCCATATCCTTGAGCAAATCTAGCCCAAGTACCACTCTATATGTTGGGTTGTCCCATATTATTGGAGTACTACATTTCCTACCATACAAGGCTTCAAATGGCTCATCTTCAATGAAGCTTGATACCCATTATTATAGTAAAACTCAACCAAGTGCAAGTAATCTTCCCACTTAGATGGCTTATCCATCACATACAATCTCAACATGTCTTCAATTACTCGGTTGAACCTCTCTATCTTCCCATTTTACTCTGGATGGTATGTTGTGCTAAAGTTCATATTTGTACCAAATCCTTTAAATAATCCCTTCCAGAAATTTGAGGTAAACTTTGTGTCTCTGTCTGAGACAATTGTCCTAGGTATCCCATGCAACCTAGCAATCTCCCTCTTGTAAATTTATGCAATATTAGTTGTTGTATGAGTTGTTTTCACAGGAACAAAATGAGTAGCCTTTGTGAATTTTTCAACCACTACCATGATTGAATCATGTTGCCTCGTTGTCCTGGAAATTTAGTTATAAATTCAATGGTTATCACTTCCCATTTCTTCTCTGGAATTGGTAATGTCTGTAGCAAACCCATTGGGTTTCTATGCTCAGCCTTCACTCTCTGACATTCCATACATCTGGCGATGTAATAAACAACATCCTTTTTCATCCCTGGCCAAAAGAATTGGCTTCTTACTGTTTTAATTCTTTTCTAGTAACTAGGATGTCCAACATATGGAACATTATGCATTTCTTTTAATACCAAATTCATGAGTTCTCCGGAACTAGGAACATAAATTCTATTTTTATGCATAAGTAATCCATCTTCCTTCATCTCATACTCTTTCATTTTATGTTGTACATATCCTTGTTGTAAGCTTTCCCTTACCTGTAGGTAATGTTGGTATGTAACAACAACATCTAAAATTATGCTCTTCAATTCTGACTAATGCATACTGACAGTTGTAGCATGCTTGAGATGTACTCTTCTACTAAATACATCGGAAAAATTCTTTTATTTTCCTTTGATATGCTTGATATTAAAGTCGTATTCACTTAAAAATTCCAACCATATTTTTTTCCTGACATTCAAAGTTGGTTGTTCAAAAAGATACTTCAGACCATTCTGGTATGTTCTCAATTCAAATCTCTTTCCCATGAGGTAATGCCTCCACATCTTCAATGCGTGAACAATGGAAGCAAGCTCCAAGTCATGTGTGGCATAGTTCCTCTCATGTTCCTTAAGATTTCTGGACTCATAACTAGTGACATTTCCATTTTGAGTGAGGACTCCTCAAAGCCCTTCCTTGCATGCATCTGTACATACCACAAAACTTTCATTTGGGTCAACAATCTTTAACACAGGTGCACTAGTGAGTAACTCCTTCAACAAATTAAAGTTCTCTTCACATTCATATGTCCATTCAAATTTAATTCCCTTCTTTTGAAAAGAAGTGATGGGATGAGAAATCTTAGAGAACCCTGCTATAAACCTTCTATAGTAACCAGCTAATCCCATAAAAGATTTGACTTCTGAAACATTCCTGGGCGTTGGCCATCCTCTAATGGCTTCCATATTTTTTGGATCCACTGCTATACCCTGTTAAGAATTAATGTGCCCTAAGTAATGGATCTGTTCTTGATAAAAAGAACACTTACTCAACTTGGCATACAAATTATGTTACCTTAGCACTTGTAATACCAATCTTAGGTGATGTTCATGCTCTTCCTCTAACTTAGAATAGACAAGTATTTCATCTAGGAATATTATGACAAACTTATCCAAATAATCTTTGAATTTCCATTCATTAAGCACATAAAGACAACTGGTGCATTGGTCAATCCAAATGGCACCACCACGAATTCATAATGGCCATACCTAGTTCTGAACGTTGTCTTATGGATGTCTTCCTCCTTGATTCTTACCTGATGGTATCTTGATCTCAAGTCTATTTTCAAAAATATATATTCTCTTTTCAGCTGATCAAAGAGGTCGTCAATTATGGATAAAGGATATGTGTTCTTTATAGTATACTTATTCAGCTGTCGAAATTCAATACACAACCTCAAGGTTCCATATTTATTTTTCACAAAGAGTATTGGCGCTCCCCAAAGTGAAACACTTGGGCATATGTACCCTTTCTTCAACAATACCTCCAACTTCATTTTTAATTATTTTAACTCTGGCGTGCTCATTCAGTAAGGTGTTTTTGATGCCGGGGTAGCTCCTAGCACTAATTAAATAGAAAAATTTATTTCCCTTTTTGGTGGAAACCGTGGTATTTCCTAGAACACATCCTCGAATTCTTGCAGTACCGTAAAATCTTCAAGGCTTGTCCCCTTTGTCTTTTCCGAATCCATTCCAATTTGAATATCATACGATCCCAATGGTATGATATTTAGATCATCACTAGTGTTCACACCATAAAGACTTATGGAACAACCTCTGACCATATCATGGATTCTCCTTTTCGTTCTAGTGGCTAGCTGAACCAAACTTGATTTCCCAAGCTTACTTTTCTCCAAATGTAATCTATCCACTATATTAGGAGCAATGTAACAATGAATTGCTCCTAAATCAATTAAAATAGCAATAGACTTATTTATGATCTTACCTTCCACCTCAATCATGTTGGATTGGTGTTCTGTTTGTCGATCATCTAAGGCTACATAAATTCTTCCCATGTCTTCGACTATTGTAGCCTCTTGGATGTTGTGCACAGTATTCACTATGTCCTTTCTGTGAGGGAAATCCTTGTACAAGTGATCTTCCTTCCATCCCCAACATTGGATTGGTGGTCTCCCCCTTTCTCCCAAGGAGTCTTCTTTCTTGGATTCATCCTTAGCATATCGGTCTTGATGATTTTTATTAGGCTTGTTTCTATGGAAAGGAGGTTTGAATCCCTTCTTCCTCTGATCAGACTTCTCCTTCTTCTTATCCTTCCAAGATTTATGCATGGATTATCTTCCCTAGCCTTTCTCATATAGGTACTTAGCCTTCCTGATGGTCTCAGTCAAGGTTTTGGGCTCATCATACCGAATATTTTCCTTATATAAGGTTGGCATGCCACTCAAAAACCTATGTATTTTCACCTTTTCATCATTTATGAACCTTACATACTTTAACAACCCAAAGAACTTCTTCTCATATTCTGCCATAATCATGCTTCCCGGCTTGAGTTCAAATAGATCCTGCATTTTATTTTCATAGAAATTCTCCGAGAGGTACTCCTTCTAGAAATACTTTTTGAACTGCTTCCAAGTGATCCTATTCTCATTAATATGCTCAAATTGCTTCAGCTAGTACCACCACATGGCAGCCTTCCCATGCAAATGGTAGGTGGAAATTCTGGCTTCTAGGCTTGATGAATAGTTATGCAATTGAAAATATCTCCTAAGTCCAAGCAACCATGCTTCTACATCATCTTCCCTTTCCTTTTCACCATCAAAGGATGGCGGCTTGAGATTCCTCGGCTCTCCTTGTAAACTGTCCATTTCATGCCTTCTTCTTTGGTGCCTAACATGAGACACCTCTGGACTGCTTATGGAATCTTCATATGAATAAGACCTTATTGTTGAGTAAGGAGGTGAGTTATGCCTATGAGCTCTGCTAGAACTCCTAGAATAACCAGCTCTTCCACAATCATCACTTTTTTCATGATACATGCCTTATTCCTCTTGGTTTGAGCCATTCTTTGTTTGTCTTTGTCGTTGATTTAAGCTCTACTATACTCGTGAATTTATATGAATTTTCTCTCTCATTATCCTCTCATTGTCTGCCTTGTAGCTCTGTACTTATATTTTTAAGCTTCTTACAGTTTCTATCAATGTTTCTTGCTCCCCTCGACCCTTGCATATGTTGGATTATGTCTCTGCATTGCCAACTATGGTATTCTGGCCTTCAACCTCTTTATCATGGCTGGAGGCTCCCTCACCTTCTTCCATTTCTTCAATATGCATTTTTACTGATATGTTTAAACCCCTTAACTCTTCAAAATGTGGAAGTGGACATTTTGTTAGAATTAAGCATATGAGAACAAAAATTTTCAACAATGCTACATGTCCTTTCAACTCGTGAAGAATATATATAAATAACACTTCCATGTTATCCCTGGGCCGATACATAAATCAATTTTTCACAGGCGCTTACTTCAAACCACTTTCCCAAGTGACCACGGCTCGAAACCGTGGCCAAATCCTTCCTTATCGCTTTTCCTTCCTCAAAACAAAAATTCGGCCATTAGCCCTTTTTCCTTCAGCTCTCAATCGCATGGGACCAAGACTATGACCTTGTGCTTAGCCAAAAAGTGATTATCTGAAGCCTCTGAACTTGGGGCTTCGGAGGATTCTCTTAACTCCAAACTTCCAATCCCTTGGAGTGCTGAATTGGAAAACTCGTGAAGAATGGTGGATCGACGGTCCACAAATTCCCAACATCCAATGGCCAAGATTGACGGTCATAATCCATCGCGTAGATTGTATATGCACATGGGTTAACGTTGGGACCTATACCCATAATTTAAATTCAATACAACTTTGTTTTGAGTTTGAAATCCGATCGTAGATTAGATGATCGGTATTCATTGTGGAGATTGTATATGCACACGGGTTAACGTCAGGACCTGTACCCGTAATTTAAATTCAATACAACTTTGTTTTGAGTTTGAAATCCAATCGTAGATCGAACTTTCTATATTCATTGCAGAGATTATAAAGCGCAGTGGTGGACTCTACCTTTGGAATACCCATACTTTTTATGAAATACATCATTATACATTTGAAATCTGATTATTGTTTGGAACTTTAATATTACGTGGAATATTAAACCAAACCTCCATTGTAGATCTGTAGATCTAATGGTTGTTGTAGGTCATCGATTGTACTACTCGCTTAGTACAGTGCTCCTGGGGTGCTACGTGTTAGAAATATGGGGGTGACACATGGCCCAATCAACTATTAACATATGTTAGACTTCCATGGGCACAAATGACCTATCAAACACATGAAATAGATGGACACGTGGCATGTGTATGATGGTCCACATCACCCTAGGTGACATCGGCATGCCACGACACTTCCATACTCAGTGACTTCAGAATTTCGGTCTTCGGTGAACTCTGCACCTTGAATACTCAGAGGATGCACTAATCAATGATCCTCATTCACTATTTAGATATACCGTCAACAGTAGATGTGGGACTCCGAAATTCGGAAGTTCTGGACTGTCCACACTCTCAATCCTTCCGGAGTGCCAAGTCTCCAGACTACAGGATCTGCTACCACGTATCCTCTGTAATCAATGGTTGAAATGGAATCTGGCCTTCGGTCCTTAGGGATTCCTTGAACCCAACTTATTATACCTTGAATCCTCCAGAGTGCCAAGCCTCTGGACTATGGGATCTACTCCCACATGTCCTCTTTCGATCAATGGTGAGGATTTACTTCTCTCTTCATATATTCGGGAGGTTTCACCTTCCTTCCACTTCATTCCTTCCAAACATTGAATTCGCAAACTCCTAGAGTCTTCGTCAATAACTAAGCACCAAGAGGTGCTACATGGAAGAATATAAGGAACGGTCACGTGGCCCTATATGACAGGTGGCATGTGTCATATATTAACTGGCATGAACGGTCTTTGAAAAAAATGAAACATGGTGGCATGTGGCAAGCATCAATTGTGTCCACATCACCCTCAGTGACGTCAGCAGACCATGTCACTCCAGTGCCTCATGACTTCGGGACTTCAGAACTTTGGGAGACTTCTCCACACTGCCCCACAAATCTCCCAAATAGGCTGATATACAAACACATGTCCCCAAACATGAACGGTCCAGATTTACTACGGAGTTTAGGACTTTAGGAGACTTTCTTCCTGGCAACTTAAGCGTTTGCTTCTCCTGGACTGTCGAATCTCCGAACTATTGTGAGATCTATGGCTCACACTTGCTCGTACGCAAATCAAATGGTTAGAGTCTGATCTTCTCCACTTTGCTTCACCTCCTGATCTAAGTTTGATCCAATGGACTAGACCTGTCCTTGGCCAAATACAACTTTCAGGTACTCCTCCCCATGATCTATGGCGTAGATTCACTCTGAGACTTTGAAGATTCGGGGATTCGGGCTTATTTTATGACAAAGAACTTGAAATTTTTTAAGCAACGAAGTCCAAAGGACTTGAGGTTTTAACCCCCACACTCTTTTCCCAAATCTGACAGTTGTGAAGTATTCAGACCCTTCCCCAATAGATCCTACGACCATCACATATTCCCGAACCGCTATTCTTCCTAATATTTCAAACATTGTTAAGGTGCGCTCTCAGCAACTTCTGGCACTCTACAACTCAATTTCTCTATGAAACTTTTGATTCAATCTTGGTTTACACGACCCATCCAGGCTTAGTATTGGAACCATGAGCTCTGATACCAAACTATAACACACCCAACCACCCACAGGCCAAGCTATGCTACTTCAAGCCCTCTCTATCGGACTTCTTTCTCTTACAAATAACTTTCAATTTAAAAAATATGCATAGAAGAAAGGAACTAAATGACATGAACAACAATAAACAACAAGCGTGCATACTCTAAATATATATTGAATTTGACGATAAATAAATACACAACGGAATAAATCATACAAAAGTAAATAATACCATAACAGAGAGAACTTATCTTTTATAAAAGAGGACACCAACTAGCTGCAGACCAAGGACATTCCACCCAACTGTAGACATTGTTGTTCCAAGTCTAAACAACAATGTCACCCCTGAGCCAGGACTATGAATCCACAAGGATGGTTCCAGAGTATTACTCGGCTTCCAAAACCAGTCAGTACTCAAGCTCTCATAGGATTCCCAACAACCACATAAATCCAAGTACCCAACTCGTTTCTACCCAGCCTCCACAACCCTAGATAATGGACCCCCACCCTTCTCTTCCACACAGTCCCTCATGCATTCCTTCTCCTTCTAGGGCTTCAGTGTATCTGGTCCAGAATCTCCATGCTGGGAATCTCAGGACTCACAGTTGTGAGAAAAGATGGACATAAACCAAGCATCTCATACATGTAGGGCTCAAATCATGGCTGGACTACACCAATGATCTCTATATCCAACAATGCCATGGATTCTCTTCAATAGTTTGTCTTCCTTTTCCAAGCCAAGACACAGATGAGGAAAAATGAGTGGGTGACATAAATGAATGGAGTGAAGTCTCCATGAGAGGTGTGAAACAATGGATAATCGGGTGAATGAATACATGAGGGAAAAGTGAAGTGACCAGAACGAGGACGAGAATGGGAGTGAGAGAGAGAACGAACCAACGAATTAGAGAACCCCCCCCCCCAACAGATCAAGGATGGGTTTAAGTAATTCATGGGGATTAAGAACACCTTGGCCTTCCCCCGAGAATCTTACGCAATTGTTTTCCTCCATTAGAAAAAATGGAGAATAAAATATAAAATAAAATTCATATCCCCTCAAGCCCCCTCGTGGAATCATATCCCCCTAAAACTCTAGTCCTTGTCCGTTTAGCAGCCAACCATGTATTTATTATTAATAATGATCAAAACATTACATTTCTTGGGCACACTTGCCTTTTAATAATTGTTTGGGAACTCTGGCCTCTCAATAGTGTAACAATACATTATTTAATATGGGGGATCAAAACTCGAGGTATTACAAGTATAGTCCACTACTGTAGGGGATTTTCCCCGAAAGCACTTTGTTCCCTTCGTCTTGTCAAAAAGATACCACTTATGTTTCTCATACCTTTTTAAGAAAAGAAGTTGGAGGTTGATTTGATCTTCATTGACCCAGGTTGAGGAACCTGGATGTCAGTTCCAGAGCAATGCCACAATGGTTACAGGTTGTAACATTCCTTAAATTTGTTTTTAAATCAATAAATAATTGTCTTTGTCTTCCAAATTTCTTAGTTTATGATCATTATATTTGAGCATTTAATTATCTAGAACACTGATGGACTTGATTTTAGATAACATATTTGAATGTTAGTTATTTTTTAAATACCTATCTTGCAGTTGTCTTCTTCCTTATGTGTAGTTAGTTGGAGAAAGTGTTGGAGAGAAATGCTAGAGAAAAGTTTCAAGTGAGGGATCTACATCAAACGATTGGATCTAGGTTTTCCTCCTTCCTTCTTGTCAAAAGTTAGCTAGTTAGTTACAATTTGCTTGACTATGTGTTTGGGATTGAGTTAGGTCTTTGGTTCATTTGCTCTATTTTGGATTTTATCCTAGCCATAGGAGAAAATTATCCCTAAATAGAATTAGCAAGTTCACTAGGGTGAGTCTCCTTTAGATTAGTTTTAGGCCCTTTCTTGTTGCTTTCTCTTTGTTTTCTGTTGTTTTTGGATTTCTTTCTGTCTATGTTTTTCATGTAGTGTTTGAGAACCCTAGCCTTCAATTCCATGCTTTATACCTAGGGATTTTCAAGTTTTTCTTGGTTTCCAAGGGTGTATATGCTCCTTTCTTTGAGAACATAACCATAGATACACTTCCTATTGAAGAGTAAAGTGTGTATATATGCTCCCTACAGTGAGGACAAGAGTGTATAACTCTTGTTTTTTCTAATTGAGAGTGTTTTTCTTGAAATTCTAGGTCATATACATTCCTTGTAGAAGTCTTAGGTGCATATATACACTCCATGTAGAAGTATTAGGTGCACACATAATCTTATATACACTCCCTACATTGGGAATGGGGGCATATGACTTCTAGGAGGTGATTTTTCCCTGTATTTTTCAATCTTTTAAAGCCTTGTTTTGGATTTTTTTTTGGTCTTTTGGTATTTATTGGTTCCTGAAACTTCTTATTGCCTACAAAAAGTTGGTAAAGTATTAAAATTGAAAACAAAACAAAGTTTTTCTATTCTTCCTTGGGTTCTTTACGTTTTTCTTGGATTGCATAACTATAAGACAAGTCTTGTTCTTAGGGTCTTGGTTTCATGGTCGTTGTTGCAGTTATACCTGAAACTTGAGTTTGTATATGAGTTCAGAGCTTTTATTTTGTTCTTTCCTTTTTATTTTTCAAACATAAAAATAAAAAAAAATGTTTCATTTAGCATCTTTTGTTAGTTTTTCTTTAGTAGAAAGAAAAATAAAAACCTAGTTTGTTGTTAGATAGGTTTCTTTTTTTGTTATGTTGTTTTGCATTCATATTTGAAAAGAGAAAAATATCTTAGTATAGACATTTGTTTTTCATCTTGTCTTGAAAATAATTTCAAAGGAAAAAGAACAAAGAATTATATGCGTGTTTTCTTCTTTTTCTTTTCTCGCAAATTTAGAAAAAGTTGCATTATGCATTTTGCATTGGAAAGAGAAAATATTGCATTTTAAGGTCTGAAAGATTGTTCATGCATTTTTATTTCTTGAAACTCTTTTTCATTATAGAATTAGTGTGAATTTTCCTTTGCTATTGTTCTTATAAGTTTCATTTTTCAAGTCTCAAACAACATTAGTTTCACTTTCGTATCCTCTAAGTAAGAATAGACGTTATAAAACAAATGCTTAATTAAAATTTGCTAGAATTTTTATTTCTAGGGTTCATCAACTAGTATGGGCTAGGGATCCAATTATCGTATAGGTATAGCTAGGAAACTCCTCTAACATAGGATCTAAAAACAAGTTCATGTGAGGGTGAGTGGTGGATATTACCCTTCCAATACTTGTCCAAGCGTCTATGGATTGTTGTGTATATGGGGGTTTCTTGAGTAACACATGGCCCCTTGTGGTGGCAGTACATTTGGAGATTTGGGATTAGCTACCCTACCCATATGTACGATCCTAAATATCTATTATTACCCCTAGATGCCAACTGCGAGTTCATAACTTTACTTTCTATTCCTAGGTATCACATAGGTGACTGCGGGGGCTTCCCATGGTACCTGAGGTAGACGTTGCATCACACTTTCAGTACCACTAGAGGGTTCCTCGTGAATTGAGGCTTACTTGAAATAAGGTATTTTTACTTGGATTTCATGGTAACTACTTCTCACTCCTTCATTCATTGGTCTCGGGACTTAATCAACCTGTGTCGGTTTCCAGAAGGTCCCTTTTCCACTTTTTCATTACTTTGGACTTAGGAATTAATCCACTTGGGTTGAAGTTTTGGAAAATTTGTTTGTTTGTGATGTTTATCTTAGGAATTTTTAGTGGATTTATTCTTTGTTTAGTTGGCCTTAGGCTATTTCTATACCTCTTCTTTAAGATCATTGATCCAAGGTAGCCAACCAATTGTTTCGTTAGTTGGGAAGGACCCCTAGTATTTATCTTGAGAGTGTGGATCCACCTCCTAGAAGGTGTGGTTTTTATACCATTGGTTTTCCAGAGTCAGTGTGTGAGACTTTTTCAGACATGAACAATCCCGCAAAGGAAAAACCTATGCATACAAAATTCATGGCTAAATTTCTTAAGGATACCAGACAAGGAACCCCTTCCCAAAGGGATTCTTGTGATTTTCCTTTATTTGGAAATGTTAATGCCCCTTTGATGGCCACTTTGAACATTCTTGGGTTGAATGTAGGACTATTGAATTGATGTTGAACCTTTACCTTCTTCATTGGTGAAATATACTCCTATTTCTACCTCATCTGGTGAAAGTCTAACTACTGGTAACCAGAAGTATAAATGAAATAGGAAGAGAAAGAAGAAGGAGAAGAAGTCACCAACCTCTGCAAGTCATGTTAGATACATGCAAACAACCTCTGCTAGTCATGCTAGGAGCATGAAACTAGCCTTTGCAAGTCATGTTGGGGGCACAAGTCCAGTAACTGCAAGTCATACCAGCAATAGTTCACCAACCTCTCTGAGTCATGTTGGAGACCAACACTTAGCCTTTACAATTAATGCTAGAGCAACCTTCCAGCCTCTACAAATCTTGTTGGGGGCATGTGTCCAATCACTATTATTCATACTAGACAAACATCACCAACCTCTACAATTCACGTTGGAGAATGCACCAAACCACTTCTAGTCATGTTGGGAGTAAGAAACCGACCTCTTCTAGTCATGTCGGGGGAAATATTCTAGTCATTTCTAGTCATAGTGGACAAACATCACCAACCTTTTCAATTCATGTTGGAAACATGCAACCAATCATTTCTAGTCGTGTTGGGAGCAAGCAACTAGCCCTAGTCATGTTTGGGGAAAATTTTGGTTTGTGCAAGTCATATTGGATTTAACCAACCAACCTTTGTGAGTCATGTTGGAGATAAGAAACCAACCACTGTAAATCATGTTGGGAGAACAAAGGTAGTCACTTCAAGTCCTACTGTAAATATGCAACCAACCACCATGAGTCATGTTGGGGGAAACCCATTATCCAATGAAAATCATGTTGGGGGCATTGATATTACTGAGAAACCTAAACGAATAGGACATAAGTCCATTTTTTCTTGTAACCTTTGCAAGGAATATCACCTTACTCATGTATGCCCAATTATTCCAGTAGTACGAATAACGTGTTCCTTGTATGAAGGCTCTTCTAGTTCCAAGTCACCTTCAGTTTCCCAACAACATTTCGATCCATTGGTTGATAAATTGGTTGGGTTGGTGCAATCGTCAGTCGATCTCACTCTTCTTTTGGAGGGTGATGTGTCTATTGACCATGTTGTCTCGCAACCTATTCAACTAGGTGTTGAGAAAGTGGTCTAGCCGATGCAATATTCATTCGATCCCACTCTTCTCTTGGGGAGTGATGTGTCTATCGAATATGTCTTTAGAATTTCTAGTTTAGTACCTTCTGAACAAGGGGAATTTCCAATTATTTCGAGCATTCTCCTTTCAGATTCGAGGATGGTTTCAGTTGATTGGAGTAATTTTGTCGAGCCTCTCCTTCCTTCTTATGCACCCTTCCAAATAAGGGTTGAAACTATTTCAAAATGAATTTATTGATGTATTATAGATGAAGGATCCTATGCAAGAATGTTATCCTCCTCAACTTCGCAAGTGTTAGGTTATCCCAAGTTTCTGTGAGCTACCAGTGAGTTGTTGGATTTTGACACAAGACCTGGTGAATATTTTGGGAGTCTTCCTCAATCCCTTGTCATGTTAGGTGGGAATACCATCCTAGCCGATATGTTAGTGGTGCAAGGCCATTTATATTTCAATATGTTTCTTGGTTGTGATTATGTATATTCTATGAACGTTGTGGTGTCTATGCTCTTTCGAGTGATGCATTTTCCTCACAATGAAAGCATTGTCACTATTGATCAACTTTCATCTGATAATCACCATCCTAATTCAAATTTATCTCAGGTTACCCCTTTGTATGTTCCTATTATCCAAGTAGACTCTTCCCCTCCACGAGTTAATTATGTGGCATCATATCCTTGATGTTCAATTGGTTTTGGGAAGGAGCCTTAACAATCATGTTTCCTTCTCAAGACAAGATCTTGGAAATTGATCATGTGGTTTATCCAATGGGGGAACGAGAGCCCTTGCTTCCCCCTATTGGCCCGAGTGATATTGATTTTCTACTTGAATCTAATATTATTGTTTATAAAACCTCGAGCCCTGGTATTTTTCGTTTCCTCTAGTCCCAATTTACATGATTTCTTAGATGTCGAAATTCCTTTGGATGAGGCTATCCTTGAAGCCATGATTTCGGATGGTAGACCATGGGAAGGTATGCATCACAAATTATTGTTTCTTCTTGAACTTGACACTTTATAGGTTGATTACTGAAGAAACCCTTGGCTTGAGCCTAGAAATGGGCTCTACCTGGAGAAGTATTATGCATATGTTGAAATGTTGTGTGAAACTTTGTACCATATTTTACTTTTAGGTTTTTCAAGTTTTGTATTCCATAACACATGTTGTTATCATAGGTTTACATATTAGATTTATTAACTTATGGGTGAGTGTTGTATACATATGACTTTGGAAATGTTTTTCTTTGGTACCTTTCTATCATATCGATCCGTTCTGACATGTAATGATCTCAAAACTAGCATATAGATTAGATTTTTCCCTCCATGCATTTTGCATTATCTGTTTCTTGGTTCATTATTCATTAGGATAAACCCCACTGAGTTGTGACATGGAGCCTTATTTGTCATTTAGAAGTGTTTTAATTCATGTGGTATACCCTACCATTTATGGGTACCCTAGTTAGAACCTTGTTCTCAGTTTGGCACCCACGTTGAAGTATTCTCATAGGATCGAGAGCCCTATTTAGTCTCGTCGTCACTTTGCATTGAATCCTCATATATTCTTCTCAATATTTGTATGTCCAATACCTGCAAGGATCCCCCATTTAAGTGTTAAGTTGTCATATTGTATTGCACTTTCTCATTTTCACTTTTGAGCCTAATTCCAGCTTCAACTTCTTGTTATTTAGCATGTTGCTTATGCATTCTCTTAGTTGTCAGTGTTGCATTAATTTCCTTTGAAAATTGATACATGTATCCCTAAAGGAAACATTCTCCCAAGTGTCCATATCCTACACATTTTCCTTACATTGAGCATAGGTATGTTCCCTACGCTTGGAACTAGTTTGTTTTCCTGCAGCACTCATTTCCTCCACTGTATAATAGCATTTTTTTATTCCTTTTCAGGATTTTATAACAAGAAAAAGACAAAAAATAAAATATAAAAAAAGAATATGGGAAAGAGTCAAGTTCTTAGTTATGTTTGGCAATAGTCATGTCACCCTTGAAAAAAGAACTAAGTTTTGAGTTTTCATCTCAATATATTGGGTTTAGTACGACCTTAGGAAGATGAACTATGTTCTTTGAGTCTTTACTCCTCCGACTAGTTATCCTTATAGTCACTATGGATATTTTGTTGTTCCCTCCCATGTCGTAGACTTATGTCATCTTTCATTCTTGAGTCTATGTTTCCCAAGTCACTTTTTATTTTGTTCTTTTGTTTAAGGGAATTTTCAACCTATTTCATCCACTCTTGAATTCACATAGGGAATTTTCATTGAATTCTTGCTAGTGGTTCAACTCTTATCGACTACGACACATTTCTCTCGGAGTTTGATCTAGAGTAGAATATTGGACCTATTTACGCTCATCAAATGACAATTCATCATTGGACGTTGACTGAGTGGTTTCCCATATGTTTAATGTCAAGACCTTATTCACAATTTGGGATTTGTGCAGTACCTTGGATTCCATTTTCCTCATTGGTGGAATACCTTTCCTATATAAGTAGTTTTCATTATTATTCATTGCTCAGAAGATCTCTTATGTATGCTATTCCATCTGGTGCATGTGAGAGACATACCTAGTTGTGTGTCCATCCAATATTTCATCCGCGTCCTTCAAAATATTTGGCCTTTTGTTGTTCCTTGTGTTGGATGATGGGGTATGCCTTAATTCCCTCCTTCCAGCGTATCTCTTCCCATAGAATTCTACTTATTTTCTATGGGATCATAATATAGAGTATTTTTGTTACCTTGGCGCTTACAGTAACCATTGGTGAGTTCCCTCACTATTAACTGTGGGAATACATCAATGTTCGATGATCGATAAATTCTACAATTGTTCGATGTCAACTCATTTATTCACGCTTTATAGAATGTACTAGGTACCTTGACACCCATTATCATTATTGATGGGTTGTCTCACGTTTGTTAATGGTATACTATCAATGATCGATAATAAGATGGTGTCTAACTATGTTCGACTTCAACACATCTGTTCGCTTAGTGTAGACTCATACCATTGACAGTTTGATTTGAAGACCTCATGTATGTAGTAGAATCACCTCTTCTATGTTTCAGTCTGAGTTTCATTGGACAATACCACTTCCTTTCTATGACATTGTTACTTGTGGAGGATCAGTTTGTACATCTCTTGTTTTAATATATCCTCCTTTGATTCTAAGACATAGATCCACTATGTATATTTTCATGGCTATGATCTCTTTTGACATGTATCCACTATGTACTCATTTTCATGGCCATGATCATTACTTATATACATGTTTTATGGATCCACATTATACTTGATTTGGCAACCATGCTTTTGTCACTCCTAATTATGGGTGTGCCTACCTCAAGAAGGGAGTACTCTTACTTTTTTTTATTTTGTAGGTTTTGTTCTGGACCACTATTCGTTGAACTCTACCTAGGCCCACTTCACACTCACCTTCTAGATTTTATAGTGTATTTAAGTCATCAGTTGCTCTTCTGACCTCACACATAAGGGGCATCTATTATAATATCATTTTTCACCTCATATACATTTATTCCCTATTGGCCTTGTTATCCCCGATATCTAGGGATAACTAGGAGATCATGTCTCGAGGCCCACAGGTCCAAGACATGGAGTACCGAGAGCAGGATTGACCTGAGCATGGCCCTAGAGGGCCCATCCTTCTTCTTCTTCACTAGACTTATCCTGTCAGCAGCAATAGCTTCCATCACCATCAACTTGGACTTGCATCAAAGAGGACTCTTGCTCCATGAGGTAATTGGTCCAAGGTATCATGGTATGTGTCATTTTTTATCATTATAACCTTCTTATATATGCATTAGGTTCCTTTCATTTCTGATGACTGCTTGGATCTTACACTAATCCACTTGACCATTGTTGAGGTGATTGATGGGGTGACTTAGCAAGCTTTTATTCATAGGTTTTGGTTAGCCACCAAGGGGGATTTGCAGAGCCATCGTCCACTCCCACCATTCTACCATTTTTTCATCTTATCTCCCGCACATCTATCCCATTCCCCTAGTCCATCCATTAGGATGACCTTCGGGGTTACACTTTGTCTTGTGGGAAGAAGGGGATAAAGGCCCAGGGGGTAAAAGCAGCTAGTAAAAGATAAAAACCATAAGAAATGAAACCTAGAGATGTTTCGCCCAGGGGATCCTCGAGAAGGCAATAAAAGGCCTCTCGATAAGAAACTAAAGGCACCCTAAGAAAAATAATAAAAAAGAACAAGACCTAACCGAGAGGATGGGAGGTCTCATCACGAGCCGGCCCATTATGTTCATAGGTATCCAGCAATATGACATTGCCATTATCTGGTCACCAAGCCAGGGCAGTGACCTTTGGTTGCATGGCCAAGGGAAAGGAGGTCTCATCACGATTCGACCTTATCATCTCTGTGAAGATACCAGTGTGTAACACTGTCAGCTCTAGTCACCACGCCAAGGCAGTGTCCTCTGGTCAGACCTTGAAATAAAAAGAAAGAAAAATAAAGGCAATAAGGGGCTTGGAAAAAATGCATCCATGATAGGTACATCTCGCCTCCTGCAAAGGCACCCACAGACAACACCTTCCCTTGGTCTTACTGTGACTGGACATCCCTAGACCATATCACCTCATAAAACATGGCTTGAATGATCTTCTGAGGAAACTATCCTTATCTTGTGGGTATTAGCCCAATAGGTTATTTTGTTGGTTTCTTCAGCTCTGTATAGTAGATCGGTGTAATATCTTTGAGCTCTTAGATGATATGTTATGGATTTCATGTATATATTTGATAACTTTAATGATGAAATATGACTGACATTTCTATGATCCCGAGGACTGATGAGCCCATGGAGTGCGTAGTCTTTGATGTGCAGGACCTTACCCGGCGGACAGGTACCAGTGGACCGGTACACATGGGGATATGATTAGTTCGGACCTCCATGGGGCTGAAGAGCCCATCATATGGTTGTTGGGATGGCAGAGGCAGGACAACGTGGCGATGAGCATTTGCACAAAGAAGACAGAAGGATGTTCCACCAGGACATCATAGCATAGCTCGGCTTAGGGGGGATCACCCACTACAGATGAGACGATTTCTTTTGATGGACAAGACGTCACCTGAGGTAGTTGGACATTTTCTGGAGCATGTGGCAGTGTGCTGGGATCATTTGGCATGTGTGGCATCTTGGAGAAGCCCCAGAGGGGCCAACGTTCTGCTTCCTGGATGTTGATCTTGCCCAAAAAGGGCCAACGTCTCCCTCAGAGGGGCATGACGTCTCCCTTTTAGCTCATAATTATGACATTTTTAGCATTTAATGTGACAAACAGTGTGATATTGTTAGTCAGCCATTGTCGGTTGTTTTAATGACCTATTTTTGTAATTAAAGGTCATAAGATTGGTATAAATAGAGGATGTTGGACCTCATTTTAAAGATAACACAACTCACTCTCTTGTGAGAGAATCATTTTTAGTCTTTTGCTTTGGTATTTTTCTTTTGGAAGTGAGGCGCTAGCATTGTGGAGGATCATCTTTGGCATGTTTATGGTGTTTTCTATCATTGGAAGGTTTACAACTAGGGTTTGATAAGCTCTTCATTGATTTGTAAGTGTATTTCTCATGCAAAACTTCTTAATTGAATGGTTGTAGGTTAAATCTCTTGCATTTATGGTTACATTGTTATTTTTGGCTTAATCATTGAAACACTAGGTAGCAAGCACACAAGTAGGTCTTTGCTATATGTCCCCATGATAGAAAATTTGTTTTAGCCATTGATTAAGGTGAATATAGCCTAGCAGTTGCTACACTAATTCCCCTTTTTCTGAGTTACCCTTTTAACATAAATTGAAGAAAGAGGACGTCCTAGGCCTAATTGATTTTACACCTAGGGTTTGACTCTTAGGGTTTGAAAAGCCTTGGCCCTACAACACTTTTCATCCCTAGATTTATGTTTTAAAGCTAGCCTCTTTTGCCAAGGATTTTTAAGGAAGGAGGGAGGAGCATGAGGCCTTGCTTAAGCAACACCGGAATGAGCCTCCTCCCCTTAGGGTTTTGACTTTGTGGCCCTGCCTTTGCAGCACTAGAAAGCCTAACTCTCTTGTCCTTGAATTTAGATTCTCCCGAGACCTAGCCTTTACTTCTTGACTCCATAATACCCTAAGGCACTAGTCTACCTCTCCAACGTTGAGTTTCTTGTGCCAAAACAACACACTCAAACCTCTTAAATTTGAAACCCTACTAACCCTAACGTCTCACTAACCCTAGAATAATGATGACGTCATGCCTTGCTTGAACTCCTAGTTGATTGAAAATGTTGTGGCTTAGTCATCTAATGATAGGCATTGATGCTTTGATAATTTCCATTGGCCAAATTGCAAAACGTTGACCTCCTTGCCTATTAAACTAACCCTAGAACAAAGCTGATGTCACCCTTAGTATAGTGACGCAACAAGCCTATTATGTGTGAGCAATTGATGATATTTTATGCAAATTCTAAGATTGACTATAATCATTGAGTGTCATATCATTTCCAGTATTTATTGAGAAGTTGTATTATAAGCCACTGCTATTTTTTGCAATCATTGACTTCGTCAATAATTACTGCTATTTGTGCTCATTAATATTAAATGTTGATAGTCATTAATTTATGAAGTACTGACCACTGTTGCACATTTTAGTTTTATTCTTTCCTTGTCTCGCAAACACGTGCCTATTTTGTGGTTCATCTTCTCTTTGACTATCTTCTTGGCGGTAATCTGTGAAGGGAAAACCTACTTTAACCTTTGAGCCTTAATCCCTTGACCCTTTTCCTTTCAACACCCCAGATTACCTAAGGACGTCTCCCTTGGGATTAGCCACCCTAAATAGAAAGAGCCCCCCATCGAGGTGACAGTGGGTGGGGAAGCTCCTGTTTCGCCAGTTTGATCATTACCTTCCAGCTACTTGACCTAGACTACAAACTGAGAGATAACAAGCCTTATTCAAATACCCTTCCCCTACTTCCAAACTCAATACCCCATTATTCCTCCTCAAAAATCATTTTAAAACCCCATTTTTTAATATGTACATTCCCTATCAGTTATGAAGCACGCATACATATCCTTGTTGGTCGTTATCATCCTACATATGCATTTATTTGGCTCAAAAAAATACGCTATATTTTGGGTGGGGTTTACAGTTTCCTCTAGTTCCTAACCCCCTATTTCTCATGGATAACTACTCTAAACACTTATTTGGAGTGTAAAAAGAATCCAAGTGGTATAGGAGAAGAATTAATCATGATATAATCATTATGTTGGCCATTTATTGCCTAGTCTACAAGCCCCTTATCTTGTGTCTTTGAACTATCCCCTTCAAATATGGAAACACTTGTTTCCAACAAAATTTGCTCCCTTTATCTTGTTAGAAAGAGACCACTTCTCTTTCTCATACCTATTTTAGCGAAGAAGTTGGAGGTTGAGTTGATCTTCATTGTCCTAGGTGGAAGAACCTAGATTTTGGTTATGGAGCAACACTGCAGCGATTATAGGTTGTAACATTCCTTAACTCTGTTGTTAAATCAATAAAGAACTCTCTTTCCAATCTAACTTTGTGTTTTAGTTTAATATCGTTACATTTGAGTATTTAATTATATAGAACACTAATGGAATTGATTTCAGTTAGAATATTTAAAAGTTAGTTATTTTGTAACTACCTATCTTGCAGTTTTCTTCCTTGTTTGTGTAGGTGGTTGGAGAAAGTGTTGGAGTGGAATGCTAGAGAAAAGTTTCAAGTGAGGGATCTACATCAAATGATTGGATACAAATTTGTCTCCTTCCTTCTTGTCAAAATTTAGTTAGTTAGTTACAATTTTCTTGACTATCTTTTAGGGATTGAGTTAGGTCTTTGGGTCATTCATTCTATTTTGACTTCTAGCCTATCCATAGGAGAACATTATGCATAAACTATATCTTTCTTCATTCCTTCCCCCCAACTTTTTTTTTTATCCTTTGATATGTTTTAAGGAACCTTGAATGTCCTACTATCAGAGATTCATGAGACTCCCTTAATATTTGTTGCTTCAAATTTGATTGAGGGAATAAAACAATTATACCCTTGTACCAAAGGATATTTATCTTCCACTCATGTTGGGAGGCCTTTTAGGCCCTTGTAATAATCATCATACATTATAGATACACATTAGCATAAGTGAATACATGAATGTATGTAAAGGATAAATGCATAAAGAGAACTTAACAAATGTTTAGTTGGAGCAGGAACAACTACTCCAACCATCTCTCTATTGTATAAAGACTCATAAAGATGGAATACAAACACGGTTGGTTAAACTTCCCATAAATCTCTCTCTCTTCATGAGTATGTGTATGTGTTCTTGATGTGTTTTCCCTAATGTAATCTCTCTTGAATGTCATGTAATCTAGAAGATTACAACATTGGTATTTTTTCCTCCTTCATTTAGTCTAGGTGACAACCACAATGAATGAGGGCGATTTGACCCTAGAGGAGTTGGAAATGTTGCTCGTGGATGTTGGTTGATGCTCGTTGATTACTTCTTGTGGATGTTGGTGGATGTTCATTGATTGATACTCGTGGATTTTTCTCACATAAACATAACCTGCACAAAGAAACTAAACAAATTATGGGATGAATAAATCCGCAAATGAAAGAATATGAGACTTCTTTTATTTTCGATGCAAGAGAAAGAAGTGCTCATGAAAAGAGGAAGTTATATTTTGAGAAATCTTGGGATGAAGGCAATGATGGTGTTGCGGAAATGCATGCAACTGTTGGTATTATAATTAAGTTGGGAAAGTCGAA
The DNA here is from genome assembly GCA_009831015.1 of Picea engelmannii. NCBI lineage: Eukaryota > Viridiplantae > Streptophyta > Pinopsida > Pinales > Pinaceae > Picea > Picea engelmannii. Next base: position 54,679 of record ML777384.1, on the reverse strand, counting down.
CAAGTTTGTGTCTTCAAAGCCATTAATATATGTTTTTATGTGATTATGTTATGTTATGTTATATTAATGTTTTTATGTGAATATGTTATGTTATATGACTATGTTATCTTATGTTTTTAATGTTATATTTTTTAATGCTATTTCTTAATGTTATTTTTTAATTGTTATGTTTTAAATGTTGTATGTTATTAATGTTTTATGTTATTTTTTGTTTTTTTTTCAATTTTTTTTTCAATTTTTTTTCATAAAAACAATTTATTTTTTTTAATAAAAGGGGTGTTTTTTCGTTAAAAATTTGTGTTTTCATTAAAAATTTGTGTTTTTCATTTAAAAATGGTGTATTTTTATTAAATAAGAAAATTCTAAGACAATTCTTTATTTAAAAAAAAAAGGTTTTTTTATTAACAAATCTTTTTTAATAGAAAAATGTGTTTTTTTTTCTTTAAAAATAAATAATAAAAATAAAAATTTTGTTTTCTTTAAAGAAAAAAAGAAACATGTATGTGGAGTTTATTTTTTCAATTTCTTTATTTTTTAATGAAAATTTAAAAAATAAAATAAAATTGATTAATAAATAAAATATCACTTTCGATTTACAAGCTAATTTGAAGTTCTTTATTTGGGATATTACCAATGATCGGGGCGACTGTTTCAATCAAGTCGCAATTTTAACTCCAAAAGGGTGATACTGGTAGCATCACTTTTTGATTTGAGGGTCAATTTTATACAATGGTATTGTTGTCAAGACAATGATCAGGGCGATTGTTTCAATTAAGTCACAATTTTAACCACCTTGCAAAAAAGGTGTGCTACCAGTAGCACCATTTTTTGAAACGGGGGTAAAAAATGCAACCTCTAAAAAATGAGAACTCTGGAGAGTTCTCGTTGAGTTGGTAACTTTGTTAACAATGTTATCCCTCCCATAACAATACAATAGATGATAATAGAAATCTCAAAACCAATGGGGATGCAACAAGTAACCTTGTTGTCCCAAATTGCAGCAATATGGAAACATATATGTCAGCAATCAACAATAATAATAGTTGCAAATTTAACCATCCAAAATCAATCATAAGATGTTGGAAATAAAGCTAGCAATGACTAGATAAACTTCCAATGATTAAACCAATATTTTGATGGTGATTAGGGGGTTGTTATATAGTGTTATCAACAAGTTGTGTAATATCCTAATGGATGTAGCAATTAACTTCTACATCAACAAATTCTAGCTACCAAAATTAGTAAACAATCCACCCCAAAGATAGCCAATGACTAGTAGATTAATTATGACAACTTGTAAGTAGATTTTAGTGGTAGAATAGTGAGTAAATAATGAGATTTAGATGAGTTTGTTGCAACCCTATTGGTTGTAATATAAATTTATAATAGCAAAGAGAATTACTTGGCCAATCAAGACGCCCCTAAGGCATAAGAAATCATATAGAATGTATAAATAGATCCAAATTAAACAATTGCAATATCTCAAAAATTCATGTATACCAATGAATATACAATCTCTAATGCAAGTAGATTGGTGCCTTATCAATTGGGTTAATGGAGCCTTTTGTGTATGAGCTAGGGTTTATTACTTCTCAAGGGGTGTAATCCTTTTTATTCCCTAGAGAAAACAAAACCCAACAAGGTAAATCTACAAGGGCGTAAGCCCTTTTACTCATTGTAGCAACCTTTGCAAAATAGCTCTTCCAATGAAAAATAAAGATAGATCTTGGTGGAGGGTGTATGCCCTTATAATCCTCCAAATATTTAGACAAATCAACCTTGAAACAAGAAGAAACAACACAATATGCAAAAAATTCCTTACCAATTTCATGAGATAACATGGAAAACCCTTCTTTACCAAGAATATTCCATCACATTTGTAAAGAGACAAGCATGAAGAGATAGCACCCTATCCTTCCTTCCAATAGAAAAGTAAATAGAATCCACAAAGCATGAAGACAAATATTTTCTTAAGTAGGGCAAAAATTTCAGTCAAGGAAGTATGTAATTCTCAAGCACATGATGATAAAATGACATTGAGGCGACCTTTATTTATATGAGGTCACCTAAAATCAATTTGTCCACTTTTTAAAATGTCAACAACAAATTAGAGAGGCCAACCTCCTCTATTTTCCCTTTTACAACTTAAAATTACAAAATACATAAATTAATTCCCTTTTCAGGGGTGACGGCATGCCCTAAAGGGTGACGTTAGGCCTCTAAGATAGACATTGAGCCTCTTGATGAAGATCGTTGGGCCTCCAAAGGCCATGTGCCTTGCCACCAAGAACTCTAGCACATTCCATGTGTCTCTCTCTCCATCAAACCATGTCACATCACCATCACCCATGAGAACCCCATCAAAAACCCTAGCCTCTATGTGACATCCGGGGCATAGAAAGTGACATTTTAGGCCACCGTTGAGGTGCAAGGGGATAGCATGTGATCATATCATGGTTTCCAAGTGCCTCCAAAGGAAAATTTCATCCTCCCATGTGTCCAATGAGAGGGGGTGCATCATCCAACCTGTCGGCTTCATGCCCCTATGAAGGTCCAAGCAACCTTGGGCCTCCATGAACAAAATTTCACCTGGAAAGACCCTACAAAGACAAACACATACACCCTCCAAGGGTCCACAAATCACAAGTATCATTCCAAGTAATCCATATTTGATAAAAGGACCACCCAAACATGTGCATCAAATTCTCCCTTTTTAAAAATAAACAAATTCTCAAAGACCTTATACAACTTACCAAATTTAAGTATAGGAGGGTTTTCATGGTGCCCTATTAGGTAGATCATTCCCCAAGTTAAAGAGTGTTTCCCAAGAATACCCTCTCTAATTCATGTAAAAGAGTATGAGGTGGATGGGGGTGTTACTTTTGGGCATGGAGTTTCTTCACATATAGGGGCTCATATTGTCTCATTTATGGGTTCCTTTGTAGAGGGTGTATTGCATACTCGTTTTAAATGCAACATTTTTCCAAGCCCTTTTATTTTCCATTATTTGATTAAGGTCAAAACATTGAGTACTATATGCAAGGGAAATTAAAGATTATTTCAATGCCACTTGAGTCTAGAACACATTGAGTGTCATGTGCAACGAAAGTAAAAGACAATGTAATGCATTCCCTCAACAAGCGGGGAATTTAGTTATGTGTTTTATTTTATGGGTCCTTGAATTTTTTGGAGAAGATTTCATTGCTCTCAGGACCTTAGGGTGATCATCTGGAGGATAATTCATTGGATGTTGTGTTTTTCCAGCTACAATTCGCAGGGCCTTTATCCCCTTCTTCCCATGAAATGAGGTACAAGCCTTTCTTGGGTCAATATACCTAAAAACCCAAAAGATGAGGAAATGAAATGGAAGAAGTATGCAAATTGATAAGTATGTGCGAGAATGGTATGGTGAAATTTCAAGGGGACCCCCTAGTAGCAACCCTTTTCCCAAGGGTGACCCACTTACTAGGAAAACATGTCAACCAACAAGGTGAAATGAGGCAAAATGAACAATTTCCAAGCAAATGTTTTCAAAATCAAGAAAGGACCCTTTGTAACATGTTCAAATTCTTCAAATATTAAAATGATACTTACCATGATACCATACTTGTTACCTCATGAAGAAAGACTTGTTGTCCTCTGTGGGCCAAGCTAGTGTGGTGGATGGTGTTTCCATAGATCAAATGGTGATGAGTGGTAAGTGGAGGGGCTCTATCTACTCATCCATCTCTTGGCACTCCATGTCTGCAAACTGTGGGCCTCGAGACATAATCTCCTTAGTGATGTAGGAGAATCGCCTTCATAGCCATCAATGCACACGTGGAGGAGAGAAGAATGACATCTCAACAATGTAGAGTTCAAATCAAGCCTTTACTCAAAAAATTAAATTGGTTGTTGGGATATTTTTTTTGAAATGACTTTTTAAATTGTAACTTGTTTGTAAAGTCTTTAGGACTGTAAGAAATCGATGATATGGAGTGTAGACTCTATCCTTCAATAACTAGTAGTTATTGTAGCAGCACTAGTTAGGTGATAGTTTGAATTCTGAATTTAATAGATTTCAGGAAAGGACGAGAGAGCTCAGGGAGTCGATCCTTAGATAGATTTTCAATTGCATTGTAATAAGATTAGGATGGATAGAGAGGTAGAATGGATACAGTAGAACCAGAGCAGGATAGATTAGACGAACATATTTTAATTTTCATTTTTTGATGAATGAATGGAGCAAAGGCGAAAATTGTACCGAAACTAGATTGTGTTCATCTACATGTGATTGTATGAATATTTCTTTCTGTATGATGTGTTTGTTTCATTCTCGTTCCTGTAGGAGAGTTCAAGAAGACGATCATATGAATCTGTAACGAAAGTGGATCAGTTCCAATCAGTTCTCTTCTGAATCGTGTATGCAAGGTGTGCATTCACGGATGCAAGGTGTGTGTTAACGGAGTCTCGGAATGACTCAGAGGGAAAATTTCAGAGAGAGAGAGAGAGAACAAGGGGAACTTGAAGATTTTGGTGCAAGAAGTGCACAGAATAAGGAAAGCGCCAAGTGGGCATGAGGTATTTCTTTTCAAGAAAATCCCTACGAATCTGAGTTATTCGAGATCCTTGAACACAAGGTGTGCGTAGGAGTTTGGATCTTCAAGAGGAATAAGCTTAGGAAGGATAGTGTGTTTGTAAACATACCTTCAACAGAGAGGAGTTGAAAGCTGAGGATTTTCGACACTTAGAAATGAACTAAGTTTGAGGGAAGGGAAAGCTTAGGAGAGAGGGTGCTTTCGCGCACAGAGATCCAGTTGAAAAAGGACTGAAGATCAAGTCCTTGGCACTTAGAAATTTTTCTAGGTGGGAGATTGAACGGACGACGGAGACATTCCGAGAGAAAGTGTCGACCTGCCAACAGCTGTCAGATCTGTAGAAGCAGCGCGAACCTCGGCGCTTTGTGCCCAAAGGAGGGTTTCAACATTTGGCATTTGGAGGAACAAGGGTGAAGTTCCTTCGAACTCACGTATTGCAAAATCCCGACGACCGTCAGATATCGTGCAGATGGCTGACAGTCGCACGATCTACAGGAATAACACGATCCTTAGTGTTCGTGCCTAGACAGACCTTTTCGACATTTCGTCACCGGGAAAGTAAATGGGAGAGCTATTCGACACTCATGCCAAGAATCGTGAAAGGAGGAATCACGATCATATCCTGACCATTAGTTTAGGATGGGTCTAGACCGCCAGATCACGGACGCAGAGGCCGATTTCCGTTGGATCTGGAGGAAGGTGCATGAAGTTTAAATCTTCACGCAAGCGGAGGAGTGGAATCACTAAGTCTCAAAGTCTCGAAGTGATTGGAGTCGTCCATCACAGAGAACAGGTGTCAATAGATCTAGTTGATCGGGGATTGATAACTGGGGAACTTGCAAGAAGAAAGGCCAAGGATTCACGAAGGGAAGATCCGCGAAACCATCCAGACTGTCCATTGGAGGACGCATGGTGGAGATCTAGAGGCCACCGGGGTTTTGAATGCCGGGAGTTGGGAGGTGAAGACTCCATAGAAATCCCGAGAAGGAGAAGGCTAGGATTCCATCCGAGTCGTTCATATGTGACGGATATAGACCATTGATCTATATCTCCAGGTTTTGGTACCAGGAGTTTGGAGTGGAGGCGATGTTGTTCGTGGATCTACGATCCACAAAACCCGAAAGGGATAGGTGCTAGGACTTGAGCCCTAGTCGGAGGTCACATTGCGATCAGAAGGAAGGGGACTAGCGCTTAGCTAGGGCCCTAATCAGAATTCAAGGATCTGGGTAGCAGGAGGACGAGACGCTTGACAACGAAAACCTCAATAACCGAAAGCAGTTTTTGTTTTAAGCATGGGGTCATGGCGAAGGGTCACTTGGACCGAGATTTGAGCAGGGCCTAATCATCGTTAAGCTCTATTTCGACATTCGGGGATTGAAGAGTCAAGGGTTTGTCCCACGAGAAGTCCCGAATCGTGAATCATGAAACACCTTGGAGGACAAGGGTGTGGTCACAGCCCTTGGTCGTGTGGAATTAGAGCTCACGCTAGGCGTTTGTAGAAGCCAGATGAGTTTGGATTCGGACCTATCGATCTGATTTTCAGGGTTCCAGTGGGGACCCAAAGAGTTGTTCTAGCTCGGAGTTAGAGGACGATCCAGTGACCGGGAGGTCGTGGACCCCATTGGGGTAGGGGGTTTGCATCACTTAGTTATCCCTATGAATGGGGGATAACACTTAATTGTGAAATTAATATCACCCCCCAATGTGATTTTATTTTCTACTAGAAAATTCTACTCCCACAAATCCTTCCAGATTTGAATTATATCCTCATAGGGCCCATATACATTAACAACATAAAATTCCTTTCCAAGTCCCAAAGAATACAGTTCAGCTCCTATCCTTGAAACCGAAAACACAAGCTTAATCAATCTTAATGATTTTTTTCTCCACCTAGTTAATAAACCCCCAAAATGCCTTGTTGAATCAACTAATATAAATTTCCATTCCTTCCATGACTTTGAGATATCCTCCATGTTCTTTTCACCCTCTCCAATAGTCTCTTGAATCAAGATAATGTTAGGTTTATGAAGTTCAATTATCCTACCCAAGGAAAGCTTTTGGGAGGGCTTACCCAACCATATTATGTTGAGGGACATAATTATCATTAGGTAACCTTCTTAGATGCATGCATTTCTCTTATGGCCCATTTAAGGGTTTGTTTTTTCCCTTCCAAAACCTCCCAAAGGGATTGATTTGAGCAATCAAAATGTGAGATTTCCTACTCCTTCTAGGATAAAGACCTCATTTCCCTATGTCTCTACTTAAACCCCTCAAATACCTTACACAAACTTATCATGGGATTCCGTTATATATTTGAGATGATACCTACAAGGGTCAAACCCAAAGGAATCCTCTCTTACATCCATAAGAAGAAGCATTCCCAAGTCCAATTAAAATCCTTCTCCTAAAGCCTTACTAGAACATGAATCCTCTTCCCTTGTTGGAAACTCTTTTGCACCTTTAATGACTTTTGAAAAAACTCCCTTTCCCAACTTTTCCTTTTTTTCCTTTGCCAACCTTCTTCGTAGAAATTTCCTTATACACTTCAATCCCAAGACATAATTCATGTGATAAATTAACACTTTAATTCTCTAATATATTAGAACTGATAATGGGACTGTTATCGCACGGTTTGTAGGAAAGGGCCAAGGGCTTTGAAACCGGCGTAACAGGAGCTTCCCCACCCACTGTCACCTCGATGGGGGGCTCTTTCTATTTAGGAGGGCAAGTCCA
>ML777384.1:18702-31149 GCA_009831015.1 Picea engelmannii | reverse complement strand
TAGGGGGGGGTAATATGTAGGCAACGGAGTCGGGTTCGTGGGTTGGAGAGTGAGGGGGGTGAGGGATAATGCAAGTCCAATCGACCGATAAAAAAAAACTTAAAAAAAAAACTAAGTATGGATTAATGGAGGGGTAAGAAGATAGGAAAGGAGAGGAGGAGAGATAAGGATGGGTTAGGGAAGGTGAGGGAAAAATTTGAAGTGTTAGGAGAAGGAGAAGGAGAAGGAGGAGAGATAATGAGTGATTTTTTTTTTTAAATTTCTAAGTGTGGGACTAGGAGAGTATAGAGTAGTGGGAGAGAGTAATACAGAGTAGTGTAGGAACAATGAGAAAAATTCTAAGTGTGGAAGAGTGTATTATTCCAAGAAATGTGGTGTATTCCACGAGATATTCCAAGAACCAAGAAATATGTGGTGTATTCCACGAGGTAAAGAAGAATTGCAAGAAATTAAAAAAAAAGAAAAATGATTTGTTCCAAGATAATCAGGGTTGAGTTCCAAGATAATTAGGCATGGTTCCAAGAATTTTTAATTCCAAGGGAAGTTAGATTTTCCGCACATTGAAGAAGCGCTTTTTTCCAGTTTGAGGAAAACCTGGATATCTTGAGCATGCGAACTTGGATTTTGAATCCGAAAAATGCATGACGAAGATGAGACTAAGGGCTACGCAATGGACTTGTAATCCTTCAAAAAAATTATTTTTGTGATATCATTTTTTTTATTATTCCAAGAGCGAAAAAATATATGACCAATTGTTGGTCAACAATATCATGATTAGATATCTCTAGAGATCCTCTTCTTTTGATGGTCAGTCATATGTTTAATGATGATCAAAGTAATTTGCAACCCCTATTGATAGGAAATGTTTGGAACCCCTCTTGGAAAATGATTTGACGCCATAGGTAAGTGCTCAAATAGAGCACTGTCACGTACTTTAACAGTTGGCACGATGTGTACCTGCACATGGCCACCACCATTATAGACCACCCGCAATACCGTGTGAGATAAGAGGCCCATGAACCTGAAAAAATGCTCATCATTGCATCTTGGTTACTGTAGCCTTATAAAATATAAACCTTGCACTCCTACACATTGAAAAGCATGCATATGCATTTCCTAATGATGAGACTATCGAGTTATCGAATTTATCAGATGTCAGCCCTACCACTAGCCAACGTTTAATACATTCTTGGAAGACGTGGGTTTTGGTGATGCATAACATCTAGATGTTTTCCCCGAACAAGTGGATGGCGGTCCGAAACATATGGCATATTCTTCCATAGTATCTTCATGCACACTTGAGACATGAAATTCCTTGAATTCTTAAACAACATCCTCATAAAGTTTGGTAGTTTTGGTATGTATGGTAATGAAGTGCCTTTACCTTTCTTCTGTTTAGTTTTGATATATATTTAATTGATTACATGCATCCATTAGTTCCCTACATGTATCATGTGGATATGTTGGAACACCTCTTGCATGTATCTTGTGGATTTGTTGGAATGTCTCCTAATAGTGCATAATATTGTACGCCTTGGAATCGATAGACACTTTGAAAACACTGAAAACAAAATCAAGGAAGCTCTCGATTATGTTCACAGGTATCAATAGAAATTTTAATTTTACTGGCCTTCCATTCCATATTATTTCCTTTGTAAAATCCATCGATGACATTTATTGCATACAGACATTGGAACAAAAGAGAAATCGGGTGGGGAAAACTGGATCCCATAGCAGATCTTGAGATCAATACTTCAGGATTCAACTCCCTCGGCTACATTAGTAAAAAGTAGCTCCAAGTGTATTTTATATTTAAATCCATTATTCTATCAGGGTAATATATACAAGAAAGCGCTCCCCTTGTTTTTCAGACAATATATCATGAACGTTCATTGTTCTGTTCTGACCTTTGGACATCGTACTATCAACAATTTTCGAGAACTTTCACTTCTTTTGCTTGGCTACTCAATTCAACAAAGATGTTGCAATCATGTTGAGCCTTTATAGAGCTTTTGAGCTAGCATTTCCTGGTGAAAACATTTTGGATGTGTGTTGAGCTACCCAAGCCTCTTATGTAGCTAGGATTCCTTTTACTGGCCAGTGGCTTGCTTTCCCTGCAACAGGTCCTATGATATCCATCACTGTTGATATGATAGGCATACACCATAGGGTGCTCGGGAATTATTTGACTGTTATATTTCATTCAACTACAATATCTAGTGACATAATTTTGTTAGTTTCTATCGAGCCAACTTTCTTGTGTATCTTAAAGGTGAAATGGGTTGTTGGTTCGGTCCCCATCAAGATTCTTGTAAATCCAATCCCATGGACTATTAGATATTTAATAGATCTTCTTACATTCATTCAATCGATCATATACATCATAATGTTCATGGAACGTGATTGATTATCGAAAGTGTTGTTCTGAACCCTTCTTGTGACCAAACCTTTCTTTGGGATAAGGGGCATTCTTTCGTGTTGGATATTGCGGAACAAGATTTGATTCTGCAAGCGATCCGAGAGATGTAGTGGGACAAGAGAGATGGATTATGGGTTTTCTCACCTCTTAGTTATGTTTCATTGCATGGAACAACAAACAAAACCTAAGCGAAGAGGTAACATAACATGTTGCCCAATGTCTATGCACACATGTTTCTTATTTTCTCCATACAAGGGATTGGATTGGATGAGTTTCTATTCAAAAAGCAATGCTCATTGCCATATCAAAATATGGTCTATCTGTGTGATCCTTTTTTTCTCCGAGGGATTTCTTACGATACTGAAGTTGGTACATCTATTGTGCAGGCATGACACAATTGTAAAGACTCGAGCAATTCAGATTATTGTATTGACCATGTTACTGGATTTTGGAGGTAAATTACACAAGTGTATTAACATATGAAGATCAAAACTAGGAGATAAGGAGCTATATGTTTGTGTGGTGTATAGATTGACAATTTTATTTCATTAAAGAGAATTGCAGTATTGATCCAGGAGGATCTAGGAATTCTTACAAAGGTCTAGGAGGATCCATAACTCTCATAGAGGTCTAGGAATATCTAGAAAAGCTAAAAATTATACCATCTCAAATTCTCTCTAAAATGAAATCAATGCATAGAGCTCGGCGATATCTTTCCAACGACGCAAAAATCACCTCGAATGGAATTCGTATGCAAAAGTTATAGTCAATCAAATTTCAAGTCAAAAAGGCAAAAGTCAAAAGGGTCAAAGGTGACACGTCTCACCATTGCAAGGGTGACACGTGGCATGATTGTATGACCATACAATGCTGACATGGCGACACATGGCAGATAGTTAGTGATGTGGCATGTCCAGTTGGAAGGTGACTTGGCAATTCGAACAGTCCAAGAGGAACAACTATATTTTGACACGTGGCACAAGGGAGCCAATAAGAGACTACCATGTGGCAGTCCCTCATTTCCATTAATGTTTAATGTTTATAAAAATTATAGGAGTCGAAGAGGGTCGAACCCGTGACCTCCTATAACCTTATACAAGCCTCCATTACCAATATGCCACACAAATGTTACTTAACCATATATATTGTAAAATGTATTTTAGCTTGGTAAAGAGCTTGGTTGGTGGAAAAAAGGGCCAAGGGGCCAAGCCCTTGACCCATGGTTTTATTTGGATACAATGTAACCGCAATTAACACCATATTGCATGCGGGGGTATTTAAACGTTGGTTCCAACCAACATATATTTATATAGTATAGTTTGTAACAAAACAACGAAACAACTTATGGTTGGTGGGGCTCAAACCCTCGACCAATCATATATTATTCCAATGAATTAACCATTGCGCCATTGGTGCCATATGTTATGAAGATCCCAACCGACCTTCATTTAATTTGATGTTGGTGCAAGCAAAAGATTTGCGTAGAAGGTTGGGCCCATAACCTATTTAATGGTGTGGATCCCAATGTCTACACACATCCCGAGACAACTCTCATCCCAATGTTAGCACGAATCCCAAGGATGTACATATGCATTGTTTTGCGTGGAAATAAAGGAGCCAAGTTTGGTATTGTCTCAATATGCATGCCATGAGGTATATTGACTGCATATAGGCATGTTTATATTCATTTTTCTCATTTTTTTAGAGGATTTCAATGCTGATATCATTTTTGTGCTAAGAGGTCATTTTTTAAAGTCTTAGTCTGGATTTCCATTAATGAGCGCCATAGTGCATCGTTTGGCATGTAAAGAGGGAAAAATTGAGCCAGTTCAGCATATGGTCGACTTTATACTCATTTTTCTTGGAATTTCGCAAGGAATTCAATGGTCAACTCTAAATCTGAGTTTGAGTTTGAGCAGCGGAATTAAAGAGAGTCCATTAAATTGGATTTTGTAAGTCCATGGTGTAACGTAATTTGACATTTTGAGATAATGAGAAGCAGTCTCACTATCTAAGGGGGATTTGAATATGAAGTGAATTATGTCATCAATATTGTATCATTTGAGTTCTTTTAATTTATGTTGTTTTATCTCATGATACTTCAAATTAATCATTTGTTTATGAGATTTTGGATAACAAGCACAACATCATTTTTCTGCAAATCACCTCAATACAATCAAGAATTATTTTGAATCAACTTAGATGCTAAAATGGGTTTTTAAAGATTATAATTGGTATACAAGGATTTTCATATCAAGTGGTATCAGAGCTAGTCTTGACGTGTATTTGCAATTTGTTAATGTGACAAGGTCCAAGATTTAAGTCAGTGAATATTTTGAAGAATCTTGTTGGGAGGACAAAATGAGTAAATCCATCATGAAGTTAAGGCTACAAAAGAACATTTACTAACAAATTCAGAAGCATAATTATGAATTAAGGATGCAACTGCAAACTCTTGAGGAAGAGAAGCAGAGTTTGCAAGATCGACTGATATGTCATGAGGAATTCCATAGAGGTGTTTTTCATGAGTTGGAAAGGAAGTTGCAGACCAAGGATCATGTATTGACACCATCAACATCAATCCATGAAGATTGGAAAGTCGAGAATGTAAAGTCTCTTATGAAAAATGAACTATCGCCTTCAAAAGGCACGATGGAGAAGGATGATTCTTCATATTATTATTTTTCCTGTCAAGATGGAGAATGCTCGAAGATGGCTAAAGTAAGGAGAAATTCAGATGAAGAGGTCCTTCATCAACAGTTAGTCTTACCTTCTATCCCAGGGAAAGGTAGCATGTGTAATACATCTTCAAATAAAGATGTGCATTCTAAAGAGGGAATGAACACATTTCCCACTAGTAAATGGTCTATGTATCCATGTGCTTCTTGTGGAACTAGTAACCATGATATGTAGAAATGTTGAAGAAGACAGTTTGTGCAAGAAAATTCATTCAAGAAGAAGGCTAAAGGTAGAGATCATTTCTCAAAGAAAAGGAAAAGGGGGAATGATAAGAAGTGATTGTGGTTCCAAGATGGGAACAAGACACTCTACTCTTATTGTGATAAGAGTGGAAATCAGATCGAGAAGTGTTGGACACTTTATCCACACTTACGTTCGAAGCATAAATGGAAAGATGTAAAGGAACTTGCAAGAAGACAAACAATAGCCCCAAGAGAAGTTAATAGTGTTGCTAAAATATTTGAGAAATGATACTTCTTAATGGCTAGTCTTAACTGGGTGACATATGAAGACATAGAGGAATGGTTCATGGATAGTGTCTCATCTCGCCACATGACCGGGATGAGATCAATATTCTTGAATTTCTCATAGATTGACACAAATTTCTATGTAGGATCTAGAACTAACACTAGACAAACAATAAGAGGATACAGATATGTAAGATTCCAGCTCAAGTCAGAAGGATTTATGGGAATAGAGCATATGTTATATCTTCTAGATTTAAATGTAAACCTACTCTCAGTTGTGGCTTTTTAAGATGAAGAATATGTAGTTGCATTCCAGAATGGCCAAGTACTTATGTATTCAAGGGAAGCTACTCAAGACACAAAAATAGTGCCTGGTGTTCACAAGGAGAGGTTATATAGGTTATTGGGAAGACCTATAATATGGTATAATGGTTTCTTGGATTCAACATCAGATTTTTCATTAGATTCAATGTTAGATTCAACATCAACGTTAGAGGCATTATCAGAGATAGGAAGCTATGGGACTCCTTCCGGTACTAAGGGGAGGATGAGTCCATGAATAAACCATCCATTAGAAGAGATTTCATTGTAAATATGTATATTTGTAAATTTAAGCTAATATGCATATGCGGATACCTCCTAAGTCTATTTCTATTATTGTATTAGAAGGCTTGTAAGCCACTCATTGTAGATGTTAAGAGTGAGAGGAATTATGTAAAATTTATATATAGCCACCTTATATGTTGCTAAGAGTGAGAGGAATTTTGTAAAGGATTTCTATATAGCCACCTTACATGTTGTTTGAAGTGAGAGGAATCTTGTAAAGGGTTTCTATATAACCACTTTGTTATAGGAGTGAAAGGGATCTTATAAATATTTCTAACCCTTTCGACAACAGTATAGACAATTGTATTGTCTTGTTATCAGCTAAAGGACTACATATGGATTGAATTGTCTAAGTTAACATTCTTATTATGAAGTACTAAAGGAGAAGGAATATAAGGATGCAGGCAATTGGAGCATGTAGATTGAAAGAAACAAGAGCATCGTAGTAATGTGAATCTTCTTAGAGCTGGTAAAGGAGAAATAATCTTCTTTGTAAAAAGATAAGGTGTATATATTTGAAAGGATGCATGTTATAAACATATCCAATATATTATGTCATGTTCGAGTAGATGTATACCTTGAGCAAAATAAGTTTAGACAATACATAAGACACATGTTTAGAATTGTTTTCAAGGTAGGTGAGAAGAAATGGACAGGGAATTCGTTCAGAGTCTCCTACAGATACATCCACAATACAGGAACAGAGAGTCCAAAAGGGAAAGGCATAGATCAACATTCGACTTGGTTTCATATTGACTGAGATAGACTATCTTCAGAAGAGAAGGAGATGGGAGTGAATGTTGAAGACAAGATTCAGATTCAGATATTATAGATATTTAATGCGGAGAATTTTGTGTGAAGGAATCTAGGATCCAAAAACAGAGCTACATCTATATTAGCGCCAGTACCAGAGGCCAAAGTGAAAGCCATATTTGAGAAGCAGACAAAAGTACATTGATCTAATATCTAAGATCCAAGATCCAAGATGAAGACTTAGTTCCAAAATATTCAACAAGGTGGAAGAGTGAATAAGCTTCATCATCACTAAGTTATTGAATCATAGAATTACAATAAGATGGAAGAGTGAGTAAGAGTTATCATCACTAAGTTGTTGAAATATTCATACTTTTGTAGGAAAAAAATTTCTTCAGTGGGAAGGTGTGATCTAGGAGGATCTAGGAACGCTCACAGAGGTCTAGGAGGATATGGAACACTCATAGAGGTCTAGGAGGATCCAGAAAAGATAAAAATTTGACTGTCTCAAATTCTCTCGAAAACAACATCAATGTGTAGAGCTTGACGATAGCTTTCCAACAAAAAAATCACCTTGAACGGATTTCGATGAAAAAGTTATAGACAGTGAAAGTTCAAGTCAAAGCCAAAAGTCAAAAGGGTCAAAGGTGACATGTGTCACCACTGTAAGGGTGACACGTGGCACAATCGTACGACTATACAATGTTGACATTGCGACCATGATGACACATGGCAAACAATTAGTGATGTGGCGTGTACAATTGGTAGGTGACTTGGAAATCCAAATAGTCCAAGAAGACCAACTATATTTTGACATGTGGCATAGGGGTGCCAATGAGGGTCTGCCACGTGGCAGTCTCTCATTGACCATTAATGGTTAATGTTTATCAAAATTATAGGAGTCGACATGGGTCGAACCCACGACCTCCTACAACCTTACACAAGCCTCCATTACCAATATGCCACACAAATTTTACTTAACCATATATATTGTAAAATGTATTTAGGATTGGTAAAGGGTTTGGTTGGTGACAAAAAGAGCCGAGATCCCAAGCCCTTGACCCATGGTTTTATTTGGATACGATGTGTCTCATAACATCCTGTTTGAGGCCCTTCCATGGAACCTCTCCCTGATCTGTCTGTAGGTTTTGAAAAACCCTTGATGGCCTGCTAGTGGCGAATCATGAACTCTTGTGAGGATCTTCTTCTTGAGCCCCAAAATCTGGCACCAAGTAGACTATGTCCTTGTAGAATATGACATTGTCAATGACCCTATACCTGTTATCTTGTATCTGCCCATCCATGACCTCACAAGCGGACTTGTTCTTGGAATATTCTACTAACAAGTGGGATTTCCAATCTGTTGAAATATCTGTTGGCGACATTTTTTGTATAGGGGTGTTCTCCTCGATGGTTTGGGTCTTGGAGTGGTAAATGAAAAGCAGTGGGTTGAAAAACCCACTTATCCTAAGATTCGGGCGCAAATGTGCATCCGTTAAGCAACGAGAAAATCTGTGCGGTCGGGATCTGCGCACCCAGATCTACGGTCGAGGTTGGATTTCGGAGCCCCCTCACCATTCTACCTTTAAGGCAGAGGGGGAGGTCTGGAATTGAGTGCGCAAGTTTGAGCGGCTAGGATTCAGGCGCCTGGATCTGCGGTCATGGTTGGATTTCGGACCCCCCTTTCCACTCTACCTTTAGCAAGGGGGGGTGGGGTCCGAAATTGACGGTTTAAAGTGGGTCCCCTCCTTTGTCACATCTCCTACTCCCTCTGCTTACTGCCTTCCACCATGTGTCTTCCCCTATCACATCTCCCAATCCTCTTCTACCTTTCGCTACCACACACCTGTACCTCCGTACTCCACGCCACTTCCACCTGTGTTGTGTCCTCAGTCCCCAACCTGTCGCATTGCAGCCTCACTGTCACCTTCTCGCGGTACATCGCCTCATCATCTGGTGTCACAGCCTCTGTTTCTTCGCCACCTGGTGCTTCCACCTCAGCACCTCTCGTCTCACCCTCATCCATGTCCTCCATAGGGGTCCCCTCGCAGCAGTCCAATGAAGAAGCATCCAAAGAAAAGCCGCCACGTCGTCCGAGTACAGAAGTTGACCGAGGCCATCCCAATCCCAAGGAAGCAGTTATTATGGTAGTTGATGGTGGTTGAACGTCATCTTCTTCCATAAATAGAAGGCCAGGAAAGGACCAAGCATAGAGGTGGACTGACAGTCCATCCTGACAGAGATTGCGTCTGACAAACGACTGCATGGGCAGTCTGCCCAATGTCTGCATGCGCCGCCTGACAGGGAATCTCCTCAACGTCAAGCATTGAATTCATGATATGATCGCGCCTTCAACTCCTGAGTCAGCTCCAAGTATATGTAGGAATTTTTTCCATTTTGTTTAGTATCGATGGTTGAGCTTAGCTCCCAACTGTAAAGTTTCTAAGGAAGCTCTGGTTATGTATTTTGAATTGAGACTGTCAAATTAATGGAAGTCAGCTTCTCTTTCCTTTTTAGTTTGTTTGTTAGTTGTTTAGAATACTCGGAATTGGAGGATCTAGTCGAGGGTTGCATATTGTAGGATGACGTATGGTTGGTCACTGCAATATCTGCACCAGTTTTAAACGGTCTCCCACGTTGTCTTTTCGTCTTGCACTGAATGATTCGGAATTGGAGGATCCAGTAGAATGGTTGTGGATGCATAGTATGATAGGTTTTATCAGTGTGTGGTTATCACTGTGTCATTCAGGCACATTTCAATGTTTCATTTTTCTTTCTCAAGTTGCTGGAAGGCCTGGTGCCCAGAGCAGTCTCCTCCCTTTTCTCCCAAGTCTTCCCTCTACTCTCTCTTTAACTCAAATTCCTGATTGAAGTTAGTTCTGGCCCTCACTTCCCTGTGCATTTCTGGCCTAGTTTTCTGAGTTAAATGATTTTGTCCTGAGTTTACTCCCATTTGATCACCCCTTTATAAACAAACATGACACAAACTGATGGGCGTCGGGCTCTGCTCCTGCTGCAATCCAGGAGTGACTTCCGTCACCAACATTTCTGGCGTCATTGCCAGGGATGAAGTTGAATATTTTCCCTGGGTAGAACGAAATTGAGCCTCTAATTCTGAAGGTGCATCAGACATCAGATCCCTACAAGATTGCTACTGTGCACCTGGTGACTCCACTGTGGCGACTCCAACGTTTCCACTTCACTGTCTTAGTTGTAGCTATTTTTAGCGCACCTGAAAGCTGACCCCGAGGATCTTTCTCGAGAAGGTTTCATTAGCTGCTTTCTCAGCTTGAGAAGTTCCCTTGGGTAACGACAACGTTAAGATCTGGCCTTTGATGGTGAACAAAGACCAGACACATTCGAAGCTGCCCATTTTTCACCTGGCGACTCCATGATTCGAGGATCAATTGGCGACTCCACTGGTTCGATATGGAGAAAATCCTGGCTTGAAGGTTTGCTCCTTTTAATTTTTCTGTTATTCCTGGTTTTCCTAATGATGTCCCTTCTCTAGATGAATGGAGCGATTATTTGCCCAGATTTAGAGAGCGTGAAGAGGACAACCCTCCTCAACATCTCTGGGAGTTTCATGAACTCATGCACCAGTGGGAGATACATCATGAGGATGTATTATTGAAAATGTTCATGTTCTCATTAGCAGGGGATGCTCGTAAATGGTATCATTCTTTACCCCCTTCTAGCATTTCTTCACACGCAGAATTTCATGCAGCTTTCATTGCCTATTGTCAGAAGCTTTATCCCTCTGAGTTAATTTTTCATAACTGTTGTGAGGGATACAACAACTGTATACAAGATAGAGATACTTCTTACATAGGCTATGAGGATCATCCTGATGACCTGGATCAAAAATCAGTTCTTTATCATCCCCATTCATCTGCATCAGAGGAAGGTTATGTAAGTGAAAATCTCGAGGAAGAAGAAGATGTTTTGGGTGAAGTTATGGAGCTGATAAAATCTCTCTCTACCCAACTGGATAGGTGGGAAGTTGAACGATGTGTAGAGGATTTTCCAGTCCTTGAGGCAGATATTCTTGGTGGCTCTTTTGAAGAGGATATTAAAGATTTCATAGCCGTAGAGACATTAGTTTATGCCCCTAAGGAGCCTGTTGTCTCAGATTTAAAGGAAGAAGCCATGGTGGAAGAGGATTGTTCTCTTTTTCTTCACGAGATTTCCCATGATGTATTTACATTTGGGATTGAAAAGGAGGATCTGGAGACCGTTCCTTTTTTACAAGATGAAGAAGTTTGTGCTCACCCAACTTTAACGACTATTCAGTTGAGGAGCAGCAGAGCCCCACATCACAAATTGATGACCTGGGTAGCAGCCAGCCCGTGTATGACAGATATGAATCAAGTTATTTGCTGGACAACCCCCTGAGCAGCAGATTGAAAGACATTGCGAGGAAATCAGCCCCCCTGAGCAGCAGATTGAAAAACAGATCTTTCCCACAGGTCCCATCTATGATGATTATGACTTTGACCCTTGGGAAAGCCAAGAAGAGGAACCAGAAGAACCAGAGGAGCAGTTGAAGATGCAATTTACAGATTGCGTAGAGCCAGTCAGCGAGCAGCCACCGCCTAAGATCAGTCAACCTACGTCAGTTGTCCACCCACATGTGCTTACCATAGATATTCAGCCACACATCCACAACTGTGTAGCTAAGGAGGTTGCATGTCGCCAATTATCTAGATTTTTCCACTGGTCCTATGAGCCTGTGAAGGAATACATGGAGTTGTATTTCCTTCACAATTTGGAGCCGCCCTATTTCATCTCGACTTCAGTCTATAAGAAGGAGTTGAAGAGCGTAACCGTTCTGTTGTCACGGTTACACCACCTGTTTGTGATCATCGACAAAAGGAAGGAGCTTTTGTTCATAAAGTTGCTTGAATGGCTATGGTGGAAGTTTGCTTTCACCTAGCCCCATATAAAGGATTTTACTAGTTTAGGACTGTACATAAATAAGATCTTTTGAGCATGTATGTTTATTTTGTTTTGCTTTTACTGTCACTTTTCGGCATGTATTTTCAGCAGGTTGTTTCGAGCTTAACTCCATAGCCCAACAGAAAGGCGATTGGAACTGCAGAAGGAGTTCTTAGAGCATCACAGGGACGGCTCTATCCCCCATGGAGCCTAATGTTAGCGACATTTTTTGTATAGGGGTGTTCTCCTCGATGGTTTGGGTCTTGGAGTGGTAAATACAAAGAAATGGGTTGAAAACCCCACTTATCCTAAGTTTCGGGCGCAAATGCGCATCCGTTAAGCAATGGGAAAATCTGTACGTTCGGGATCTGCGTGCCCAGATCTACAGTCGAGGTTGGATTCTGGATCCCCCTCGCAATTCTAGCTTTAAGGCGGAGGGGGGGGGTCCGAAATTGAGCGTGCAAGTTTGAGCGGCTAGGATTCGGGCGCCTGGATCTACGGTCATGGTTGGATTCCGAACCCCCC
>ML777383.1:977959-1013854 GCA_009831015.1 Picea engelmannii | reverse complement strand
AGTTGCTTTATGTCTATTAATTCACCCACATTGTGAATTAATTGTCACTTTATGACTTAAGTGACATATTTCACTTTTCACTTAAAACTCCTAAGTCAAAGTGAAATTAGAATCATAAAGTAAAGTACAAGGGTAATAGTCTTTCCCCTTTGTGCTTAGAGACTCATAAGCACATGAGGACCACTTTCCAAGGTACCCAAATCTCAACAAAATGAAGCATGTGGAGCTTCATGCCCATTATTTGAGACAACTAGTACAGGAAACTGTTGTGTCCCTTGTTTATTGTAGGACAGATTATCAGATTGTTGATATGTTTTTGAAGCCATTAATAGAAGCTAAGTTTTTCAAAATTCAGGCTATGCTTGGGCTTTAGGAATCTACAATAATGTGGGTGGTGAAGGGAGCGGGGTGTACAGAGATTATTTCATCTCTCAAATCTCCAAAGAGTTGTGCTGATGAGGGGGGTGTTGGAACAATAGGTTCATTTCACCTATGGATCTTTTGGAGACAACCAATTGACAGTTGAAGTTTGACAACCATAGCATACCTGGATGGTTAACTCATTTTAATATAGGAGAAGCCATAATTTCCACATATGTTGTATGTTTGCGATCAATTACCACTTATTTCGAAGGGCATCATCAGTTGTATGAGATGGACATTAGATGTAGGGTAGTAATACCCCACATTTTTCCGTTTACCCCAAATCCAAGTGACTTCAATAACAATAACAGTTGACTCAAACTGGGTAATTAACCCACAATACACAGGTCAGCTAGATGGCCCCATTGTAGCAGCAACAAGGCATTGAAATCAGCTGTGTCTGCTTTACTAAAAGATAGGAAACCGAGTAATGAATGGTTGGTCAAAAAGTCTGAAGTCCTTTGTAATTATGTTTGACAGGGAGTCACATTGATTGTACAACATCATTAGATGTTTTGCATCAAATGACTCGTCTTATCATAATTTTGGAACTGAGAGAAGGTGATACTTGTGCAGCTAAAGAAGGATCTGTTTGATTATTTTATGATTGCTACTAGGGTTTTGTTGTTCAACTATACATTCCACAGCTAAAGAAGGATCTGATTGATTGTTTTATGATTGCTACTAGGATTTTGTTGATCAACTATTCATTCCATCTGTCCAATTTCATATGACAAAGATTAAAAGTTCACAAAAAGAGTTCTCGATTAACTTTTTCTCAATGTTGTTTGATTCGAGGTTCAAGTTACCTCGGTATATCTTATGTGGTTTGAGAGAGAGATGCCCATTTCTGTTTGACAGGCATACAATTGATCTCCACTCACTTCTAAGCTTGCAAATAAAGTTGGAAAACTTATGCTTTCTTTTTCTTTGCCTATTCTGTTTAGTCTTCTGCATCGTTTACTACATTTTCATTAGTTCTTTTAGAGCTGGAAGGCTTATAGCAGATTCATGACTCATCATTTATGGTTTAGACTTGCTTACATGTTAGAGATTTAGAACACTCACTATAAATACCATAACTGTCAAATCATCGACTGTAAGCATGGATATTGGATGAAGTTAGAGCAATTATTATTCCAATGAAGGTCATGCTAGACATGAAATTGGCATTATTAGCGGCACCAATATAGGTTGGATCTCAGGGATCCTTACACAGTTCCCTTTTATATTTTTTAAAACTGAATTTTGCATGGCTATTTATTCTGTTGGTGGGATTCAGTGGCTTGGGAGTATAGGTAGACTTTCTGAATTTAATTTTCTTTACAAGTTCCTATACGTACTCCAAGATATATTTGTCTTGGGAAGGAACTTCATTTAACTGCAAGGCTTTGTACTGATAAGATAGATGGAAGCTGGCCAATATTGTCTACAGATTCACGGAGTGTCAGAAATATCTATTACTCTAAATAGGTCTGTATGTGTTAATGGTTTCACATGTTTTCCTGTACAATAATCTCAAACTTAAGCTCTGGGTTTTGGTCAGTTTGTTTTTGTATTTGGAATTCCTCTAGTTTTTTGAAGACCTCTTGTTGTAGATGTAGCAATCTACCATTGAATTTTTCGGAGATCAAATTTACAATTTAAGACTCACCTATAAGGTTATTTTATGATTTATATATCTAGCTGTCAATCACTGTCTCTTTACAGTGAGATTTGTTTCTGATCATGGGATGGCATCTTTTCCAATGCAGAATCTAATTGATTATTTTACATTCAAAGCAGTCAGGACTGTTCTTGCACAGCTCTATGAAATGAATCCTACACAGTACATGTGGTTATACAAGTAAGTAAACCATTTCAATGTGACATCTCAATTTTCAATTTATATCTTACTAGAAACTGATTTACTTTTTTTGGGTACCATATATCTACCCGTGCACTGTACTCTTAAACCTGTTATGGGAGAATCAATGGTCTTCAAGCAATTTAAGTTCAGTGGTTTTGCATTCATCTTTTCCTGCTTTTTCCTCTTAGTTTATGGTCAGTTGTCTCCTCAAAGGCGAGTTGATTACTTCTTGCAGAGGCATCTATAGCTTAGGGAAATAATGATCACATTCATTTGGTTACTCTTTATTCGGTGATCTTCCATATGTACTGAAGCTTGTTATATCATGTGCATGCAGCTATGTGGTTGACAACAAACCCAGAGATGGCAAAAGATTCCTTCGTAATCTTGTAAAGGTAACATTTAAAAATGTTGAGCATATTTGCACTGCTTTAATATGATGAGAAACACACTGCCTTCGTCTGAATATCTGCAAGCAGATTTTGCGGCTAATCTGGCCTGCAGAGTCATTAAATTTAAGTTTTTTAAAATGTGTGAAATATGAACGCAATTTCTTACCAAAATAAATATGCATTCTCTTATCAGGAGAGGCAAGAGTTGGGCGAAAGGGTGATGATAACCCGACTTCATTTATTCAATAAATGGGTCAAGGTAGGTTTTGTAGATTTTAAATTAGCCCTTTTTTAAAAATGTCTGTTGACATCTGAACTCTTCACTAGTTTTATTTTTCACTTTCTTAAGGATATTGTTATATCTGGGGAATGGAAAAGACAAATTTTGTAATGGAGTAGGATAAATAGCCAACGACATCGGACCTTTTCCGGTGTCCATTTCTTACCTTTTTTAACTGGAATTTGTCAAATTTCGATTTTGCATTTTTGGAATGTTGAAATCGATTCGTTGAAATTGCATACTGTGAGTGCCCGGAGGTTTTTGACACCTCTGAATCCATCTGTGGCATAGACAGAATCG
The DNA here is from genome assembly GCA_009831015.1 of Picea engelmannii. Lineage (NCBI taxonomy): Eukaryota > Viridiplantae > Streptophyta > Pinopsida > Pinales > Pinaceae > Picea > Picea engelmannii. The sequence continues at coordinate 1,010,610 of ML777383.1, read as the reverse complement.
ATTTCAGTCGATTTCTGCATGTGTTGGTTCGCCAGATTACGGTTATGCCTCATCGGAAAAGGTAGAAATCGTTGGCTAGTTATCCAGCTTCATTTTGTAACCAATATTAAGTATCTCAAATAGTCACTCTTTCCGAGGTATCAAACCAGATGTCACGACTCACAGCTGCCTGTGTTAGTTTCTCACTGGTTGGTTTTCAACTTGTGACTTTCCTGATTAGATACACATGCATTCTCTATTTTGGTTTGCCAGAGATACAATCACGTGGACATACATCGGGCAATTTCTGACCAGAACTTGGAGTTAATGCGAGAACGGCTTGTTGAAATCGTGAAATGGCCTTCTGATAATGATCCAGATACCCCAAAGACTGGTTGAGACACTTGTTTGATATCTTGTATTCCAGTTTTACATTGAATCTGAGATGGGGCACAGTTTATGTATCCTTCAAGGATTATTAATTTGTGACGTAACGTAGCAAAAGTTTCTGTCTGTTAAGGCATATATAAGGGAATGCCAAACAATGCAATGATTTTTTAAAACTTGAGACAGAGTACCATGGTATATGTATTCCATCCATTTCAGAAAGGTTTGTATAAATTACATGATGACTGTTAATGCATATTAGTAGTCGAGTGTCTACAAACTAAGTTTGGTTAATCTTGTTTTTCAAATCTCCATATCTTTTAGAATCTGACATCCCTTCCGCGGGTGCATAAACATAGACACATGTGAATTTTGTTCATCTTGTTTTTCAAATCACCATATCTTTTAGAATCTGACATCCCGTCCTCGTGTGCACAACATACAGACATAAATGAGATCACCCTGTTAGATAATGTTTCATGTGCCCAAACATAAATTTTAACAGATTTGCATGTGCGTTGAGATATGTAAAATGCCAAGGAAGTATGTTTTGAATTAGGAAAAAAGTGAATTACTTTTTCATTTATAGGAAACATTTTACAGAGACAATGCTATAAGGTGTTTAATCTACTAAAACGAAAATATACAGTAATTCATTTATCCATTAATTAGTATAAATATCATAAATATCTGAGTGGGTCTAATGGTTAAGAACATAAGTTTCCTCTGAAGAGGTTACAAGTTCAAATCGAGAGGGGGTAAGGTATGTATATCTCCCTAGGTTTTATCACTAAAATCCCTGTGGGAGGTGGTCTCATACACTAGCTGACTTGGCTGTGACCTTAAAAATAGATTATTACACAAAACATGGGCCATGCCTAAATGTTTTTTTTTATTGGAATTGGGTCACATAAATAAATTCCAATATAAATAAATTTGGGTGAAAGTGCAATTTTCTGTTATTTAAATTGTATTTTTTATTATCATTGAAATTCAGTTACATAAATTTGGATGAAATTGCAATTTTTTGTTGTTTAAATTGCATTTATTATTATTGGAATTCTGTCCTATAAATTTGGGTGAAATCCCAATTTTCTATTATTTAAATCGCATTTGTATAAATAGATTGTTATTTAAATTACATTTACATAAATAGATTTAACATCTTGAAAAACTTTTTTTGGCATTTAAATTATACAAACTCAATCATTCAAATTTACAATTACAATAATTTCTCACCAAATTTCTAACAAATTAATTAAAAAAAAAGCTAAAAAATAAAACTTTTAAACTACATCAATGTGAAGGTGCATTGTATTCATCGAAAGACTTCGTAAATACTTTCGGTAACAAAAATCAATGTTGATATATGCACGATTGGAATAAGATTACTCTCAAAATTTGTTCCTTTAATGAAATGTTTAAATTAAGTATTAAGTGTGGAGCTTTCAAAGCCACGGTGATAAAGTGGTAATGGATTGCTCTCAAAATTTGTTCCTTTAATGAAATGTTTAAATTAAGTATTAAGTGTGGAGCTTTCAAAGCCACGGTGATAAAAGTGGTAATGGAATCATGTTTCATATTTGTTATTTTAAAATAATAAAAAAATAAATTATAAGTTTTATTGTAAGATAGTGGGAATGGAATTATATTTGATTTATTATTTAAAAATAAAAATAAAATTGTTAATTTATTATTTTAAAATAAAAATAAAATAAAATTATCAATTTTATTGAAATTTTTTTATTTTTAAAATAAGATTAGTTATTATAGTAAGATTTTTATTTTAAGATAAGATCATTTATAAATAATATTTTTAAAAGTTTTGTATATAATATAAAGTTGGGATTAGTTTAATCAAGTGTTGTTAATGTCCATGTCAAAGGGTGTACAAGTTTATTAGGAATGTCATCCACTAATATGGACAAACATCTCTTAGATTTTCCCAATAAGTTTTTCTTCTATAAAAAATAAGATATGCAATGTAGAAATAAATAAAAGTGATCCTTAAGTAATTTTTATAGGCTAAATGAGAAAACAAACTTTTCAATATACCCAATTTTTATGATTGAATTAGGTGCAGATATGATGTATGTTATGTTAACAACTATTATGTCCTACATTTTTTTACATATGTATCTAATTCAAAAAATTAGATTGTATTTTAGGGGAAAAAATGTACAATAACTAATTCAAACTAGTAAAACCACTTAGCATTGATATATATTATGGCCATTTAATAATAGGAAAAAAAAGATTTATTTTTCAAAATTTTGTCTAATATTGGGGTAATGTTTAAAACAAAAAAAATTATTTTGAAATATTTTCCAAAATATTAAGTATACCTCTTTTCAAGTCTTTATGTACATTGCAAGATATATATTCCCCTGGTCAAGGAGTTCTTGGAATGTTAGGATGGAGTCTACTATTTTTAGTGCTTCGTCTCTAGAATCTAACAAAATTGCATCTCCCTTAGTGTTATATGACACTGGTGTCTTCAAAAGATGCAATGTAAAATTCAATGTTGGATGTGTTAAGATCTACTCTTGGTAGCTTGGAGAGTATGTTGTGAGGTTTTTTGTGGTCTAAGTTTGGTGGTGACCTATCTCTTCCTATGGATCCTTGGAGGGGCTGTACTTTGCCCAAAGATGTAAGTAGTCTAACATTGGTTGATATCCATTGTAGAGAACTATTTTCACTGCTAAGTAGATAGTGAGATGCTTATTTGGTGAGGACCCAAGGAAATCGTCTCCGAGGCACACAATTTTTCAAAGGAAACATAAATCCAAGATCAAGGGCCCTTTTTTTATTTGAGATGTGTTTGTCTACTAGGTGATTTTAGAATAGGTTGTTTCCTTGTGCCACAAAGAATTTACGAATCTTGGAAACGAGTTTCATCTTTGCTCTCCTAAAAATGGGAGGGTTTTAGGAGAGGCTTTAACATTGCATGTCACCCAATATGGTCTTGGAAAATTTAGAATTCGTACATGTGGACAAATTCCTTCCCAATAAGCTTGTTGGGAAAGGGATTTTATGCTAGAGAGACCTTTGGGATGAGGACATAAGAGCATAGAAGGTTCATTGTCGAATTGCTTGTTAGCCATTTATGAAATTTAACAATTTATTTCTTTTGATGAGTTATACAAGTTGAATATCCACACTCACAGGCCCATCTGGTAGGATTGGATATAAGTCTCATTGATCAAATCAACTCCTTCCTACAACACATTGCCTCCAAGATGCTTTATATAGGGCATGGGGAATTTCAAATGAAGAACCTAAGTAGGTAAATTGTGTAATGTTCCTTTCCGAATAGGAGCTCCAGAGATAAGGCTTAATGGTTTAAACCGCCTTGTTAGACTATAGCCAGGGCTAGAAAGGGGTAAACAGGGTTACTAGAGGTCACTCCAGTCAAAGGTGTTATATTCAAAAAGTGACATTGAGCTAAAAGTGGCTAAAAGTGCTTTTAAGTCAATTTGAGCTAAAAATAGAACATACGAGCTAAACTTAGAAGTCAATAGGGAATTAGGGTTTCGGGCAGCTATAAGAGAAGGTTCAATGACTTAATTCATCATTATGTAGATTTTGAATTGTCATTGAAGAGAGAGGTAGCTCAGTGGATTCTAGGAGGAATACACCAGTGGTTGATTTTCGTGTTGAGAGACGCACCCTAGTCACCGGGGAGGTCACATAGATCTTCCATCAATCTTCAACAACAATTTCGTAGGTTACAATAGAAAGGGCGCACTCATTCAGGGTGAGGGCGCAACTTTTGAGGAGATTCAGTGGATCGACTTGTCCCTTTCAGGGAGAGTTTAGAGATTCCCCTCCGACCCAATTAAGAGGAAGGAAAGGCACATCTTTTTTCTGGTTCCTCGTAAGATTCCGATGGAGGAATCATTTGGGGCACATTTTTTGGACATTAGGAGTGCGACACTTGGGGAGGACACATTTGGGGTTCCCGAGCGATCATGAGTTAAGATCCAGGGAAATCCTTCTAATCCATTTCACAGTAGACCTAGGCGATCAGTTTGAGACACACATTAACCTATTCCGAAGGTGGAATCACTAGGGCGTAATTTTCCAAAGCATAAGGGGCGCATTTCTGCCAGGGGGATCCATCCGGGGACCAGATACACCAGTTGAGGTTTGGACAGTCACCAGGATTGTGAGGCAAAGCATGGCGCATTATTTGGGACAATTTCCAGGCATTTTCGAGAGGTATAGCCACCATGGCGAACTTTCCAGACTTGCACTAGTTGTCGTACGAGCTGTCATATCCACAACAGTTCTTCATCTCATACATTTCATTCCACAACATTCTTCGGGTATCAGGTATTTTTGTTTTAGTTGCTATTGTATTCCGGTTAAGATCCTTTTGTCATTGATCTAGTCGAGTGATTTATTTTATTCAGTCGCATTCGACATTTGTACTCCACAGAGATTTCATAATATAAGATTTATAGTCTTTTGTCGCCATTATTATTTGAATGCTCATTTATACGCTGTAAACAATTAATCCTACACACACATTAGTAGAGTTTCCTAGACTATCCAAGTCAGGAACATTACAGTGGTATCAAAGCTTTAGTCCTGCCATCCTGTGACTAAAGATGATGAGTGCAGCAGAGGACCCAGGGGGTCGTGAGCACATAGGTGACGAATATGTCACTTATAACAGACGCAAGGAGGGAAGACATAGACTTGAATATTGAACATGGGGAGTCTATGTAGTAGCTACTATAGATCACATAATCATCCTTCGATTAGTTTGAAGTGTTTCTAGAGAAATATTCAGAGCAGTAAGATAGCAGAAGTACAAAATGATAGTTTGATCGATTGAGAAGCAGTGTTCCCATGCAAATATTAGAGGAATATTATTGACACACTATCTAAGAAGGGACATATTCATTATAGGTTCAAGGAGGTATTACAAATCAATGGACATATTTGATTCAGCCTGAGAAACAAGAATATGTGATGATCAGTTACAACAAAGAAGCCTTCATAATAGTACAATGACAGATGGGTCAACATTGTGGACAATTGAGTATCAAAGCTATGGATAACCTATGACATATGGATAGAGATGGATTTATGAAATCATTGGCAGGTCTAGATAGATATATGCCAGAGAATATTTACAATTGAAATTAGTGTAATCAATAGACAAGTGGAATACGTTGGTCACAAGAAGACAAGCAGTGAAAGGCCTAGTAGAACAGGGAAAGAGAAAACTTCAACATAAGCTATATCATTAGAGGGACATTGATTGAACAACATGATCATTGGTGTCTAAACAATGAACATTATAGGCCATGAAGGTTTGAAATCAATAAATTTTGAAAGCTTTTTATATATGTTACAAAATTACAAGAGGAAGCATTAATGGACAAGAAGCACCAAAAGAGAGGAAAGGAAGACTATGCAGGAAGTCCCATATTGTTCTAGATCTTGCAAAGAAGTCAAGGGGAGAGAAATCGTCAGAGAAAGAGATCAGGAATGAAATATTAGAAGCAGACAGATGGGGGGAGACATACAGACATGGAGAGTTATCCTTTTTCCCATGATGTCAAAGGGAGAGAAAGAGAAAGATTAGAAGAGTAAGAGTCAAGCGCATGAAGTCAGAAATGGATTATTTAGAGAAGGTATACTTTTAGGGTGAATCACTCCTTGTTATTGATATCAAAGAGAAGAGGAACTTGGAAAGAAACATGAGAAGAGAAACATGTGAAGCGAAATAACAGAAGCATGAAGATAGGGGAGCAGCCCCAAGGAGAGATACCCTTTTCCATTAATGTCAAAGGGAGAGAGAAACATCAAGAGAAACATTAATGAATATCGATGGTCATAGAGGGAGCATGAGTATTGGAGTATGAGTGTTTCCATCAATGCCAAAGGGGGAGATTGTTGGACAATTGGTTTGGACAGTTGGTTGTCATTGATGTCAAACCTTAGAAAATTTGAGATACCCCAGAGTTGTGATCAATATTGATGGTGAAATAGTTGCCATTGATGTCAACAAGAATGGTTGATGTCAACAGATGTGATGGGTGCATTTGATGAAGTCTACATGAAGCCCCGAAGGTGTGGTTATGGAACCCAAAGTTGATTGAGGAATAAAGACATGAATGACAGTGTAAATGAAAGCAATACATTCATATATGGATAATACTCATCATGTCGTTTTCAGTGATAGGTGGTACACCACGTAGTTCCTCACGGTTGAAGAGTTATGGCCTTGTGAATTTGGAATCCCTGAAGAATGGTTATGAAGCCCCTAAACAATCACAAGTCTTAGTCAAAGGGTAAAGTGGTTGTAACAAGAAATCCCTAAAGTAGGGAAATAAGTTATCTTGAAAAAGTGTAAATACACCACAAGAAGTCCTTCATAGGAATACACTCAAGTTCAATGATTATCTATCTTTCAAGTGATGTTTTTGGTAAATATTTTGTACCATATTTGAGGTAGCGAAGTCTGAGAAGTCAGAGGCAGCGAAAGAAACTGAAGGTAAACGTATGAAGTGATCAAACTATATTTTTGAGGTTATCCATGGGTCATAGTGGAGAAAGTAGTGAACATTCGTGGGTCACAGTGGAGAAAGTAGTGAACATTCGCGGGTCACAGTGGAGAAAGTAGCAGATATCTGTGGGTCACAATGGAGAAAACATTGGAAATCCACGGGTCATAGTGGAGAAAGTAGCGGAAATCTGTGGGTCACAATGGAGAAAGTAGAAGAAATCCACAGATCACATTGGAGAAAGTAGCGGATGCTTTGAAAAGGCTTGAAGAAGGTGCCATCTTGTTGATTCTGAAGTTGAGGAAGGTTTTTTGGTCTGAGATGAAACGCACTAGGTCCTCTTCATGAATAAAGGTATGTTTTACATGTGTTTGTTTGAGGCTTGTTTCATGAAGGGTTTGGCACATGCTTAAGGTATGGATGCCTCTTGGGTACATGGATGCATATTATTAATGTACATACATACTTGAGATATATCCTTGGTACATTCTATATGGTTGTTATGGTTCACTGTTAGAGGCACATCTTTGTGATGATTGGTACATGTGTGAGGCATATACTTGATATATGATCTTCATTGTTATGGTGCATGCTTGAGGCATATTGTTGAGAAATTGACACATCTTGGATACTTGGCATATATGGTATATGAGTGATATGGCACATGTTTGATGGTATCTCTTGGTACATGGTTTATGGTTGTTGGTACATACTTGAGGCACATGTTTTGAGGTTACATGTTGATAATGTGATGGTCATGCCTTTGGTATCTTGTTGAGGCATTGGTATATGCTTGAGGCACATATTTGGTGCATGGTGTGAGACATATTATATGGTACATGTTTGAGGTACATGCATTGGATGTTATGGTACATTGATTAGAAGCATATCTTGGCTATATTCGTATCTTGGTATCTTGGCTATCTTGACACTTTATTGATGATATATTTTGGTACATGTTTTATGGGATGATTGAGACATATTGTGAATGATATGGTATATGGTTGAGGCACATCTCATGGTACATGGTTGATGGTATGGTATGGTTTTGATGCATGATATGGTACATGGTATGGTATAGGTGTTGGTGCATGATTGATGCACGGTTTGGTACATGGTATATGTATTGATATACATGGTTGATACATGCTATGGTACATGTTTTGGTGCATGATTGATGCACGGTTTGGCACATGGTACATGTATTGATGTACAGGGTTTATGTACATGATTGATACATGGTATGGTACAAGTTTAGTACATTGTATGATACAGGTTCGGTACATGGATGAGATACATATCTTGTGATGATATATTGGTGATCTTTGTACTTGCTTGGTAGAGGCATGTCTTGGTGATGTTTGAGCATCTGGTTGAGATATGTTCTTGCTCATCAAGGATTTGGTTTTGTATCAATGCTAGTGATAAATTAACAAGTTACATGTGGATGTGACAGTAGTAGTGATAGTGGTATTGGTAGTTTGGTCTACACTTATATTTATGGGAAGAAGGACATGGCAAGGAAAGGAGGTTGTAGCCTCCTTTCGATTGGTGCTAGAGAACACAAGGAGTTGGAGCCTGAGAATCAGGGGTTTGTAGCCTCCTTTTGGTTGGAGCCAGAATTCATGGAGTTGTAGCTTCCTTCAGGTTGAAGCCTGCAAATAAGGGATTGTAGCCGTTTTCCAGTTGCAACTAGAGAATTGGGAAGTTGGTGCTTCTAAAGAATGTATTCTTTTATATATAAGAAAAACATTTTGTGGTTTTCTCCCATTTGGGATTCCACGCAAATTCTGGTGTACTGTGTATTTGATCTAATGTTGTTGATGTGATGTTGCTTATGTTGATATGCTCATGATATATTGAATGCAATCATAGATGATATATTGATGATATATTGCTGATAAAGTTGAAGTTTATATATTGTGGTTAAAAGTGGTAAAAGTGCTTATACTGATTCACCCCCCTTCTCAGTATTCCAACAAGAGATACATCACTTGAGTTTGAGGTTGGATCCCATGAAATCAAAAAATGATTTTTCCATGAAAACATTGTCATAGCACAACTAGATTGCTTAAAATGAGCACACAATCAATAATATGAGTAAAAGAAGGAGAATTGTTGTTGATGATTGCATCTATGTGAGACATTTTCTATCTTACAAACCTGTGAGATGTGGATCATTGCAGCTATGCGATATATTCTCCATCTTACAAACCTAAGAGAAAGCCCCTGAAGAGGGTGTGTGGTTCCTATCTGAGATAGAGTTGGAACATAGAGATGACCTCCTCCATACAGAGAGTTGAGAAGAACTCCAGATGATTCTCTTGTGTAAACGCAGTGAGAAAGGTGATCTGCAGAGTTGGATGTGCCTGTGGCTGAGCACAAGGTGAACGTGTGAAATCCCAAAGTGTTGGGTGCATCATCATGAGAACATAAATGAAGATGATGTATTATCCTCCTCTGAGAAGAAGATTTGACGAGAAACTCTAGATGACTCTCCTGTGTAATGCAGTGGGAAAGAAGATCTGTTGAGTGGACGTGCTTGTGGACAAGCACAGGTGAACATGATCCTAGTGGTTGAACACTAGTAGGTGTATAAGATTCCTTGCTATATTGTTCAAGAGTCAGACCTGCCTGTAACCCTAATTGTAATGTAAAGGGTACAAGTCGGCCCCACCTTAATGTGACTGGTAATTAATGTAAAAGATAGTTAATCTGGTTAATATTAATTATATTATAAGCTAGTGAGGCCAACCCTGTTGTGCCAATAGACACTTCTGTTGACATGTTTAGATTAGTATGAGTAAAGTTAAATTCCCCATTGAGGAATCAAATCTTTTACATGAGTTTGGAAATTTCAGCAAGTACACCTTCTTGGGAAAAGTGTTCACCTCTCTTGGGCACTAGTATTCTAGGGTTTGAGCACCCTCTTGTGCGTTAGGTTTTCTTGGTGGTGAAGGTATTTCTCTTGAATAATATAGCAAAGGATTTGGCTGGGTTTTCTTCCCTTGTTGAGAAGGGTTTCCCAGGATACTTCTTATGTTCTTGTGCATGGTGATTTTTCTTGTGATCTTGGTTGCTGCAACATTAATGGTTATGGTTAAATGCTAAAATAGAATGAACTCCATGCTTAACCTTGCTTATTGAAAAATAAACAATTGTGACATTGGAGGTATCACAGTTGTACAATTATGTTTACAACTTAAGGATTGCTAATATATTTCATTAGAAGAAACTGTATATAAAGGTGGATATTGACATCGCCAAGGGGATAAATTTTGACAACATAAAATCGATATTTCTCTTGCCAAGTGCTTTAGAGTTGTTTCTGAACAAAAGTAATCATTGGTTGGATATTGATTTTGTATTTTTATTGAGAATCTATTTACACACCTATTTTCTTTTGAGGTTTTGAAACTTATGTTGGAACTTGTTATTTCTATCAGTTCTAATAGAATCTTTTGAAACTTCAGTTTATTGGGATATTTTGTTGAGTAAAGTTGGATTTATAATGTCCCATTCTTGTGAAACATTTTCTAATTCTTCGACTCTAGTGTTATGTGAATTAATTTCATGATTATGTATTATGTCAATTAGCTATACATCAAGTGAAATAAGCATCATTGTGATTAAAGATTATTTTTATGATTTATAATAAATGATGTATGTGCTTCAACAAATGGCGAGTATTGTACAAATTACTTCTAAGTGGCTTATCATTTATAATTCTTTGTTTTATTTGATATTTATTTCTTATTAGTCAACAAAAATAACATTCCTATATGTCAAGATAATTTCTTGCAGGATTTGGATGGGCATACATCATCTCGGGAACTAACCTATGAGATTGTTGTCTCATATTTCTTTGTTTTCTGTATTCTCAAACTATTTATTTGGCTATTAGTGTAGTGTAGATATAACTACTGTTATATATTTCTAGTAACAATAGTTACTATGCTTAAAGATTATTTGATATAATGAATTTCTTCTAAGTCTTGAGAATCAATCATTCTTATCTGCATTTTTAATTAGCATTTTCTCTAATTGAGATAGGATTGGTAGATTAGTTTTCTTTCCTGCAAAACTAGGTTAAGTTAGATCAAAGCTTAAATAATTAAGTCTCTTCTCCAAAGATTAAATACCTTGAGTGGAAAACCGATGCCACATATCGGTTGGAAACTACCATCCCAAATGAAAACAAGTCTAATTGGTGTTTGTGATCAAGTATTTATCCCCAATTGAACGAGGGAATGTATCCACATGTCAACAACTAGTGCTAGAAGGAGGGACGATGAAAAGTTGACTTTGTAGAGCCATTCATCTGAATGTATTTAACTACTCATGGTTCCTATACATATTTCTGTTTTGGAACATGCTTTCAGTTTGCCTCGGCCTATTAGAAGCATTCCCAAGAAGACAATCGATTCCTTGTCAAAATTGAAATTTGATGGTGAGGGTGCAATATCTCCATTTTATCATCTTTCTCATTTTAATCTTAAATGTATTTTTAAAAATATTTAATGATAATGCGATTTGCAGGTTATTCACTCTTACATTACAAGGGAGAATCAAGCGCTGGTTTGAAATGTTTCCAACCAAATCCATTCACATGTGGGAACAATTCATGGAGTTGTTTCTTAGTGCTCGTGAGGATTATAATTATAATGTTGTGTGTATGGAATTAGAAAATTTATGCAAGTTTGAAGGTGAGCCTACTCATGAATTCTTTTCTAGGTTTATGTTAACTTTCTTCAAATTTTGTGAGGATGATCAACCTTCTGGAGAAGAGGCATTATATTGGTTTCTCTATCTCAATTCACTTTCTAACAAACATGATCAACAAAACAATGATGGACTTGAAAATGATATTTCTCATGATATGCATGTTATTAAAGATATTATCTTACCAATTAATGTTGATTCAATGTCAACATCTATTGAGTCCACTAATAACATTGAAATTGTTATGCAACGAAAAATGTTAGGATTTTATAATATACAGTTTCAAGAATAAGAGAAAGTGTCCGAGGATTCAACTCTTATATTAAACAATGATATTGAAAATCTTGTTGAAAGCGATATGGTGGAAGAATACTTAATGATTATAGGTATTGAAAGTGAAAGTGTAAGTAATGGTTGTATTAATGGTGATATCGCATTTTCTTCTTCTTATATTGAACAAGGTCCCTTCATCCTTACATAGAACTTATCATTAAATAATAGTTTGCATGATAGTGTTTCTCTTGAAACAATTAATGAAGGTTATCCTATCAAAAGGGAAGCATTTAACTTTTTACACTCTGAAAGCTTTTACTTTTTGTATCTAGATACGTTTATTGATCATAGCATACACTTTTATATTAATTATTTTCAAGTTAATACTACACTATGTGTTAGCACTGAGAGTCACTCTTAGATTGCGGGAGGATAAACCCAGTACCCATCAGAGTGTTTGGTGCATGTTGGTTTTATATGAGTGGAGGTCAATGGATAAAACTCAATATATGAATGATGTTCAACACAAAACTGGACAAGAAATGCACAGGGAAATGAGGGCCACATGAACTTCAATTAGTGAATTGAGTTTAAGTGTGAGCAAAGGGAAGACTTAGTGAGAAAGGTGAACAAGACTACTATAGGCATCAGGATTTCAAGCAGCTTAGAGAAGAAAAACTCAGACTCAAGATCACTCTTAAGCCCAAGTTTCAGACATTGAAATATGTCCAAACAACACAGTCACAACAACACAATGATCAAACCTACATCACAATGCAGCTACAACAACTCGACTAGAGCCTTCATGCCCGAGCCATTCAATGTAAGAGGGAAAAAGACAACAAGGGAGATGAACAAAACTGGTCACGATACCACTGTAATCAAACCTAAATTACAACAACATAACAACCCTCGACTGGATCCTCCATGCTCGAGTGTATTAGCACATTTTTTACAAAGAGATGAAAAGAGGTTGACTTCTATTAATTTGAAAGTCTCAAATTTGATACATAACCAGAGAACAATTCTAGCATAAAAAAATTACAAAATAGGGATCTCTTCTCAACCAATTGATGACCTTAACAAAATATCAAAACTACCTACTTATACTCAGAACTGTCTACAACCGTCAGGGGTGCGATCGGGCCACTGCATTCAAAGCTTCCTGTCTACGTCTTCTCTGTCAGACTGTGCATACATTCTTCTGTCAGACGCAAGCTCATATCAGTACGAGATTGTAGGAACATATGTCCATAGGGGAACTTCGGGATGATAGTCTACCTCCACGACCAGTCCTTTCAAGATTTCAATTTATGGGGTGAGATGAGGTTTCAACCACCATCCCCAATTCCATTAACTACTTTCATCGGGATTAGGATGGGGCTTGACACCTAAGGAACTGCTAGGTATTTCCAAAGGCTCTTTGATTCAACCCGGTACCTTGAAACCGTGATGGTCTCATTCTGAAAATAACACAGGCGTCTTCAGCCTTTAATGCAGATCTTGTGAAATCTGAACCCTTTCCTTTATGCTCCCAAGGCTTTTGGTGCCGGATTTTTCTCCACTGCATTTTTCCTGCATGCAACCTCGGGCCATGACCCGATGCTCATCTCTAAAGGTGCTTTGGGACTTCACTTTTCAAATATCTTTACATTACTCAACTACAGATTTCCCGATGCTTGATTGACAAAATTGCTCCTCTCAGATCAACAGTCGGATTTGTTATGCATCTGACGACTTCAGTTTCTTCCTTGTAACCCTGAATCACCAGCTCCACACGATGTGTGCTTACCTTTCTTTCTGGGCATACCTCCCATGTGACCTCAGGCTGTAACCCTGGGCCCAATTCCTGGGTGCTTCATAACTTCGTGCTTCACAAGACTTGCGCCATGCTCCATGCAAAACCTCTGATTCGCGAAACAACGAATCTGTTGATCTGTTGCCACGTTTCCCTTTGGATCAGAAAATCCCAATCCACTTCGCACTTTGCACTATGTGAATTTTTCCTTTGCCTTATTTCAAAACTCCCAAAATTCACCCCACGAACTCTCGAATTGACTACCACCTATCCCTCTGGATCAGAGGACTCATGCTAATTTTGGGTTTCGGGAATTTGGACCTTTGACAAATAACTTTAACAATATTTCGAACTCCCGATTCCCATGATAAATTTCCACCGTTGATCTCTCCCAATGAGATCTACGACCCAAATTTAATCTTTGCTCAAATTTGATCTCGGGCCTTTGCTTCGACGCTAATCTTTGATAAACTTTCGGATTCCGAACACCTGCGAACCACCGATCTGAATTCCACATGGAATCACAGCTGTTGGAAGATGAAATTTCTTGTTTTCTCGATTCGATTCTGGAACGGGTCGCTCTGAGTGTTGCACCTTGAGCCTGCCGCTGCGGCCTATATAAACAAAGACTTGGACGACTAGTTGGGGGCTCAGGAACACAAAAGGACTAGTGACTGAGACAAAGAGGCAAGTGATCAACCTTAGAGAAAACATAAAAGCTTAGGGATGAGACTTGTTCAGGTAGTCATCATGTGAAACCAGGTCACCTAAATAAAAAGGGGCAAAGAAAAACAACTTTTCCAGCAGAAGAGAAAACTTAAAGACATGGCCTATGAAAGATAGAGAGACAGGGCAAGGAGACAGACTTTGGTATTATCGACACACACCTATGGCCCTTGACAACCTTATGTGATAACATTTGGCTCTATAGGGGATGGCATGCTCCCTACGAGATGCCAAGAACATGTAGCTTCAGTGCCTTAGCTTTGGGTTATGGAGTCTATTATTTAAAGAAAAATAAAAATAAAACAGGAGCGGTATTTACAATGGTGGAACGCCAGCTGTGGCTTAAACAAAAAAATTTCTTTAGAAAGTGCCCATTGATAGGGCCACCAAAAACTTCGGAGTCCTCCAGGTTCTGCAATTTATAAGTGTTGTTTGGAAATACCTCAGAAATCCTAAAGGGACCAATCGACAAGGCTTCAAACTTGCCATGTGTTCCTTTGTTTTGTTTGGGGGAATCCCACTTGAGCACCAGATCCCCTGGCTAAAAATATTTCTTGCTTGTGCTCTTGTCAAAGGCTTGCTTTATTTTCTGCTGATGATCCTGTGCCTTATCAAGCTACTGCTCCTCGGTCTGCTACACTTCTACCAGCTGCAGTATTCTCCTGACCATATTTTCAGGTTCTCCTTGGAAGTCTTGGAATAATTTTTCCACAGGTAAAGCAAGCTGAGCAGGAAAAACAACTTCGGCCCCATAAACCAACTGAAAACGAGACATGCCCAGTGACCTTTTTGTTGTGATCCAGTCAACCCATAAGGCAAATTTTAGCTTTGAATCCCAAGCCTTTTTGTTTTATTCTAACAATATTTTGATGATCCTTATGAGGATTTTGTTAGAAGACTCTTCCAAACCATATCCTTGAGGGTATTAGGGGGTAGAATGGATCAATGTAATCCCATACTGCTCACATAAACTGATTAATGGTTCGACCCTGACTGAGACAGCATTGTCTATAACAATCCTTCTTGGACAACAAAATCTGGACATGATATCCTCAAGGAATATTATGATTACCTTGTGGGAGGCATTCCTTGTAGGGACGAATTCTATCCATTTGGTGAAATAGTCGATGGCAGCTAGAATCCACCTGTGTTAACCACTTGAGGCTGGGTGGATCTCTCCAATGAAGTCCAGACCCCACTGCTGAAAAGGTCCAAAAACTGGTATAGGCTGTAGAGGCAGTGACTTGAGATGCTTCTTTCCAACAAATTTTTGACACTTGACACAAGCTCTTATCATTGCACAAACATCGAAAAAAAGGGCTGGTCCAGAAATACCCAGCTCAGAGGATTTTATAAACTGTGGTCCTCCAGAAATGATGCCCGCTACATGAGCTGTCATGAAAATATGTTATAGTTTTTTGAGCTTCTTGTGGGTCTAGACATCTCAACAGGACTCCCAGAGGATCCTTCTAGTACACAACCTGGTCGATGATGCAAAATTTGATTGATTTGAGTTTCAAATATCTCACCTTGTTTTTATCCATACCATCAAGAGGCTTCAACTTTTGCAAGAAGTATATGATGTCTTTGTACTTGACACATTCTTCCAGGTTGGGAATGATGTAAGAGTCCTCATCAACAATTCTGATTTGCTAGCTCTCAGAGCGTGTGTTCGTGAAATTAACCCCCAATGCCTTGCAGTTGGATTCAACCAACAACCTGGCCAAACCTTGTCCTTTTACCAATTTAGTGGGTTTTATATCAAGTTCAAACTCCAGGATTTTGGCCACCCATTTACTTCTTTTCCCATCTATATCAGGCTGGATCAACATCTCCTTTACTGAGACCGAGGGGACATATGCAATGATCTTTGAATGTAGGACATATATTCTGAAATCCTTGAAGGATTTGAACAAAGCATATGCTTGCTTTTCCATTATATCACATCTCACCTCTGCATGCCTTAATTCTCTACTAAAAAAGGAAATAGGCTTCTCTAACCCATCTGAATTTCTCTGTAGAAAAACAACAACCAATGTATCAGACGAAGCAAAAGAAAAAATCAGAAATTCTTTAGAATAGTTAGGACTGATGAGCACAGGTGCTTCAGTCAGAGCCTTCTTAATTTGGTTGAAAGAGTTTCTGGATTCAACAGTCCACTTTACTTCACTTCCCCTCTTGATCATGTCTATAATGATTTTAACCAACTCAACAAAATTGGAAATGAACCTCCTACGAAATTTGATTTTACCCAAGAAAGACTGAACCTCTTTCTTAGATTTGGGAAAAGATAAGGCCTAGATGGCCTCTACTCTGCTTGGATCGATTTTTACTCCATATGTTGACACAATATGCCCCAGTACTTTACCCTCATCCATAGAAAATAAGGATTTCTTGGGATTGAGGGAGAGACCGAACCTCCTGCACTTCAAGAAGACTTTCCTAAGATGGTGGCAGTGCTCTTCATCATACTTCGAGAAAGATGTAATGTCATCAAGATAGATGACTAAAAAATTTTCCTTCGCCCTGATAAAGGTGATGTCCATGGCTCACTGGAAGGTCGCTCCTGCATTCATCAATCCAAAGGGAATTTTAGCATACATGAACGTTCCCTAGGGAGTCGTGAAAGTCATATTTTCTCTATCTTCAGGCAAGGCAAAGATCTGGTTATACCCGAAGAAACCATCGACCATAGACATCCTGGACGAACCAGTCACTCTCTGCAAAATGTGCTCCATTTTTGGCAAGGGTTAATTATCCTTTTTGGAGCTTTTGTTCAAATTCCTAAAATAGACACACAACCTGATTTCCCCATTATTATTCCTCACAGGCACCAAATTAGCCACCGACTATGAAAATATCAAGGGGATAATGATTTGCGCATCCAACAACTTCTTCACCTCCTTTTCAATAATCGACAACAACACGGGATTAATCTGTCTGAGATTTTTCTTGAACGACTTGACGTCTTCTTTCAAAGATATTTTATGTTCAATGATGTTGGTGTCATATGTTCTCAAATCCTCGTATGTCCAAGCAAACAAATCGACGAACTCCTTCAAAAGTATGACATACTTAGCCCTTTGCTCCTTTGATAAGTTGTTAGACAATTTGACCCATTTGGGATCCTCCTCCATTCCTAGATTGCATTTAGTTACATCAACCTCTTCAGTTGATCCTTCAACCTTTACATCAACATCATTTTCGTTGAACAATCTCTCCAAAGGGACAAGCCCTTTTGGAATATGGTTGCTAGGAAACTGAACAATATGATGGTTAGCGATTTTATTGAGAAAAACATCAACATGAGGGATTTCTTCAACATCTCGATCCTGATCAAAATGCATATCAGAAAATTCATCCACAGTCTCAAGATTTTTTTTTATCTCAATATCGTCCTCAAAGACCTTCCAATGTTTGACATTGTCAGGAATTGAGGGCCTGTATTTTATCTCCACCTCATACTTGAGTTTGGGGGGCAAAGGGACCTTGAAATTACTTGCTAAGACAACCAAGGAATATGCCACAGAGTTCTCCTCCCTTGGAACAAATGGGATATTAAAATCCAGGAAGAAACTATCAATCATATCCCAGACTTCATTTCTATAGGATTTCAACCTGGGGTGCTTACCCTGATATAGATTTTTGACTTTAAGAACAATCATCTTAGCTTCTTAAAACACTACTAGCTCCTCAATATTCATGTCTTTGGTAGCTCTCAAACCCAAGACAAGATCCTCATATTCTTCCACGTTGTTTGTTGTTTCAAATTCCAATTTGCAGGGCAGGGATATGGTCTCTTGGGTAGGGGAAATAAAAACTACTCCAACACCAACGCTTTCCTTAGAAGAGGCTCCATCAACAAACATATTCCAGACAGAGGTATTGGGGGCAGGATATTCAAAAAAGGTAATGGGTTTCTTTATTATTTCAATAGGTGGTTGAGGAACATCTGAGAGCTACAATATACTAGTTCCTAAGTCAGTATCAACTGAAAAGATGGGGTGGTTGATGGGATTTTATTCATCACTGATATTGTAAGCAAGATGTTCTTCTCAATAAAGCCTTCTATGTTCCCCTCCAAACGCAGGGATGGTGGCATATGAAAGATCCATCTGCAAAGTCCCCCCTAGTCTTTTGATCCATGATCTAAACAAGAGCATCCCAAACTTAGGGGGGACATCAAATACCACTATGTCCATGACCACACTCTTCATTGGAAATTGAAACAAGGAGACAACCAGGTCTTTAATAACCCCAAGTAATTTTACCTTCCTGGAATGGAATGAATACAGGCCGTGGTAGGTTTTTGTAACATCCAACCCAAGATCATCCATGACAATTTTAGGCATAAGATTGTGGGACGCTCCTGAATCCATCAAGCAGTTGTGAAACACTTTGTCATGAATATTCAATGATGTATAGAAAGGAGGGGAGGAATCATATCTGTCCTCTACCAAAAGCCCTAGTATAACATTTGGATTTTCATCTTGGAGGTTGACCGAGTCTGTGGAATGAGATGAAGGTTCAGGATGCAATATTTTGGAGAGGAAATTTTTGAAATCCCCATGCTTGACTAACTCTGAAAGAGGTACAGGGATCCTAATCCTTTGAATCTCATGCTCAAATCTAAAACAGGAGGGGGGATTCAAAATATCCTTCACTTCTAGGATAGGTCTTTTGACCATTGGTGGGGGTTTTTGTGTCTCTTTTTCTTTACTGTTGTCTGCCACATATTTGGAAGTCTTCTCTGCTCTAGTAGGTTGATCATAAAAGTCAATCTTCCCTTCTTTCTTCTTTGACCTCAGGCTATATCTATTTGGATTGTTGCTGGTCTTTTCCCCCTTTCTTAGCTCATTTAGTTGGATATCCATGAGAGACTCTTCATATCCAGATTGGGTTAAATGAGGAAATGAGGAGGTGTCTCCAAGACAATGGATTTCAAGATAAACATCTTCTTCCTCTCCTTCTTCATCAATAACAAGGTTATTTTGGAGAGGATCTTGAATTCTGTGATCATCCCTATCCCTATTTCTTTGATCTCTTTGGATGATATGAGGGGCATTGTTTGGTATTTTGAAGCTACCCCTATTATCAACATTTTGGGGATACCTATAGCTCTACTTTGCCTCCAATTTCAACCTTTCCACCTCAACAGAAAGTGATTTTACTAGCCTAGCCATTTCATCTTCTGGAGGGGGGGTAGCAGAGGACTCGGAGGTTGAGGCTTTAGATTTACCTCTTCTCCTATCTCTATCATATTTACTCCTGAGTTTTTCTACTACCAGTAGATTAGATTCTACTTCAAGGGTTGCATCTTGCATATGAACCAATGAGGTATCCCTTCTTTCTCTCAACAAGAGGAAAAAATCGGGGTCAAAAGCACTAGCATAAGTAATATTGGCAGAGGTTTCAGTAGGTTTTATTTCAAGGGGAATATTGTTATACATCTTATTGAATCTTTTTGAGAAATCTAAAACAGATTCGCCTTATTTCCTCTTAAGCTACCCAAAATCTGTAATATAATAAAGAAAATATTTTTTTATCCCCCCAATGTATTAAGAATGCATCATCTAGGGCTTTGATCCTGTCAATAGATCCAAGAGCCAAGCCCCTAAACCATCTCCTAGCCTCACCATCAAGGCTATGAATACAAACTCTCATCCATACATCTTCATTTAAAATGACACGATTATTTGCAAAACTGTAAAAGGCTGCAAGGTGTTCCTCTGCAGTTATGCTTTCCTCCCTCGTGAACTTGGGAAAATCCTTAAGGTAGTCTGTGTTTTGGAGAGAATTCATAGGCTGAGGTAAAACCATAGGGGCGTATCTAGTAGCCAATATCTTAGCCAATTTGGTCCTAGGAGGATTAGCACCTGCCATTGGGACATGCGCTGGAGGAGAACCAGGAGAAGATGGAGCTGGGACAGGTACGATTGTAGCTGTGATTCAGGGATAAAATGAAAATGACTGAGTGTTGGGGGAAAGCACTACAGGGCTCAAGGGGACAAAGGTTTCCCCTTCTGTAAATGCAACAACTCTAATAGGGGGAGGAATAGTAAAGCCTGGAGTGGGAAAATATTCTGAGGTCTTGGGTCTAAACCACTTCACAACTTCAGGGGAAACATGGGTGTCAATTATTTCTCCTTCCAAACCAAGACTAGGAGGGGAGAAGCCATTAGGAAAACTCCCAAAATTTAAAATTCTTGAAACTCCAATAGATGGTATAATAGGGGAATTAGAAGCAACTATTGGAGTTTTTAAAGAAGGATTATGTAAATTACCAGAATCAACTGGTACAACAGTTGAAGTACCTTCTTGATAGGTCTTTCCTTTTATGATAATTTTCTTTGGGTCAGCTTCAAGTGTCGCTAGAGGCAGTTGCAGAGTAGACCTTGTGTGTCTGCTTTTGGGAGTCACAACTAAAACAGTGGAGTCGCCAGGTGCAATTTGCAATCTTCAAGTCACTGATATCTGATTCACCTTTAGAATCAAAATTTCTTTGTCGTTCTTACCTAGGGAAATGTCTTCAATTCCTTCCTTGGCAATGATGCCAATAATGTTATCACTGAGAATCACCCTCAGATTGCAGGAGGATAAGCCTAGTACCCATCCAAGTTTTTGGTGGATGTTGGTTTTGTGTGAGTGGAGGTCAATGGATAAAACTCAATATATGAATGATGTTCAACACAGAACTGGAAAAGAAATGCACATGGAAGTGAGGGCCACATTAACTTTAGTTAGTGAATTGAGTTTAAGTGTGAGTAGAGGGAAGACTTAGTGAGAAAGGTGAACAAGATTGCTATAGGCATCAGGATTTCAAGCATCTTGGAGAAGAAAAACTCAGACTCAAGATCACTGTTAAGCCCAAGTTTCAGACACTGAAATATGTCCAAAAAACACAATCACAATAATAGAATGATCAAACCTACATCACAATGCAACTACAACAACTCGACTAGATCCTCCATGCCCAAGCCATTCAGTGTAAGAGGGAAAAATATAACAAGGGAACTGACTAAAAATGGTCACGATACTGCTATAATCAAACCTACATTGCAACAACATAACAACCCTCGACTAGATCCTCCATGCCTGAGTGTTTTAGCACAATTTTTACAGAGAGATGAAAAGAGGTTGACTTCTATTAATCTGAAAGTCTCAAATTTGATACATAACCAGAGAACAATTCTGGCATAAAAACATTACAAAATAGGGAGCTCTTCTCAACCAGTTGATGACCTTAACAAAATATCAAAACTACCTACTTATACTCAGAACTATCTACAACCATCAGGGGCGCGATCGGACCACTGCATTCAAGGCTTTCCATCTGCGTCTTCTCTATCAGACTATGCATGCATTCTTCTGTCAAACACGAGATCATATCAGTATGGGATTGCAGGAAAATCCTTCCACAGGGGAACTCTGGGCTGATAGTTTTCCTCCACGGCCAGTCCTTTCAAGCTTTCCATTTATGGGGTGAGACGAGGTTTTGACCACCATCCACAATTCCATTAACTACTTTCATTGGGATCAGGATGGGGCTTGATGCCTAAGGAACTACTAAGTATTTCCAAAGGCTCTTTGAGTCAACCCGGTACCTTGAAACCGTGATGGTATCATTCTGCAACTAACACAAGAATCTTTGGCCTTTGATGCAGATCTTGTGAAATTTGAACCCGTTTCTTGTCACTCCCAAGGCTTCTGGTGTCGGCTTTTTCTCCACTGCATTTTTCCTACATGCGACCTCGAGCCATGACTCGACGCTCATCTCTAAAGGTGCTTTGGGACTTCGCTTTTGGAGATATTTACATTACTCAACTACAGATTTCTCGATGCCCGATTGACGACATCGCTCCTCTCATATTGACGGTCGGATCTGTTATGCATTCGACGACTACAATTTCTTCCTTGTAACCCCGAATCACCAGTTCCACGTGATGGGTGCTTACCTTTATTTCTGGGCACATCTCCGATGTGTCCTTAGACTGTAACCCTGGGCCTAGTTATTGGGTGCTTCGTAACTTCATGCTTTGCAAGACTTACGCCCTGCTCCATGAAAAATCTCTGATTCGTGAAACAATGAATCCACTAATTTGTTGCCAAGTGCCCCTTTGGATCGGATGATCCAAATCCACTTCGCACTTTTCACTATGCGAAGTTTTCCTTTGCCTTATTTCAAAACTCCCAAAAGTAACCCTGCGAATTCTCGGATTGGCTGCCACCTGTCCCTCTGGATCGAACGACTCATGCTAATTTTGGGTTTCGGGAATTCAGGCCTTTGACGAACAACTTTAACAATATTTTGAACTCCCGATTCCTGCGATAAATTTCCACCGTTGATCTCTCCTAATGATATCTACGAACTAGATTTAATCTTTTCTCGACTTTGATCTCGAGACTTTGCTCCGACGCTAATCTTTGAGCAAATTTCAAATTTCGAACACTCACGAACAACCGATCTGAACTCCACATGGAATCCCAGTCATTGGAAGCTGAACTTGCCTATTTTCTTGATTTGAGTCTGGAACGGGTCGCTCTGAGTGCTGCACCTTGAGCCTGTGGCTACGGCCTATATAAACAAAGACTTGGACAACTGGTTGGGGGCTCAGGAAGAAAAAAGGACGAGTGACTAAGACAAAGAGGCAAGTGATCAACCTTAGAGAAAACATAAAATCTTAGGGCTGAGACCTTTTCAGGTAGTCATCATGCGAAACCAGGTGACCTAAACAAAAAGGGGAAAACAAAAATGAATTTTCCAGTAGAAGAGAAAACTTAAAGACATGGCCTGCGAAAGAGAGAGAGAGAGGGCAAGGAGACAGACTTTGGTATTATCGACACACACCTACGACCCTTGACAACCTTATGTGATAACACTTTGGTCATATTCTAGTTTGATGCAAAGTGATGGAAACGTGTCTTACAAGAATGAGGGAAATGTTTCCATTTAATCTAATCCACTTCAAAATTATAATGAAGAAGAGAACAATATTTTTAAAACACTTCATATGAGACACATGCATCCTTATATAGTTCATCTTGTGTCATTGGAAATATCGACTTAGTTTGTAAGTTGGAAAGGGATGAAATATTTTTCATGATGTATTAGATATTGATGACACAGAGGCACTTCACCACAAGGTGATGGTTATGTTAGGATCTCATGTCATTAATTCCAAATTTGAATATAGAAATAAAAATGAGGTAATTAATGCAAGGTAATGATTATGTCAAACTCTCATTTTGTTTCTTTTCAATTTAAAAATGATAACATTTCTTTAAAGAAAACATTCTCTACCAAGCCCATTTTTGAATTTTCAAATCATGATGCCGATGAGATATGTATTCTCTCCATTAAATATTCAAAAACATTAAATGACTTCCAATTTACTTTCTATGATCGAATTGAAGCTTTGTTCGAAGAATCCTTTTTGAAGAAGTTTCCATTGTATAGTAGATTCCATATTCTTCTCTTTGTGAATAGGAAATTGGATTTAATTCTTACCATCTTTGGATATGAAGTATTACAATTCCAAGCACTAATACTCGGCCTACATTTTTTTGTGGGATTGGAGTTACTTCTATTGCTACATTGGAAACATGATTTCACCTAATTTGTGTTTTATTAGAATATTGTAGTGTAGGAGTAGGAATAATTTACTCAAGATCATTTTGCTTCTTTTCATTTCATTTGTTTTACTTTGAATAAGATAATCCATCTTAATAAAGATCAAACAAATGTGGTGGCCTATGCAGATTACCTTCTTTCACTTTTGAAATGCGGGTTAAAAACTAGTTGAAATATCTTCCTATCAACTCTATTCACAACTGGAAACAATTCAGGAATTAGTTTATAATGCTTTTCACAATTATTCCTATGATGATTTATGTGATAAATCGTAAAATCTACAAAAAGCAAAAGATGAATCAATTGAGGATTTCCTAACAAAATCTATGTGTATTTCTCACAGGTTTCCTTTAGTTTATAAATATTCTTAGCTTGAACTGTTTGAACATTTTATACATCTAATTTTCTTTCCTTTAAGCAAGATCATGTAGACATTGTTGTGATGATATCATGTTTCGATGCTAACGTTGAAGTTAGGTGTGATTCACATAAGGGTTCTAGTTTTATTGAATATTTTAATTTCTCCTTACCTTCCTTTTTCTACTGATAAATATATCTTGTGTAGAAAGTATGATTTCCAATCATTTGGAGTCTCCAGTGGAAGGAAAAAATATGGAATTACTTCCTGTTTATAAAGAGACACTCCAAGATTAAGAAGTAGTCTTGTCATATTTTTTTCATTTTTCTCCACTTAAGGTCAAAGAAAGATATCACATTCCCACTTCTCAGAATGTGAAGGAATAATTTTCCTTTTGTGATCAAATTTTGGCACCCAAGGTAATGTGCCTAAGGTAGTATGTGCTCATTCTGAAGTTTTTCATGCGCCTAAGGTAATGCGCGAGGAATGACAAATATTTCAAATCGGACCAAGTTTTGAAAATGCACAACAAGCCTAAAATATTATTGAATGCATGTCGGTCCTAGTTTTGATGTGCACTGGAAATCAAGAAAACACACATCGAAATCAAGAAAAGGATAATCAGCAAATCCTCTTGAATGATTACTGCTAGTAGCACAAGGGATCATGGAGATGGAAAAAGATGAGCTAACATGGAAGTTAAAATTGCTCTGATTCCTGAAGGCTACATGGACTGCAAGGGGGTGCCAGAAGCATGTGAGGCAATTTTTTCAGTTGAGCGAGTGGAGTAGAGAAAAAAGAGACAAATCTCTCGAGCAAAGAATGTTATTAAAGTAAGCAATAATATACAAAATGGGGCTAGCTATATGTTTGAGAAGAGATTCATTGAGTCCTTAGTGTTGAGCTTGCTCTGATCCTATTGTAATAATGTAATTCTTTTGAATATACTTTTGAGTCTGTCATATTCCTAAAATATTGAGAGAATGCACATTGCGTAATGTGTTGTATTTTTTAGGAGATATATAAATGAAGATATGAAGTTTCATGGCTGTCATATATATTCTATTTAATGTATGCCTCTGTGTAATGGAATGACTCTGGTAATAAATAGGTGAAAATTATGATCTATTATGTGTCTACCATATACTATTTGGATATGTGTGTATATTGTTTTACTTCTTAGTCCTAATAATTTTTCAGATATGAATTGCATGAATGCCAACCCTAATGGATATTTGTGTATTTATCCTTCATCCATGTCACAAGACCTTATGGTCTCTATGATCCTCTCTGCATATTGGGTGAGACCTTTCTCGGCCTTGGAAAATGATTGATATGCCGATGCTCTAGGTTTTGTTTTGGTCAACTCTAGATGAACCCTGGGTCTAAACTCCCCAGCGTTTGGAATGATGCATGCAAGTGTGGAAAAAAATACCAAAAAATGGTTCCATTTCTAGGACCTGAAATTCTTGTCGAGAATAATGATGACAAAAGATGATGTGGCATCCATATCGGGAGAAGATTCAAGACTGTTTGAATATGAAAGAGCATGAGTTTTACCTGCTCTTTCAGGTAAAACTCAAGGGAAAACTGGTTGACTATGAAAGAGCATGAGAAACTCAAGGGATGAAAGTGACTGTGAAGAAATGGAAATATGACTATCTTTACATGGATATGCATGAACTTTTTTTGTTGAATTTCCTTGCTTAGTTTTTGAATGGATAAAAAGGAAAACTACTACCAATTCTACTATGTGGTCATTGGAACTATTGGTTTGGGATCAAACTAATCTCTAAAGATTGAAAGTGTTGGAAAATAAGTGGACTCGGGCTATTAACTTCTAATTTACTCAAGTAAAAAAGGCTACATTATTGAATTCATCGTGGAATACAACGACTCTTTCAACGAGGTTGAAAGAAATTTTGTGGAAGGTCCTAGAAAGTGGATGGTGGAAGAGATCCCAATTTGGATAAAAATGTTCATTGAGAAAGGGTAGATGCGCATGGAGCTCGATTGAATGGTTGAGTAATCTCCCCTGGCATGAAGGGGGGGGGTTTGCAAAGACAAGGGAAATTAAGAGAGAAAAGGGATCCATTGAGGAGGATCAAATTGTTGAGATGAGGTGAGGAATGGAATGGACCCAGAGGATTAGAGGATAAAAAGAGCCAAGAAGTATGTAAGAAATGTTAATATAAGAAGAAAAGTGGAGAAAAGAGGTGGAAAGAGTTAGTCAGGGGTGTGTGATGAGGGGTCGGGCCCAAGATGAAGAGAAAATATACCACACCAGGTGGTAGTGTAGAAGAGTATGTTGTGCCCAAGTGAAGCAAAGATGATGATAGGCCTATGAATATTCATTGCACAAAGGATAGGGTGTCCAATAGGGATACCAATAGTGATACTAGTAAGGGCCTAGGTGACGAATTCCACACCCCTTTGATGTTGCAGAGTGTCATAACCTTAGAGGAATATGAAGCACATAGAAGTGGTGCATTGATAAGAGGAAAATATGGTGCTCAGAGTAGTAGTACACTGTTAGGAGAGGAATATAGCGGGAAAAGTGGTAGTGCATCGATAAGAATAGAATACAAAGCACAAATTTGTGGTGCGTAGATAAGATAGGAAGGTAGAGTGTAGCGTGTTGGTATGCCATAAGAGAAGGAAGATGGAGGATCCTCTAATTGTGGGGGAGACGAATTGGCAATAGTATATGGTCTTGCACGACTGCAAGTAGGAAATTTTTTGGGTCACCTCACAAGAAATTTCAGAAGAAGATGGACTTACCTCTCCTTTGTACCACCCCCCTTGCACATTTTTAATCAATAAGAAAGAACAAAATATAGTGAAGCAATTGGAATAGAAGAGAGAGAAAAATAAGATAGAAGCGAAGAGACGAGTGAAGAAGAAGGTGAATTAAACACTATTTTACTCTGAGAAGTATTAGTGTTGAGAATTCAAACCCCTAGCAGTTAGAGAGGAGGAATTACATCACGTTTGAGGACAAAAAATTAGGACATTATCCTGAGGCTATTTGTGTTCCACAGAACGAGTAAGGATGATGCAGAGAAACATTGGTTTACATGTGAAGACTATTACATATGACCAAATTTCCGACGGTTTTTCGTTGGTATTGCCACACTTATCTGTCACAATTTCCACGAAAGCAAAGACTATTTTGCGTCGTCATTTTTTCGTCGCTATATCCACAAACAAGGTCTTCGTGGAAAAAACAATGAAATATGCCCTCCATGTGTCATTACCATCAAATTAGGTTTACCTTATAAATTGTCGCAATACAGATGAAACTTCGTCACAACAGGGACGCAAAACCGTACCAATGTAAAAAAAACAGTGGAAAGTTGCGACGCAAAAGTGTGGCAATAACAACGAAAATTGATGGGAGAGACAAATATTGCGACACAGATGTTATATGTGCGACGCAAAACCGTTGCAAAGTGCAATGCACCGTGAAAAATTGTGACGCAAAATCATCGCAATAGCGATGAAAATTGATGGCAGTGACAAAAATTACGACGCAGATGCTATATGTGCGACGCAAAACCGTTGCAAAATGCGACGAACGTGCGTCGCTATTGCCACGCTTGTTCCAAAAACAAATTTTCCTTGCGACGAACTATCATCGATATTGCGACTCTTCCTTTAAGTTTAAAAAAAAAAAACTACATGAGATATGAATATGGTATACCATATTACATTGTAATATGGTATACCATATTATTTCAAAGTGCAATGCACAGTGAAAAGTTGCGATGCAAAATCATCGCAATAGCGACGAAAATTGATGGCAGTGACAAAACTTACAACAAAGATGCTATATGTGCGACACAAAACCGTTGAAAAATGTGATGAATGTGCTTCAGTATTGCCACGCTTGCTCCAAAAACAAATTTTCCTTGCGACGAACTATCGTCAATATTGCGAAGCTTCCTTTAATTAAAAAAAAAAAAAAACTACATGAGATATGAATATGGTATACCATATTACATTTCTTATCCTTTATTTCTCTAGTAATATCTTTATGTGCTTTTGCAAAGGATCAATTTCGATAGTGAACTTTAGCTACCATTGACATTAGGATAAACCAAAAGTGCACCATGTTCTAGGTTCTACATGCATTTATTTACTTGTACAATGAATTATCAATATTAATTAATTAGAACATGCAAATGTGGCATGTTAGTTCCTCCATGTTTTAGTAGATAGTGACTCCACTTTCTCAACAAGATGCAAGAAGTTCTTTTTAAAAAAAACTTAGGATAGTGATTTGTCCTGAGTGGGATGGTAACCTTGGCATTCAACAAGATAGGAAGTAATTAATTGATGACAAGTGTAGCAGGTGTGAAAGTCCACTAGTGTATCGATATTATCTGCTAAGTGGTAGACTTGAACTTCCTCTTCCAGAATAGATGGCTCATATATCTTGAAATGATTGACATAAATGATATTATGGATGTCTAGTAAAGAAGGGAAATACTAATGACAACCATTGTCATTAATATATTGAAGAACAATATAGGGACAATAGCAAATAGGCTTGAGTTTTTTTATGATGCCACCCCTTAGGTGACATGCATAAACCTAAGTACAATGCAAGCATAGATGTATTATTTAGAGAGTTTGGAAGAGGGATAGTGAAACCATATGAGATGAGATGGATTGATGTGATGTAAAAGTGAGAGAGAAAGGTATTTATGTATTATGTTTTGTTGGGTCTTAAAATTATAAGGAAGAGGTATTGCAAGAGGAGAGTTCATAGTTTTTGACATCTTTATAGAGTTGATAAGTATTGCAATGAGCATCTTATAAAGAATTACATTGTTTTTGTTTGGGTAGAAGGATGAGAAGGTATCATTTGGAATGTGTGGAAGAG
The DNA here is from genome assembly GCA_009831015.1 of Picea engelmannii. NCBI lineage: Eukaryota > Viridiplantae > Streptophyta > Pinopsida > Pinales > Pinaceae > Picea > Picea engelmannii. Next base: position 981,327 of record ML777383.1, on the reverse strand, counting down.
AGAAAGTGAAACCATATGAAATGGTTGGATGTGAGTTACAACTAAGAGAGAAAGATATTTATGTAGGATGTATTGGTCACATCATTACATAGAAAGGGTATTGCAATAAATATGAGTTCATAGGTTTTGTTATATTTAAAGAGTTGAAAGGTATTTCAATGGACATATTATAAAACATTTCATTGTTGTTCATATGATATGTTCAAGAGTATATTAGAGTGATCAAGGGGAGATACATTACATTCGACATTCTCTTGAAAAATCCCTATGACAAGGGTGACTCCACAATGTTTATTAATGAGAAGATGAGTTTTGTCCTATTGTACAAAGACCCAATGATAAGGAGAGGGGTGAGGAGTGATGGAAAATGCGATTATTTTGGTTACAAATGTCAAGGATTATAGTGGCAAGTTGGTCTTTGATCTAACAATTATGAGTAAAAAGGCGACTTAGAGAGGGGAATAAATTGCATTCGTCATTATGAGTAATGAAGGATCTTTTTCAATAGAGTTTGGAATAGGGACTATTTTTTGTTGGGGAGAAGTGTCCAAATATTGGTGTACCCTAGGATCATCAAGGGATTTCTCATCTATGTACAAGGATTTGGATGTGAATTATCATTATAAGAATAAACATTTTGTAGTAGTGTCCTTTGGAGCCTTATAATACTTGCACTAACATGTGAGATGAGAGGAGGGGTCTAGATTATTGGGATTAGCCTCATGCATTGTTTAATAGGAACTAGGATTTGGACTAGGGATAAAAATAAGGTTAGGATTATGGAAACGAATTAAGTGAGGGATCTTTTCTAATTTATTTTCCACAATGAGGATATGGATAAAGAATTTGTATATAGGGGTTCTCTAAAATAGTTATAATTCTTTATAAAAAAACTACAAGTAAACCAAAATTATATTTAAAATATGACCTTTAGGGTTCTTGATTTATAGTTGAAATTTGAGCTAGGTAAAGAGTGTACACTCGATGTATTGTACAACCACCTACACATTAAATTGGACAAATAAATTACACAATAAAAACACCACATGGAACTTGGCATATATGCAATATCTACACATTAAATTTGACAATAACAAATAAATTAGACAATAAAAACATCACATGGAACTTGGCATATATATCAATATCTACATATTAAATTTGACAGATAACTTGACGATAAAAACGCTTTGTGAAGGGTGGCCACAAATCATCTACTCATAAATGTTAAAAGGTTTATGAAAATCCGTCTTAGTAATGTACATTTTTGAAAATCAAGAGTTAGATTGTCAAAAGGCTTACATAAATCCGTCTTAGTGGTTGGAGAAAGAGTTCTTATATTATTATACTTAGATGCAACATTGTCATGCATTTCCCATAGCATAGTGAGAAGTTGAATTGTAGTATCCAACTAGCATATTGGGAAGGGAAATTGTAGTATATAACTAGATGAGGGAGAGTTGTAGGTTGTTGATGAAATGATTTATTATCGTGCCAATATACGTTTGTGGTACTAGCACAATTGCATATAATTGCAATATAGTTGCATAAGTTGCATTGTTGCATAATTTGCATTGTTGCATAAAGTTTCGTATAGTTGCATAAGTTTTATTGTTGCATAAAGTTGCATATAGTTGCATATTGTCACTAAAAAACATGGTAAGTTGCATTGTTGCATATAGTTGCATAGTTTCATATAGTTATATATAGTTGCATACAAAATTGTTGCAATATAGTTGCATATAGTTGCAAATAGTTGCATATAGTTGCAATATAGTTGCATATAGTTTCATAAAGTTGCATATAGTTGGATAAGTTGCATATTTGCATATAGTTGCATATTTGCATATAATTGCATAAGTTGCATATTTGCATATAATTGCATAAGTTGCATATAGTTGCAACATAGTTTCATAAGTTGCATATAGTTGAAACATAGTTGCATAAAGTTGCATATAGTTGCATAAGTTGCACTTTTGCATTCTCATATGCCTAGGGAGTATGAGAATTAATTGACACAAATATGCACATTACCAAATTCCATTAAGTCGATTTATGTAGAGATTAAAGATTCACTAGTGTTTAATGGCACAACTAATGCTACAAAGTTTATGGACATACATAACTTAACACATCATGTTTGAATAGAGGGTATAAACATTGGATATTACTTTGGTATATATCCTTGAATGATTGTGGGAATTTTGACATTATGAACTTTGGACTCACGAGAAGATATAGTAGGACTAGGAACCTACTAAACATAAGGTTTGTGTTGACCCATGTTCCCATCCACTGATCTTGATAAGGACATGATATTGATATGATCCAAAAGACTTTGAAAGTCCAAGTCATAGGGACTATGAGGGGATATATATATATAAGAGTAGTGTAACTTAGTGGAATGTATAGGGCTATACGGGCTCGAACCTTATACCTTCTCGATAGAACAGATAAAAGTTGTTATTTTCAAAATAATTTGAGCTGTTCCAAGAACCCAACATGCATTTTATCGCATTGGTCTCTTTCCATGTCCATGTGGATTCCACTACCATTGCATTGGGAACATGTTGGCATAGCTAGGGGAACACATGCTACACCACCCCAGGTATTTTTCTATCATTTTTTTTTAATTACACAACCATGAAAGGAAAATCCATGGTGATGGCATATATGGTACAAAATTTCAAGTATTATCTTCTGGACCAGTCCTTCAAGTTGTCCATTGATAATTTAGTGGTCAAGTATTTGGTTAACAATACAATGTTGGAAGGTTAATTCTATCGATGTTTGCTACTATTTTAGGAGTTTGATTTTGAAGTGGTGGTTAAACTAGGTAAATAAAATGTTGGACCTAATCACCTCTTGAAAATCCACAATTGGAACAATGTAATTGGGATAGCTCATAAAGTGTTGAATGTAGATATATTTTGCATGGAATCTTTAGTTCTTGAATTCTTCACTAATATTCAAAACTTCAAATATAAATATACATGCACTAGAAGAATATGGTGATAGTAAAGATTGATAGCTAATAATTAAGGATACAAATTATTAGTTAATCATACGGTACTTGCACACATTAGCAATGGATGGGATTCTTGACTACTATGTGTTGAATCATGAATGATAGGTGGTGCTCTAGGAATCCCATGATAGACATAGAAACATACATTATAGTGAGAAGACACAACTATCACAAGATACATTACAATGAGACATGTTGGATGCAAGTATCATTCAATTCAAGGCTAGAGTGCACTATCCACTCCATTATTCATATTACTATCTTCATTCACTCATATCAATACATATTCTCCCTTTATCTTCTATCATTTGTTTACTTAGGGTTCATGTGTGTGTGTGTG